>OW026521.1:19085985-19568485 GCA_932274085.1 Protocalliphora azurea | reverse complement strand
TTTTAAGTTTGGAAGGGGTACAATACATTGCTCTCAGAGCGGTGCTAAAGGTGCTCAAATGTGTACCTCGGATATAAAAATATGTTTAACCGCTAGCCAAATTTTTGTTTTTTACCTGATTTCAAGGATTTGTATACCTTTTGAAAAGGAGCTATTTATTGCTATATGCTATTTATCTCTTATAGTTTTCTAGATATTTGCATTTGAAATTTTAATAGTCTCAATTTGCTCGATCTTGCTTGATTTTATGTATGTTAGAAGTTACAAAGTAATTTCCAAAAATTTTCGATTTTGCCCCATTATGCATTGGAGTGTACTACAAAATTCTAACTGTTACGATTTTATCAACCATAAACGTCAGATAACACCGATCCCGCTGTTCCTTATCATCCTTCGTGGGGAACTGGAAATACTTGACAGTAATCATGGTTTAGTTAGAACCTAAATCTCAATGCAGTCTTCAAATAATGAATCACAAACAGTGTTGCCAGTTTAGTATTTTTAAGGCTAAATCTAGATTTTTTATTTTCCTTTTTTTAGACCCAATATTTTCATTTTAGCTTCTTATTTGCTATTACTAATTTTGTTTTTACAGAATCAGCCATTATTATTGTGCGAATAAATAAATTATAATTATTAATATACTTCATTAACTCTAGAACTATTTATGAATAGAATTTAAAAAAATTCGCACAAAAGTGAAAAATCACCTAAAAGTTTAGAAATGCTTAATCCGAAAGGAATTATGGTTATCACTTCAAAAAATTAAATAATTTTTCATGTGAAGCATATTCAAATTTGTATACGATTTTTTTAGACGATTATTCATTGAATCATTTTGCTGGCAGCCGTTCTATGTTTGATTTATAAATTTATTACAATATCTTAAAAAAATATCAAAAACTAATGAGCACGCGAAAAAATAAATTTTAAAACTAAAAGAATGTTCGTTTTTTTCTGCCTTTATTTTTTAAGACAATTAGCCTTTTTTGGCCTCTTGTAAGGTTGAATTTAACCTCTTTTTTCTCATATCCTGGCAACTCATATCCTGACATTAAAAGCATGTCTGTAACCGAACTGTTTCCTAAACCCTAAAACGCTTAATTCTAATAATCCTTTGTGAAGTTGATTTTAATTTTCCAGAAGAACATTAAATAAAAAGTCAATCACTTATGCAAACAATTTACAATTGTTTTATTAATTATTTTGCTATCAAAGTTTAATCATTATTATAGTGTTGCCTTGTAATTATTATTAATTTTTGTAATATTGTTTTTCTTAGAAAATTATTTTAAAAATATAAAATTGTCTCTAAAGTTCACATATTACAGTTTCAATTTATATGCAAATATTTTCATCCTATAAACATCTTAAATTGTTAAGTATTTTTTTTTTTTCAAAAAATGACTTAACTATATTACTAAATAATACTTAAAAACCATTTGCATGGCAACCAAAAGTGGGTATTTTTTTATTTTTACTCATTATTGTTTGTTACTGCTTTAACTAAAACTCATAATATATGTCCCTTAAAATGGAAATTTTCTCTTGAAATTTATGGTAAATCGGCTTTTAAAATGGAATCGAATGGGGCTAATTACCACTTTTTTTTAAACGCTCTCGTTTCTTAGTCGTAAAGATATTTGTAAACTTTCTTTTGACCTAAATTTAAGTCATTTTGGACCTGATTATGTCTCCTATTTGTTATTTTTTGGAATTTCTAAACTAATCAAAAACGGCTCTACTACCTCACACTTGAGATGAATTCGGCAAATTGATGGAGGCAGTATCGTCAAAAATAAAATAAACCATGTATTTATCCACATAAGGTATATTTTTATTTTATATTTTAGTAGTGTAATTGACAAAAGAAATAAAAAATAGAAACAATTATTGAAGTTCATGTAAATTTAATAAAAATTCAATAAAATAGTATAAGTCCAAAATCGTTGAATTTTGAAAATCATTAAATAATTTTAAGAACATTATAAAATTCTCTATATACCTCCTCTCCACTCCGGACCACCAGGAGTCTAGCGAATAAATTTATTAAGTAGCTGAATAATACATTTTTTAAATCCCAAAAAATTATCATAAAACTACTTACTGCAAAATATTTTTGCGAGTTTATGTTCGAAGAAATTATAAATTTTTATCAAAATTTCTAGACATATAATACCAGTAATTTTGAACATCAAGTGAATTTAAAATCGTGCGATAATTTTCCCATTGTAAATTGTAATTTTTATAATATTTTATTTATAGAAACTAATTTATTTTGGTACAGTTAGGATAAAAAAATACAATTCTAAGTTCTAGTTGATACAATTTAAAAATTCTATTTGACATCCCTGTATTGTATAGCAAGTGACCGTCCTACTATCTGGTAAAAAGTTATGCGCTGAAAAAAAAATTAACCCAAAAATGGACGATTTTTTAATTTTGCAGTTTTTTTGAAACAAAATTTTCGAGCATAAGTGAAATTCAATTTCGAGAGCATAATTTTGAAGTCGAAGTGATTGTTTATAGTTTGAAGCATGGGATACCATCATAACAAACTTCCACATAATTGGCGTAAATGTTCGCAAAATGCAAATTTTTTTATTTCGTTTTTAATTTTCTCATATCACTTTTAGTTTAAGAGATTTTTGTACTAATACTTTTCACATTAAAATATACAAATCGACTCAGGATCATTTTTGGAGTCGATCTAGCGACTCAATGGCTGGTAGTTTGAAAATAATTCAATAAATTGTGGTACGTGTAATTTCTTTTTTTTATGTTATAAGCGGTTTTATTATTATTTAACCAATATGAACGCCCCCCGTTTACATTTCAATAAAACTCGAAAATCGGTCCATAACTAACCGGACCTGTTATATGATCCCCATCACAAAAAATCACTCAATCGTTAATATCAATAAAAGATTTCATATGAACAACATGTGTACATAAATGTTTAGTGGCATAAAATTCCGCACAAATATGTTACGTTTAAGTGTTAATCACTCTACGAAATTTTAGTCATAATGGTTTCCATATAAGACTCCCCCAAAAGCAACGCTTTAATAGCATGCACTATGATGTATTATATAGTCGACTATAATCTTTTTACTTATTTTTCTCTTTTTTTCTAGTTTTTTTTTTTTTTTAATAGGGCGGGGTCATTTTAGACCTTAAAAACTTAAAAAAAAATATTCTATAGATTTCTGACAAAATTCTAAACAATACTTGAACTACAATCAAAAAATTTATGGTCCCTATTCAAACTTGGTTAGTTAACAAGAATTTTTTTAGTCACTTATTGAACAAATTCCCAAAAGATAAAGCAGTGATATCAAAAAGAATCGCTAGGGCAAAAAGAACCGTTCCAAAACTAGTCACTTAAAAGGTTCTAGTTTTGGAGCTTTATATCGGAAGAACCTCTCTCACTTTTACTTCGGGTTTTCATTGGTTTGTGTACTATTGGACTGGTCACAGACTAATCTAAATGTATCTATTCAATACTAAGCACTATAATATAAATTTTTACAGTCTCAGAACTGGTTACCTTTAGAAAAATTTTCATAAATTTCATTCATTACTATTTTTATTTAAATGTACAACTCTTTGGATTCTTTTTTTTTATATATTTTTTTATTAAATTTTTATGGCTACACCCCGAATTGAACCCAAGTTCTTTCCACGTTTTATAGTGTTACACTCTAACCACTCAGCCACAGATTGTTATTTCGCTCTAGTTACTCATTTAACAAAAATGCTAGAAATTGACTCTCAACAGATACTTTGTGAGCATGGTGGTGGCAACTGGTTCTAGCTGGAACTTTGGTGAGCGGTTAGGTGTTGCCATCAATTTCCTGCAGGGATATTTTATATAAATACTACAAATTTTTATCTTTGTACCAGCCCAAAATGTCCTATTCAAAGTATGAAATGGAAATAAATGTGTAGTTTCTGAACGATATCAATGAAATATCACTTAGTGTTAGTAGAAGTGCATAATATATATATTTTTTTTCAATATTTCTCATACCCATGGTGTCCAAATTGGAGATCTTGTAGTCCCAAAGTCCAAAACGCTACTACGCTTGTACTATCACTAAGTGAAATTTCATTAAAATCGCGCCAGCCGCTCAGAAATGCTCTGCAACCTTAAATAATGGCTGGGTGATAATTTTTATAAAAAGTACATTTTTGAAATACATATTTGTCTCACTGTAATGGGATATTAAGTAGATATATAGATATTTAGGATTTAGAATGTCTCGAAAAATTTAGTTTTGAGCTTATTATGAACATTGAGAAATTTAATAGTTTCCATTAAATCTTTTCGTAATTATATATTGTAATACATATGTGATCAATGAAATTATTTTGACATCATTTTTAAAGTCTCTTTATTCCCCAGAAATAATTATCATTTAAATTGTATATATACATTTTTTTTTAATTTCCTTGAATTTTTTTTTTTTTTTTCTTTAAGTAATTTTTTCCCAACAATTGCTTACAAAGGTCATTTTGTCAAACAATTACATTTATCAAAATAAACCTTCATTATCTCTTATTCTAAAGTAGGGTATATAAAATCCACTAAGACTACTACAAATACTGTGGTCTTGTCATTGATAGGCAATCTTTATGGACTCATTAAAAATATTTAGTATTTTTGTAATTAATTGAATATCAAAGCAGGAACCAAAAGAGAAAAAAAAAATCATGTTTAAAATACGATCAATCTATAAAATACATCATATGTGTGAATGTGTTTATTCTATTGTTTTGCTTATTATGTTCAATGATAATTATTTGACTTTTTGTATTATGTAATCTTATGGATTTTTGGAACATCGTTTGTTAATTTGTGTGGTCATGTTCTATTCTTTGAGTGTATGTTTAGCATTTGATGGCACATACTGATAGTTTTGTAATTAATTACAATGTTGTAGGTTTAGAAAAAGAATTAAAGAAAAAGGGAATAAATATTTAAAAGAAATATTTAAAGAGAAGTGATGAAATAATTGTTCTTTTGGAAAGAAAAAAAAATTATAAAATCATTATAATTCTTAACACTGTAATTAGAAGAATGTGTGTGTTCTAAATCTGTTGAATTAAGTGGAAAGGAAATTAAAATTTTTGTAAAATTAAAATCAAAGGCAAACAGACTTTTTTATAAACGAAATTTTAAATTAATATATATGCAGATAAAAAATATAGTCATCGTGACCATAACCTAAGAGCAATATATTATGATTAGAACATATGATCACATCGAAAAATAAAAATAATATTACAAGTAATAATTATTATGATTCCATTTTGTAATATTGTGTTCGATTTGATGTTTTTTTTTCATATTATGATTCTAGTTTTACATAAAATTGAAAAATCTTACCATTCTATCAGATTATGATTTGATGTTATTGTATTATTATTCTATATTATATTATTATACCTCATTGCCATATTATTATTCCATCTTATAGTATACTAAAATAAAACGTATTATTAAAAATTATTTGTATAATTTTTTTATTGAAAATAATGGAGAAAAACAAATTGCAAAAAATTATAATAATTCATTAATTATATTTATTTGAACCATCATATATGGTTCAAATGCAAGATATTGTGGTTAATAAATATCTTATATTGTAGTTAATAAATATCTTATATTTATTTGAAACATTTTATTGTCATGGGAATAATAATACTAATATGGTTTAAAAAAAGAATTTTGTTTAAGAACAAGGAAAAAGGCTGCAAATATTTAATGGTTGTAGAAGTAATGATATTTTTCATATTAGTTAAACTTTGTTTCTGATAAAAATATTTAAAAACATATAACTTTTGCAGTCAACCATATTAAAATTTTTATTGAGTGTAAAGATTAAATGACAAAATTTAAACAAAAACATTATTGTCATGGATACAGAGTTATTAAAATTTAAGAAAATTAATAATGAGGGCATAATATTGCGGTAGTGATAATGCTATAACAATTTTTATTCTCTGCGTGTAAGTTCCATTAAACAAAATTTATATACAAAATTTATTTTACTTCCATTTCAAATTTGTTTTAATAAGAAATAAAAGAAAATATATTTTAAATAATGTTTTTTATGTTTAATTAAAATATTATTAAAAGCCTTTTTCTTTCTACTTAGTAACATTTAAACAAATGATTTCCAGATATTTTTATTTTTCTATTATTCACTTAACTTCTAAATTTTATTTAATTTTATCTAGCTTATTTTTAAAAATCTTAAATAGTTCACGACTTTATATGTACTTTTTTATCATTTCTATGATTGGCTCATATTTATTGGTAGTTTATAACGATTTTATTTCCATAGTTTCATTTAAATAGGTCCTAAATATTTTTAACCGCAGTTGTAGAAATACATATATCTTCACTCGCAACTGATATTTAAAAGATTCTTTTTCTTTTACATATTTACTTACAATCTTACCACAAATAAGACAAATATTTAAATTACCTTTTTACAATTAATTGAGAGCTTTCTAAACCAATTTTATTGTAAATTGTAGAAAAAAGGACAGTGGAATTCACGAAAAATTAAGTTCAAGTAATTTAAATTTTAATTAGTTTTTCTTTTTGTACCCTCCACCACCACTAGCGGTGAAAGAGGGTATACTGAGTTTGTAGTTCCATGCGTAACAACAAGAAATAATAATTTAAACCCTATAAAGTATATATATATATATACTTGGTGCATATAAAATTCTAAGTTGGTTTAGCTATGTCCGTCAGTCTATCTGTAAGAAACGTTCTCATGTCCGAACAACTAGTCCCAATTAAATGAAATTCACTGTTTACTTTCTTAGGCATTTTGGTATTAAAATCAGCAAAATCCGTTCGGTAGAAAAAAAAGTAATAGAACAATATTTGGAAAAAAAACCCTGAGACTAATGATTTTCCATTAAAATTTTATAACTAAATTGAAAAATTTTTAATTTTAATTGTGCTGGAATGTCTAACTCCATTCATTTCACATTAATACCAAAAATCGGCTAAATCTGACTAGTAGAATAAAAAGTTAAAGATAAAAATATTAACATTTTAAATACTAAAATTTTTTTATTTTTTTAAGTCAAATTTGAAAAATACCTCGTGAGGTACAAAATAATATTATCCTCAAAATTAAAAAAATATGCTCTAAAAGGATTAAATATACTTTAGAAATAACAAAATATGTTATAAATATGAACTAAAAATGTCTAAAAGCAAACATATGCGTTAATGGTAAAATATGCACTTACAAATGGATGTCAAAATGCTTTATTTGTTTTGTAATGGATAAATATTTTATCGATGACTTTATTCAACTTCCAGAAAAAAAATATAAAATTACATATTTGTGGTGATAACCAGGGCAATCAAAAACATGCTCCAAAAAAGTATTTTATGAGCAAAATATATCCTTAAAATTAAGAAATATGCTTTTACAATATTATTTTTACTGGCTAATTTTTAAAATATCTACTACTGATGCTAAAAAAACTTAAATTCTATTAGAAACGTATGTAATGGTAAAAAGAAAATTTCACTTATAACAGATTATGTAAAAAATTCTATTGGGTTTAAAATATTTAAATTTCTTCTCTCAAATGTAACATATGCAAACTATAAAATATGTAAAACTATGTCATTTAAATTACTAAAATATGGCAAAATATATCGTTGAGCACGAAATAGGCAAAATATGCAAAAACAAATCAATGTCAGAATTTTTAAAATTGTCAGAAATAATTAACAGTTCGGTTCATTCGAAGCTCAGGAACAAATATGATTTTGCATTTTTTAGATGCCCTGGTGATTACAAATTTTTCCTCCTTTCGATCTAGCACCTCTAGTTTTCTTATAAACTGAAATTTGGGTTTTTCACTTAATAAAAATATATTTTTGATTATCACAGATTTTATTTTTTTTATCTGAATCTACTTATCGAGTTTTTTTATATAAAAAATAAAATCTGAATTTTTAGATTAATTTTTTTTTTTTTTTTTTTTTTGTGAAATATAGATGATTTAAGATTTTAGAGCATATAAATTTTAGTTTTTCCTCCAAACATTGAATTTTTGTGAGAAATATAACACATCATAAATTTTCTTTATTTTTGATATAGTATCTTTATATAATTTCCTAAGCATGTTTTCTCTTTTCAGAACTTTCTAAAACTCCCTATTCATCGTACAAATCCTAACGGAGCAGGATTTTTAAATTTCTATCAGGGAGCGGAGATACGTAAATTTATATGTAATTTCTCTTTCCAATACTCT
Source organism: Protocalliphora azurea (assembly GCA_932274085.1). NCBI lineage: Eukaryota > Metazoa > Arthropoda > Insecta > Diptera > Calliphoridae > Protocalliphora > Protocalliphora azurea. The sequence continues at coordinate 19,560,184 of OW026521.1, read as the reverse complement.
CTGACGTTCCCATATAATGCAGAAAATTAAAATTCGGCTTACTTATTATTATTATTATTATTATTATTATTCATCCTACAAATCCTAACGGAACCAGATTTTAAACTTTCTACCAGGGAGCGGAGATGCAACGGATTTAGTTTTTATTTTCTATAATATTTTTAAAAGTCGGTTTTTATTTTAAAAAGTACAAAATTTCTATACTCATTGTTTGTTCTCCAAAGCGGTAGGATTTTGTATTTCGATCAGGGACGAATTTACGGCCAATAATTTTTTTAAATCCTTTTTTTGGTTTCAAAAATTTTTATACTTTAATTCTTTTAGCAGTACTCACCATCAAAATCTAATGGATTCAAATATTTTAATTTCCATTAGGAAGAGGAAAAACGTCAAAAAGTTCATATATTTTTTTAAGATTTTTAGATTTTTAGCGCATTTTTTTATTATTTTGCAATTTTTCTTGACATTGGCTTATGCGTTGTATATAATTTAATTTTAGTTTCTTCTTCTCAAAGGACAATATAAATTTATTTAGAAAAGGCTTTAATTAACAAGCGGAATGTAGTCTCTGAATCGTTTATATGTTCTTTTTTCTTTATAAATATGTAATTGTTTCCAGACGTGTAATTTTCCAGCGTGTAATTTTGTACGTTTTATACTACATGTTATTGTTCCAAGTAATAAGGTCATCGAAAATTTCGTTATAATATCCTAACTAACAAATATGCAATTTCAAGTATATTACCATGTTTAAACAAAAGCCAAATAATTTTTAATAAGGAATATTAAAATTTTAGCAAAAATTTGATTTTTTTTAACAAAATATTTTTAAACAATTATCTATTTCATCTATAAACCCCACAGTTCATTATTGTTTTTTTTTTTACTTTTAGTTCAAGTGTTTATATATTTTTATATAAAAATAAACAAAAATTTTCAATTAGAATAAAGAATTTTCTTGTATCTATATAATCTTGAATTAAACGTCAACAACAATATATGTATGTAAGTCTTCATGCAGTTTTTATGTTGTTGAAAGGAGGCTTTACCAAATCTTTTTTTCCAAATTTTTTTCAATAACCTCAATTTTTTTCTTTTACATACGTACATACTTATATACATACATACATACATTATAAAATAAACTAACTAAATTCACAATGATATCTACTAAAACAAAATTTAAATAAAAAATAATACAATTACAAGTTTATATTTTATATACCAACAGGAAAATGATGGTTATGCTTTCAAACCACAAATAATAGAAAAAAAGGATTATATACTTCCTATTATATAGATATTAAGGATGCTAGCGGTAAACCCCAATCCCGAAAATCTCGGGATTTTTGGGATTTATAAATCACAGTTCTCGGGAATTTTAAATTTGAAATCCCGAAATTTTTCGAGATTTCTAAATTCCTTTCTTTATGATTTTTATTTTCATAAAGGTTGTATTATTTACTTATTATTTTGAACATACTTTTAAGAAGTATGAATTGTCATAATTTCTTTATGTTTAGGTGACAACCAAACTGAAGTCAAATTTATAAATGGTTAGCTGTGCTAACAAGAATTGGGAAAAGAAGTGGCTAAATAAATTTTTTGTGAAAGGTTAGGAAAGGCAAAATGCCATAAAAAAATAAAACTAAAAAACGCTAATTTATTATTTATTTATATTAAAAACTTATTTACTTCCTGATATCTTTTTTTAAATATATTTCAATAAAAATAAAATAAAAAAAATAAAAAAAATTTATAACATTGGGTCATAAAAAATGACCCAGTATTTTAATGTGAATTTTGTAATTTTTGAATTATAATTCCTTCCTGATTTATCATTTCCAAATTTTTGGGCGAATTTTCGCTTCTATAAGATTTTTTTTAATTATATTCATACATATTTTCCGTGGTTCATGAAGTTTACTAAAAGCAATTGTTTAAGTGAGTCCCAAAAAATTAGTTAAGTTATATTTGATTTGGAGATTGAAAAGCCGTAATTTTTAGTAAATATAAATAGCTTCGTTTTTTTTTTTTTTTGGCACGACTTAATACACAAAAATATTTAAATGGATTATTCTGTTGAAATAATATAATAAAAGCAAATAAGACATTATTTTCTTCTTTGTTGAAGTACAAAAATTTTAGCAATTTAAAAAATCAAAAAAAGGTTAAAAATTTTGAAGCTAAAAGCATATTTTTATTGAAGCTAAATCTAGCCTTTTTATGCCTAGATTTAGCCTCAAAAAGGCCAAAGTGGAAACACTGCTGACTAGCTTTTAACCAGATACTGCGTTAGCGGACTTGCGGGACTCTTACATAGAATAGATATAAACTTGGTAGCTTTTTTTTATTGAAAAAAAAAAAAAAAACAAAATGCAATACCAAAAGTAAAAAAACCAGAAAAATTATACAACACAGGTTATTTTTGGTCTAGAATTCATAGGGTACCAATAAAGTATCAGTTTTTTACATCCAAAAGGTTTAAAGGTTTAAAAAGTACCAAATTGTTTATATTATTTTTATTAGAGAAGAATGTTATTAAAAGGGCTTGTGGATTCTTGTCCATATAGAGTCATATATCCAGCTTCAGCGTGCCTCTTTTTCAACCACCTGACCAAATTTTTGGCCCCCTTTTTAAAATAGAACTAAATGGCTACTTTTTGAGACTATGAAATTAGTTACTTTTAGTTTGTGATGTAAAAAACAGTAAAAAACTACGAATTTGTCGGGGTCTGTTTTTTACATCACTGAGACTGAGAAAATTAAAGCTAATGATAAAGTATATAATCAAATATTTAAAATATCAAATGCCGAATCTTTTTGGACCGGACTGTAAAAATTAAAAAAAAAAATTTTGTGAATACCTATATCCTAATTTATGTTTCTACTTTCGTTCATAACAGCCTTTGGCGGAACGTCTTTTTTATAAATAAACTGTCTAACAGACTTAAGGTCAACACTTGTGAATCCATGCTTTCAGTTCTAAGTTTGTTAGAAGGGGATTTGTAAGACTAAAGTCCGAGTAAAAACCTCGTACAAAAGTACAAAGTTCAATTAATAAAAGAGAGTTTTGTGTTAACTATTTTTATGAATAAATCTTAATTTTTCTAATAATGAAAATTATTTTAAATAAATTATTTTTTTTATTAAAAATTGAATTTAGTATATTTTTTTACTAAAATACAATATTGTTTTTATGAAATAAACAAATTTTGGGGAATTTTTTTAGGTATTGAAGCAGTTGACCCATTTAAAAAAAAAAATCACAATTTGGCGACCTTTTTTTTTAAATCCGCTATTTTGGTGAATTTTTAAAAATTCTCAACGGTAATGCTGCTTGTTGCAAAAAATTCAAAAAGTATCATTAGAAGAACGAAAAGGTTTCATGTTTTTGGGTTCAATATTATAGAAAATTCAGTATGAATTCTTACCCACGTATGACCATACATATTTAATTTAATATTTCTCCATTCAATATTACAAAAAAATTCAAAAATTACCATTAAAAGAACAAGAAAGTACCACAAGGTCCGTTGTTATGGATTCTCATTAACTTGGAACCATTTACATTTAAGTTCATGTTTCTAAGCTCAATATTATAAAAAAAATTCAAAAAGCACCATTAGAAGAACGAAAAAAAATACCACAAGGTCCCCGCTCTTGAATTTTTTCTAACATAGGACCAAGTGTCATCAATTTCTTTCTTCTAGATTAATCATAAAGTACCACAAAAATATGGATTCTGATTCACTTATGATATATATATATATATATATATATATATATATATATATATATATATATATATATATATATAAGGTAACAAAAATGCTGAGAATTTGCTGAAAATCTTTCATTAAAAGTAATTACCGATGGCTTAGTATAGAAAAAGCGCATTCTAATTTAAAACGAGGAGCGAAATTAAAGCTTACTTTTATTTTATATTTTTTCTACTCCTTAGGAAGTTATCTTAGATAGAGGTTTTTGTTTTTTTTTTATTTATTTTATTTATTTATTAAGTGTATGGATAATATCCTTACAGACAGAAAATACAAAATTGTTACAAATTATATATTACATTAATTATTTAAAAGTAAAACTAAATCACGTTTAATTAAATTTACATTGAGATATATCAACAACATTATAAAGTTCATTAAAGTTTAAACATAATCTACAGAAGGGATCAGCGTTAGTATAGTTTTGTCTAAAATATTTTATGAATAATGACTGAAAGCTACGTGAAGGACGTTGAAGTATATTAAAATTTATTCTATTCACAAGAAATTCTGCTTCGATGCTGTCAGATATAAGCTTGATAACGAAAATTATATTTAATGTAGTTCTTCGACTTTTAAGACTTTGTAACTTCATTTGCAGTAATCTGGTCTTGTATGATGACAAATTGTATATCGAATCCGGATAAGAATTTCTTAATATAAAAAGTACGAACTGTTTTTGTTTAGTACTCCAAGATCCAGAAATTCATTTACGGACTCCAATTCGTATTCCCCAAAATGGAAACATACATAAGAACCAAGTTTTCTCATGTTTATGTTTTATTTTTTATATTAAGGTCTATTAAGTTCTCTTTACACCATATAAAAAAGCTATCTAAATCCGTTTGTAGAAATAATTAATTAAGTGAACTACTTGAGCTTATAAAATTTTTAACGTCGTCTGTATACATTAGTATGTTGGAAAATTTCAAAATTGAAATTACCGAAATTTTTGAAAATAAATGCAAATTTAGAGATTTTTTTCATAATTTAAAAATTTATAGCTAATGCTATAATTGATGTTTTAATTAAAAAACTTCAAAATTTACGTTTTAAAAATTTTCATAAAAATGGTGGCAATGTTTTTAGATCTTGTAAATCACCCCATTTTTTAGATAAGACTATTTTTCCTTTAAAAATACAATCAGGGGAGATATAATCAATAGTAGATTTCGATCTTTGGGGAGTAACTAACATTCATCAGTTATATTAACTTATTCCTGATGACTCCCAATGTTCCAAGCTTGTTTACCTTAACATCTCTAGTGTTTCTCAGAAAGAAATTTGAGATAATATTATTGAGGAATATGGCTTTACTAGTTGCTTATAAGGTTTGCTAAACCTTCGATTTTATTTGTTTTTTTTTTCTTTTTTGCTCAAATTGGGCTTTGTTTCGAATATTTTTTCTCTGCTTCTTTTATTAAAAAAAATTATATATAAATGCATTGTAACACAAGAGAAAACAATATTTTTATATGCGAATGTTTTAGAAAAGCAATTTTCATTACAGGTTCTATGAAAATTCTTAAAAAACATGATAAATTAAATTTCAAGTGAGTTAGGGCTTTTTCTTTCAAAAAATATAGAAAATAATTAATACTTTTAAATCCGTTATTTGCACATGTATTACATTGTGGTCTACTAGAATACACTAAAACCATTATATTCTTATAAAAATATTATTATAAAAAAGCACTGAATAAAAATCCAAAGCAAATTAATATTCATCGAATGACAAATATGAGTTAAAATCATTACTTCTGAAGCTCTTTTTAGCACTAAAATTTCTTTCCAAATAATATTTAAGCTTTTCTTTATTATTTATATATATTTATTTTTCGTTGTTGTCATTTAAAAAGTCTAGATTTAATTATGAAAAATGTATTTTTAAATATTTTTTTTTCGGGATTTACAATTCCTGGAAATTTGAAAATTAAATTTTTTTAAATCCTGAATTTCGAAATTTCTAAAAATCAATCTCGATTAGCATCCCTAATAAGTACGTATATAGCAAAGATTTTCAAATACGTTTTGACAAAGACAACAAATAAAGAAGACTTTATTATTTTTTTTTTATCAAATTTTTTTGGAGAAATTTAAGAATCCTAAAAACAATAGAAAATGACAAGTGCAATAAAATTGAACTCAAATACTGGCAAACATATACCACACACTCATACATACATACCCACATAGACACATACATACATACATACATACATACATACATCCATACATCCATACATACATACATACATATGTACATATATTTACCAAAATTTCCTAAATCCTTTGTTGGTATTTTGGAAAAATATATCTCTTAAAAATAAAAAAAGTTTTTATTTGTTAAGCCAAAAAGTAACCTAAAATTCATTTTGTTGGTGAAAGATAAAAAACTTTATTATTTTTACAAAGATTTTAGAATATATGAGAAGAGAGTAGAAAATTTACATCAAGTTTATAAGAAGACTATGTATAGAAAAAATACGCTTGACTATATGTGTTAAAATGTATTTTTAATATTTTTTTTTTTCATAGAACTGTAGATAGAGTGCTATATAGATTTTTTACTAATAAAAATAATATAGACAAACAGGAACTTAAAATGAGCTTGTATTCTTAAGGACAGGAAACAGTAAGATAAACAATGAAAAGAAGGAAGGAAAATCTTAATGTATGTAAAGCATGACAGTCCAAAAAATTTTGCTAGTTAATTGTTTTGATTTGATCTGCGAATAAATAAAAAATTCATATTCTTTTGGTTGCTTGCTGGAATTTTAAGGAAACTAAATATATAAATTTTATAAATTTGTGATAGGGCTCGTAAAAACCCCTGATGTATAAGACAAAATCAGTGTCAAGAAATTGTATATAATTTGTTTGTTAATACAACGGAATTCAAATATTATGCGAATCTTTTTCTCTTAACTTCATCAAAGGCTGTACATACATAAGTACTATGCTTCAGCATCGTATGAAAAAACTAAACAACATTATACATTCAAGCGTGCCAAAAATTGTGGAAGGGATATCATTTTCAACACATTGGCAACATTTTAACTTCTTATGATGATTGAAGCAAGATGCTATTTATGTTAACTCTTCAAAACTTGGACCACCGTATGTGGTTAGGCTATTATACGTTTGTGCTGATGTTTGTAATGCATAGAAAAGTTATCCAACACCTTAAAGTATAACAATCGACTCAGAATCACTTATTAAATCGATCTAACTATCCGTCTGTCTAGCTGGACGGCTGGCTGGACGGCTGGCTGACCAACTGGCTGAACAACTGGCTGAAGGGCTGGCTGAATGGCTGGCTGAACAACTGGCTGAACGGCCGGCTTGACAACTATCTGGACGGCTGGCTGGACTGATCTGATCGGCTGGAAGATCGGTCCACAATTGACAATAGCTCCCATATAAATTCCTCTTCCGAAAATCACTTTAAGGTGCATTCGTATGGGATTTATGCCCATATAAACCCACTTCCAGGAATCTCCCTCAAGTGCAAAATATCATCAAGATGTTAGTATCAACGCATTATTCTGTATTTGTATATTTTATTTTAATACATTTAATATGTAATATAAGTCCCCTTCCCGCATTTTTATGGCTTTTTAGGGCTTCAAATAAAACAAACTATCAGTTGTTTATACTTTTCAGACAATTTTAAGAATTTTGGCATGATTTGTTATATCATAATTTTGCATATTTTGAGCTATTTGAAAAATCCTTATTTTAGAGCATATTTTTTCATATATCACACTTAAGAGCATAATTTTGCATAAATTAAATTAAAGAGACAAATTTTACATATTTGACTCCCAAAAGAATTTTTGATATAATTTTCCATCAGTAAAATTTACTTTTTGCTGTCACATACGTTTTTCAACCCCAATAATTTCAATTTATAAATTGGTAGACCTTTTGAAATTTAGTGATGCAATGTATTATGTAGCTTTTAATTTTTTTAGGGACAAAAAGAAAATATTTTTTAAGAATTGCTAAAAACGTCAATTATGAATAGATGATCACTTTAAATTTACCAAAAAAAAAAAAAAAATATAATAATAATTTAAGAGCACATTTTGAACTTTCGTTTTAGGAGCATTTTTTAATGCTCATAAAACACTTTCTTTTAGATCATATTTAATGACATATATGTATGTATGTATGGATGTATGTATGTATGTTTATTTAACGATAACTAAAAAAGATAAATTTGCTAAAAAAATACAAAACTAATTGTAAAAGTTCATTATCATCTTTATATGTAAAAGGTCATTATCATGTTTATATATCACGCATACGCAAATTAATAATTGTTAATATATATTAATAATATTCATGAAAGCATTAACGATATTTTGTCTAACATAAAATAAGCTGTGGCGAAAATTGAATATAAAACTCAAATTTGATTCAATATTTCAAAGACAGCTGTGCTGTAATTATATCTTTAAATGAATTTTTAAATTTGAAATAGAATTTAATACTATAACAAGGTTGGTCACGATAGGTTGGTTATCAGGTTACGTGATTATTTGGTTTTATTACAAACTACAAAATTCTTTAAAAATATAACCAATTTTTCTCAACTCATACCCTTGTTTACAAATTATGTGATTATCCATTTATCTGTAGTGTTCGAAAATAACTGAAATTTAAATAAGTAATGTATTTTATTGTATATATATTACCACATAATCACATTTTGTAAACCGCTTTAATATTGTGTGAAATGAAATTCGAATATACAATATATAATTTTTTGACCATTTGACAGCCTTATACTATATCCTAAAGTACTACAATTAGGAGCAGAACAATCTTTAAGTGTCAGATTTTGTCCCTGCGCCACAGTGAGAACAAACGCAACATTTTTGGTAATAAATCTGTATATTCTATATTAATTGTTGGATCAAATTGAAATGTATTGGAGAATTGTACAGACCTATTCTGTAATAACACGAGTTAAGTTGACCACCTCGAGCATGTAAAAATTTTAAAAATCGTAACTTCTACAAATTAAATTGGATTTCAAAGAATTTTGTATTCCTGTAAAGCTCTTGGTAAGATAAAGAAAAAAATGCTTACTCGCCTAAATTATCTTCTAAAGTTATAAAGATATTTACGATTGAATTTTGACTTTCTGATTTTTTGCCTCGACTTTATTTGGTTTTTCGGGAATAAATCCTAAGATATATGAGGGAAATTTTTTTTAATATTCTGTAATTGTTAATATACTCCGAAATAATACACTGAAAAAAATATCTAATTATCTCAATTCCTCTTGCCGTAAAAAATTTTCAAAACCTGCACTCTAGAATTAGTATGAAAAATGGCTATTTTTTTCACAAAAATATATAATATAATTCTTTTACTTTTCTCAAAGTTTTGTTAAAAATTTTTTTCTTCTTTACATATTTCAAAAGACAAGGCTACACAAGTGGTTAATACAGAAATTTTAAATTGATTTAGATTTGCAACCTACACCCGGCATTGGTCGAAAATGGTGAATTAAAAAAAAAATAATAATAACTTTTATCGATTAATAAAACAAATTTGACGAACGTTATTTTTTTTAATTTATTGACGCTGTTTAATTATAAAGTAGATTTAGATCGATAAAGCGCTAAACTGCTTCCCGCCAAAAGCGAATGTAGGAGTTCAAATTTTATGAAAAGAGTCAACTTTGTAAAATACTTTTTTCAAATTGCACAAAATAGCATATTAGCATTATCTTTTCATTGCTATTTCTTATGCAGTATATAAAATAAATATTAGTCTTTCATTTCTCCAAAAATCATTCAAATAACTTCAACAAACAATTTTTGGCAATTTTTCAAAAATGAAAAATATAGTTTTTAAGTGCGCAAGTAGAGTAGTAGTAGGTTCAATATAATAAGATAATTTTTCTGAAAGCTTTCTTTCTTATACATTGCAATTTTATCCAACTAGTATTTAAGAAGATAAAGATTTATTACCACAGAATAGCATATTTCATGAAATAGTAAAACTTTCAGAATCATTTTTTAGGTGTACGAAAAGTGTAATAGTATTATAACAGAGTGGTAACAAGATAATTATTATTATAATTATTTCACGGATGGGATTTCAGTTTTTCAATATAATATTTTGAGTTGTAATTATTATAATAATTTGAAAATTCAGATATTCATTTTGGTAGGATAGCCCTTACATTTACATCCGTCATACACTAGTATATATTTCATTTTTGAAACATAATATTTTGAGTTGTAGTTATCATATTCACTTAAAAATTCGTATATTCATTGAAAGTATTATTCACGACATTATTGCGAAAAAAAAATTAAAAAAATTTGTTATAGCAAAAGTTTTAGGTCTTTTTTGAAGGTTTGCCCTTACATTTACGTTCACCATACTCTGGTATGTAGGTATGTAGTATATTTTGACTCCAAGTTGTCATATCATCGCCACTATTTTCTTCTAATAAAAAAATCCTTAAGAATATATAAAGATTTTATACTTTCTGAAAAATAGCTTTAGAGAAATCATTCTAGGTTGTTCGAAGTTTTGATAGGGGCAAGTCCAGAGCCTTTCGGATTTGACATACACAGGTATGTTGGTATGGATGCGTATAGTTTTCTGACTGTTAACATAAAATATTACTTTTGTAATAAAAAGAAAATATTCCAAGCATAAATAATTGAAAAATTCAATTTTTGTTTATATCCTCAAGAATGTTTCTTTAAGTTCTAAGCCATTTGATATATTTAAAGTAAATTTATTTTGCAGGGAAATTTACAAATATATATACTATTTATGTGACTTATTTTATATTTTCCTTTATATATTACCAACTTTGTCACGCACAATGTTAAATTCATTTTTATTGGGCCGTTTTATTTTATACACAGACGTATTTTCAATAACTATTGGTAGAGTCTGAGCCAAATTCATACTCTGTTTTTCACGTAATAATGTCACATGCATTTTTCAATTTTTTTTCTGGTGCCTGTTATTACTTTTTAAAATTTTTATTTTGCGATTTTTATAGAACTGAATACTTGAACATTAATTTGTCTTGATAACTTGGGTAAATACTAGGGTATCCAATCAATTAACCTTCATTCCGTTATCCAATTAATTTTGGTCGATCAATTTTTAATATTTTTTTGTTTTTTTTGTTTAAGTTAAATTTACGTCAACTACTTACTACAACTATGGACATCTCTTTTTAAAAAGTCTGTTATGTCCCAATAAAAAAAAAAAAAAAATAAAGTAATTTTTAGGGATGCATATTTTCATTACTTCCAATTTGTAATTATGCGAACATGAGATGTTTAATCAGAAAATTTACATAAGACGCAATCTTAATACACGGACATATTATTGTTTTGGTTATTTTTTGATTTTATGAAATTTTTTATGGAATGTTAATAGGTTCCTTTTCTTTTCCTTAAGCAAAATTAAATTTGTATTTTGTCTTATAAAATATAAAATAATACGATTTTTTAATTAAAAGCATTCCTACATCCAGTCTTGCAGTTAAATTATATATAGAATAATGCAAAAGCGACTTACACTATAAGTCAGTATAAGTAGAATTTTTTGCTGGTTTTGGCAAAATAGTTAAAAGCTTTGGTAGAAAGAAATAATTTGTAAAAAAATGTTTTTTTTTTAAATTTTTAAAAATTAATAATGCAAGTTTTACTTGATTAATATTGATCATATCTTTCAAATAAAAGAATAAAAGATTAAAGTTATATAACATTTTGAAATATTAAAAACGTTCCAATCAAAAATTATTTTTTTAGTCTGATTAAATTTAGCTGATTTCAAAACCAAATACTTTGTAACTAAAATAGATACAATAAAATCAAATCTGTTTAAAATTTTCTAAAGTTTAAATAGAAGTTTAAATAGATTTAGATTTAACGTTTTACATTAAGATCAATGTTAAAATTATTCTAACATTGATTTTTATGTTTTAACCTATTTTTGATCACTCACACCCCCAAAAAAGTACATAGAGCGCCGTGAAAAAGGAATTTGAATGTTTATTACAATTTTGCATGAAATTGTGAAGATGACTAAATTCTCAGTAAATAGGTATAAAAAAAAAAAAAAAAAAAAAAAAAAACAAAAGAGAACAACTTCCAACGACAAGCCTATATTAAATTTATTGGAATTCTGTATCACAAGTTCAGGATTTGATGACATCTTTGGTTTTTTTTTTTTTTTTTTTTTTTTTTTTTGATAGAATATCTTATAAAATGCCACATGAAAAGGTTATACTATTATAACTTCACAAATGCTTAAACACAAAAATCATTCTTACACATAAAATAGACCCAGCAAAAAAAAAAGACTTCCAAAAAAGAACATTTTCACCACTTCAAAAGTAGAACTAAAATCATATTTTGTACTTTTTTCGAAGTTCTTAATAATTACTTCCAAAAATGTGAAAATGTATTTTTAGCGGGAAAAATAGCTAGTCTGTCAGCTGGGGGATTATGGGTTCGATTCCCACCATATACTCTGGCCTGTTTTCACTACAACGGGCAATAATTTTCATCACTCCGCTCGATTAAAATTAGAATATAATTTGTAATTGTAATGTGATTATTCAATAAATAAATAAATGAGGTTAATAATTTCTAAGAAAATTAAAATTTCACAAATCTGAGGGTACTTTTATTATCTTTCAACTACGTTAAAACGGAATTTTTACCAAAAAATTTTGGTAAACATAGTCTTAAGAGAAGTATTTCAAAGGCATAAAAGAAAAACATTCTACCAATGACAACCATGGGTTAAAAAAAATACTTCTGCAGTTCTTTCTTCAGCACTAACTGCTTCCTTAAAATGACAACACAATGTTAAAAGCATGACTTTTTCAGCTCCTTTTCAGGGGGAGTTTCATGACTGATTTATTAAATAAGACTATATTAGGAGAATATTTTGCAGTATTAGGTCAAAAAAATACAATTTTACAACTTTTCTTACTGAAAGAATTTGATTCGATTATATTTTTAAAGAACGATTTAAATAGATTAAATACCACATTTAGTGTTTTTTATATGTTTTACATGTATTACTAAGACTAATAGATTAAACGAAGAAATTATTTGTTAAGTTAACTGATTAATTGGATAGCAAATACATAGAGAATAATGATTCGCAATTCTATTAACGACGCAGACTGGGTCCTCAGTGTATTAAATCAAAATTCCATTCTTTTATAAAATTGAGCGAACTTATAATATGAGCCCTTTGTAAAGGAATTTGGTCTGCATTCTGTTTCAAAATAACTACTTCAATAGCTTAAATACTATAATTAGTGTCATTTATATATTTTACATGTATTACTAAGTATATTCGGTTAATCGAATAAATTGCCATTAATCGCTTATTAACCGATCAACTTTTAACTTCGAATAATTATTTGTCAAATTAACCGATTAATATGAGACCCTGAATAATTGGATAGCCTAGAAAATACTCTTATTGGCATTTATAAACACCTTTTGTTTCATTTCTGTTGTGACTACAATTGAGAGGAAGAAGAAAGAAACAATGTCTTACTATCATCATTGATACTTTCGTTTGTCGATTTTTCTTTGTGCAAGTTTTTGGCTCAAAGTTATTTACGACACATACGGGACTCTATTAGAAATTCATCTCCTTGTTCTCTGATGTGTATTCAATATGACAACAAATGTATAGTACGAGTTTACACAGATATTTGGATGAAAGAATTTCTTTAAAAAAATACTTAATACATTTACAGAGAGAAGGTAATGATATGAGATATATGCGACAATATATTACCTTTCGGTCAGATAAAAGTATTATAAACTTTATGAAAAAAGAACCTCAGCTTATCTTTTAAAATCGGAATGAGCTGGAAAATTTATATTACCTATTTATTCCATATTTTCCAATTTTATTTTCTATCTCCCGGAAATTCTTCGTAAAAACAACGAATGGTTACTTTATTAATTTTCCACTCCAACTGTTCTTTAGCCTTTACAAGTCCGTCGATAGTAGGGTACCACCATAAGACCGATATAAATAAAGGTTTTAAATTTCAGCATATTCTTGCTGGTTGCTATTGCTACTTCTTTGTATAACTATCATTTATAAAATGTTTTGCATACAAAACAAGGATTTTAATGAATTTCAAATATTGTATCGAGTTTGCACTATTTGCACCAGTACGAGTAGTTGAGTAAATTTGGCTACATCGAAGATGTTGGAAAACAAAAGAGCACGTTTCATCAGGTAATGGGTGTTTATTTGTACACAAAGAAAATACTAAAATAAATATAGAAATTTTTTTATTTTTTCTCTTAAAGGATCAAAATTGCTATGTAATGACCTATAAAAATAAAACAGCAAATAACATACAAAAATTTTAATGCATATTTGATTGTATGTATACCACAGCATAGCAAAAAAAAAATATATATATATATTTATATATATATATATATATATATATTATAAATATTTGTTAACTCTTAGCAGTACTGTTTTCATCCACTTGACCTACTAAACCATTTTGTAATCAATATTTGTTTTATTGTTTTTTTTTTTTTCTATAGTTATTCTGCAACTGCAGTTTGAATTTGTCTTTATTTTTATTTTTCTATTGTATTTTTTGTTAAATTATAACTATTAAATTTTAAAAATTCATTTCGTTTATTATTGGCAAACAACTGCAATAATAGCAGAGCAATAGCAAGAAAAAAACACAAAACAATTTCCATATAACCACAATTTTAACTGTCATAATGACACCGCCACTTTTTTCTTACTTTTTCTTCTCCCATCTACATTGGGGATTTGTGCCTTTGTCTGTGTTAAGTGTGCCACCAGTTATAGTTAGAGCATTAGAGAAAATTATAGTTTTATTGAAAATTATGGTAAACATAAATGGTTGTTGGTGGTTTGGTGTTGCCTGCTGGAGATGGTGGCAGCAAAATGTTCCAATGATTGAAAATCAATAATTTCTTTAAACATCTATTGACATAGAAAATATACTCTGTATTCTTATATGTAGCTACTGATTGACTACATAGAAACTTTGTAGCAGCACATACAAAATTACTGAGAAACTTTTTCCCCCTAAATTGCTATAAATTTTATTTAATATACTTAAATTATAATAAATTTTTCTTAGAAAGAAAATTTGTAAAAAATTTCATATTTAGAGAAAATTTGCGATAAATTTTCTATTTAAAGGAATATTGAGGTAGATATTCTAATTAGAGAATATTTGCGATAATTTTCAATTTAAAGAAAATTTGTGACACATTTTGTGACTAAACAAAATTGGCAATAAATTTTCCCACTAATGAAAATCTGTAGCAAATTAAAGAAAATTTGTCATAAATTTTCCAGTTAAAGAAAATTAGCAATAAACTTTTCATTTAAAGAAAATTTGCGATTAATTTTCTCACTGGGGAAAATTTGCGATTAATTAGCTCGCGGAGAATTTGCCACTTAAAGTTTTCTTTAATGAGAAAATTAAATTTTTATTTAAACAAAATTTGTAATAAATTTTCTAGTTAAAAAAATTTGCGATTAATTTTATATATCAAGAAATTTTGCGACAAATATTACATTTCAAAAAAATTTTGCGATATATTTTATATTTAAAGAAAATTTTCTTTTCAAATAAAATTTGACATAAATTTACTAATTAAAAAATATTTACGAAAAATGTTCAATTTAAAGAAAATTCACGATAAATTTTTCCATTTAAAGAAAATTTGCGTCAAATTTTCCAAAATTTTCTAATTAAAGAAAATTTACTATAAATTAGCTAGTGAATTTTTTCATTTAAAGCTTTCTTTAATTTTCTAAAATTTTTAATTGATAAATTTTTTATTTAAAGACAATTTTTTATAACTGATCTCATTTAAGAAAACTAGCGATAAATTTTCTAATCAAGGAAAATTTACAATAAATTTAGTATTTAAAGTAAATTTGCGATAAATTTTATAATTAAAGAAAATTTGCTATAAATTTTACATTTTAAAAACATTTGTGATAAATTTCCTACATAAAGATAATTTACCGATAAGTTTTCTTACTAACAAAAATTAGCAACAAATTTTCTCAATTTGTAATAAATTAAAATTTAAATAATTTTTCTAATTAAGGAAATTTTTCATAAATTTTTTAAACTCTCCATTTAATAAATTTTTTATTTAGAAAAAGTTTGCGATAAATTTTCTAATTAAAAAAAATTCAGTAAATTTTCTTTTTATGGAAATTTTGTCATGAAATTGTTTTATATAGGATTTTTTTATCTAAAATTTTCTATGAATTTTCTTTTTACAGAAAATTTTCCATAGATGTTCTTTTTATAGAAAATTTTCAATGAATTTCCTCTTTATAAAAAAATTTCTATGAATTTTCTTTTTATAGATAATTATCAATAAATTTTCTTTTTATAGTATATTTGCAATAAATTTTCATTTAATAACGAATTTTAATAAATTTTGTTTTTATAGAAATTATTTTCCTTAATTAGAAAATTTATCGCTAGGTTTTCGATAAAAGATTCTTTTATGCCAAATTCTCCATAACTTTTTCTTCTGTAGAATGTTTTTTATAAGGAATTTCCTATAAACTTTCTTTGGTATGTTTTTTTAATTTTAAATATAAATAATAACATATATTAAAACTCTATTGTAACCGCAATAGCATTATTAAATCAAACAAATTTCCAAAACGAAGAAATCAATTAAAGGTTTTAATGTAGTTCACTAAAACTTTTACTCTTTCTTTTTTTATAACAACCTTTAAAGCATTGTCTCAACTAAAGTGAAATTTAAAGTGAATTTTTTAAATTTTCTTTTAGATCTTTTTTTTTTTTTGACAAAAAACTAACGTAAGAAAATAAAAAGGTGTAGCTTTTAAGTCAATTTTGTTGGAAAATAATACGGCATGTTGCATGAAATACAATTGGGAGTTGATTAGTTAGTTAGTTAACAAAACTAACTAACCAAACAATACACAGGTATCACAATTTACGTACAAAATTCAAACACACATACACATACTGCGATAGGAACAAATACTTTAACCAATATTTACTAATACTTGGGCAGAGTATGAAGCAAATATCTCCCGCAAATACGATAAATGGACGGACATACTAAAATGTCAATAAATATTGTTTGTTAGTTTATTTTGGGGTATTGTTGCAACAACGAATCGACCACAAAAATCAAGTGCAATGTTTTCTGTTGTTGGTAATTTTTTTTTTTTTTTCATTAAACTTTTGGATGGATGTTTGAATTAGATGGATGGTCATTTAAGTGTAGTTATGATAGTGTTTTCATTTTTTGTATATTTTTCTCTCTGTCTATGGTATATTTAGCCTCTTTTAGTTTTTGGCGAATCATTTTGCTTTTTTCAATTCTTGCTAGTATTTATTTTGATTGGTAACAGATTTATAAACCAAGACAGGTGAAAGGCTAAATTGTCAATTTGCAACTACAGCCAAACAAAACCAAACAATCAACCATTCAACTAAAGCCAACAATTTTATTTAACCAAGTTACCAGAAGTGGGCCAACAAAAGACGTTATTTTATCTAAAATTTATTTTTATATGTTTCTGTTTTTCTTTTTTCTTTACTTCATTTTAATGTTTAGTTTCAGGAAACTATATTACAAGCAGTTTCATAGCTATTTCTCTCAAAACTCTAAAGTCAATGATTTCATTTCATACCTCAGCTTAGATGCTTAAGAAAATTATTACATTGTTTTATTAAAACAGGTTAGTAGTAAATTTTAATGTGCTACGAGTATTGTATGTAAAGGTGATTTTATCAGTACAAAACTTTTGGCTGAATTTGTGGAAAAAAAAACCTTGAAAATTTAATAGTTTTTCTTTTCAATGTACTAGTTTTTCTCCTATTGCTAACTGTAATGAAGTAACCACCGGTTAACTAATAATTATGTTCAAATTATAGTATTTTCGCATAGTTGTTTTAAGTTAAGGCTATTTTAAAATTTATTTTCGGTTTTTTTGTTTACGATATTTCCAATATAAATTAAAATTAAATAAATTTAAAATTAAAGTGAAGGGGAAATAAATAAATTTAGTTATGTTAAATATAAAAAGAATGGAATACAATTAGGACACGTTCTATAAACAACATGAAAACTTGTAAAAGGGCTTAAGTTCTTAGAATATAATGAAAAAACATATATTTCCAAAAACCAAAATTTAATGAAACCTAATCAAATTAACTGAATAAATATATTTATTTTGTAATAATAATAATAATAATAATAATAATAAAATACTATCTTAATAAAATAGGTATTTTTGCTTTAAAAACAACGGATTTAATTTATCGACACTAAAATTTATCAAAAATTTCTTATAAAAAGAAATTTTGTTTTAAAATTAGCTATAGAATGAAAATTTATTAAATATTTTCTATGAAGGGAAATTTATCGAATATTTTCTACAGAAAGAAAATCGATCAAAAATTTTCAACAAAAAATTATATAGAAAATTTGCTATAAATAAAAATTTTTCGAAAATTTCGTATAAAAATATAATTTATCTAAAATTTCATATGAAAATAAAATTTATCGTGAATTTTCTATAAAAAGGACATAGATCGCAAATTTCCTATAAAAAAGTATATTTTTTTTAAAGAAGGAAGATTTATACTAAAAAAAGAAGATTTATCGCAAATTTCCTAAAAAAAATTCTAAAAAAGGAAATTTATCCCAATTTCCTATAAAAAGGAAATTCATTGCAATTTCCTATAAAAAGGAATTTTATCGCAATTTCCTATAAAAAGAAGATTAATCGAATATTTTATATAAAAAGGAGATTTATCGAAAATTTTCTATAAAAAGGAGATTTATCGAAAATTTTCTATAAAAAGGAGATTTATCGAAAATTTTCTATAAAAAGGAGATTTATCGAAAATTTTCTATAAAAAGGAGATTTATCGAAAATTTTCTATAAAAAGGAGATTTATCGAAAATTTTCTATAAAAAGGAGATTTATCGAAAATTTTCTATAAAAAGGAGATTTATCGAAAATTTTCTATAAAAAGGAGATTTATCGAAAATTTTCTATAAAAAGGAGATTTATCGAAAATTTTCTATAAAAAGGAGATTTATCGAAAATTTTCTATAAAAAGGAGATTTATCGAAAATTTTCTATAAAAAGGAGATTTATCGAAAATTTTCTATAAAAAGGAGATTTATCGAAAATTTTCTATAAAAAGGAGATTTATCGAAAACTTTCTATAAAAAGGAAATTTATCGAAAATATTCTATAAAAATGAGATTTATCAAAAATTTTGTACGAAAAGGAGATTTATCGAAAATTTTGTATAAAAAGGAGATTTACCGAAAACATTCTATATAAAGGAAATTTATCGAAAATTTTCTATAAAAATGAGATTTATCAAAAATTTTGTACGAAAAGGAGATTTATCGAAAAGTCATATAAAAACGATATTTATCAAAAATTTCCTATAAAAAGAAAAATTTATCGAAAACTTCCTACAAAAAGAAAATTTATCTAAAATATCCTATAAAAATAAAATTTGTCTGTATTGCATTTTTTTCTAGTCCTACTAATTACGAACAATTCTTACTTTACTGCAAAAACTAATCACCGTATTATCTATTAAAAAAACAGAAATTATTCTCAACAATTATATCTTCCTTGTGGGTGGTACTAATACAAAACACTTGTATTCATCATATATCTATTGAAAATTATTATTATTATTTTTTTTTTTAACCTGAAAATACCTAAAATAATTTTAAAATTCCATAACAATACACTACAAAATATTTCTAAGCCTTTTTGCAATAGATAGAATTGTAGTCAAGAAAAAAAATGTTTTCACATAAATATTTATATTGTTTGAATATACTCACTCCTTCATTCATCACTTCCCTGAACAAAGTAGTTAAAGTTTTGAAAAGAACGAAAAAAGAAAAAATTAACAGATCTTTTTTAGAAAACTTTCTACGAAGTGATGAAAATGTATGATGAAAAAAAGTAAAAAAGAAAAATTCAATTATAGTTTATTACCGTTTTGGAATATAAGCTTGGGATTATAAATTCTAGCTTAGAGACTCACAGCAAACATATTGTCTCATCCAAGTTAAGGTAATAGATAATGTTTGTTATTGTGAAAAAGATAAATGTTTGTTTAACAAACAACCAAACTGAATGGTTTGTGTGTGGCTCTTTTGGAAGATGTCGATGCAGATGATGATGTTGCTCTTTATTTTTTTTTTAGTGCAACAACTTATAGAGATGCTCATATGTAAAAATTACCCTAAGAAAAATTTTTAGTTTTTAGATTTTGCATAAATTTCATTATAGATGAACTTATGCTTTATGTTTATAGTAACTTAAAAGAAGATTTAATTAAAATTAATGATTAAAGCAGGAATATTGGGAATAATGCAAATTATCAAAAGATATTTTTATAACAAAATTAAGAGAAAATATTTTGACTACTTTTTTTTAATTTCAAAATTTATAAATTCATTTTAAAATTAAAAAAAATAGATTTTACCGCCAATTATTCTTTCTAATCATTAAAATTTTCTCAATTGCACAATTTATATATTAAGTATGACTATAAATTGTAATATCGAAAGCAATTTCCATATATCAAACGCATAATAGTTTTGAATGGAAGAACATACACGCAGAAAAAAAATGTGACATTGTCACCACAATAAAATAATGTTCTCGTAGTTATGTTTTATTGATCTTAAGAATTAAATGATTAACCTCAATCAAAATTATAATATGATTGACTACAAAAGTATTATACTTAGAGAATATTTTTCCCAGAAACAAAAACTTATAAACATTCAAAAATTTAGATATTTCTACAACCATTAAGGGTAGCCGATATTTTTATTTATAATTTTGTTTTATAAAATATAAAACTACCGAACTAAGTTCATAATATTTTTATGTAAATAATTACTAATTACTACTAATACTTATTATAAAAATATAAATAAATTTTAATATCTAATAAAAGTTTTTTCTATTATTTCGTAAAATATGTAATGGACTCAATAAAAAATAATAATTTCGAATATATAATTATAATTTTTGGTCATATTATAAAAAAATGGGATTATAATATCATACAATCAAATTATAATAGGATAAAATGAATCAATAATATAATGAAATGGGATAAAAATATGAAAAAGAAGCGAAAAAATTGTGATAAAATATGATTATAATAAGATAAATTCACATCATAATACGATAAAACACACTTTTATATTATAAAATATGACACAATATGATAAAATGGGTCCATAATATTATAAAGTCAAACCATAATAATATAATATAATATAATATAATATAATATAATATAATATAATATAATATAATATAATATAATATAATATAATATAATATAATATAATATAATATAATATAATATAATTATACTATAATACAATCAAATTATAATAGGATAAAATGAATCAATAATATGATAAAATGGGATAAAAATATGAAAAAGAAGCACAAAATTGTGATAGAATATGATTATAATAAGATAAGTTCACATCATAATATGACAAAAGCACACTTTTATATTATAAACTATGATAAAATAGGTTCATAATATTATAAAGTCAAACCATAAAATTACAAAATCGGACAAACACATGATAAAGAGAAATTATAATAAAGTTATTATTTGAAATCATTATAATTTTTAATTGAAATTATATATCCCAATCATAATATGTTGCCCTTAGATTATAGTCACCACAAACATATTTTGTTTTCTCCGTGTGCAAAAAAAAAAGAACTACTTGCGTTCAACAAAAATTACTGACCTCAGACACTATAAATTGTCTTGGTATAATCTAATAGCAGAGTAGCCAAATGGAGGAATTTGATCAAAAATTTAGGATTTCGATTCGTATTCGGTGAAAGGTCTTCATAAGAATAATAACTGGGGATTTTCATAACAATTTTACATTTTCTTTTCATAGAAAATTCGCGATAAATTTTTTTTATGAAAAATTTACGATAAACTTTTAACGGAAAATTTTTGATAAATTTCCTTTTAATTTGCGTTAAAATTCACTTGAATTAATTTTTCTTTTTGTTAAAAAATATTTGCGATTAATGTGTTTTAATAGAAACATTTTCACAAATTTTCGATGAATTTTGTTAACAGAAATTTTTCAAAATTGTTTTTAATAGAACTATTGCGATAAAATTTACTTCAACGAATTTACAATAAATTTTCTTTTTATAAAAAATTTGCGATATTTTTTTTTATAGAAAATTTGCGATAAATTTTCTTTTTATAGAAAATTTGCAATAAATTTTCTTTCTATAGAAAATTTGCGATAAATTTTATTTTTATAGAAAATTTTCAATAAATTTTTTTCTATGGAAAATGTGCGATAAATTTTCTTTCTATAGAAGATTTGCGATAAATTTTCTTTTTACGGAAATTTTATGGAAAATTTTATACTAAATTTATTTTTATAGAACATTTTCTATAAAATTTCTGTTTGTAGAAAATTTTATATAAAATTTCTTTTTATAGAAACTTTTCTACAAAATTTCTTTTTATAGAAAGTTTTCTATAAAATTTCTTTTCATAGAAAATTTTTTTGTAAAAGCTCTTTTTATAGAAAACTTTCTATAAAATTTCTTTTTATAGAAAACTTGCTATAAAATTTATTTTTATTGAAAATTCTCTATAAAATTTCTTTTTGTAGAATATTTTCTATACAATTTTTTATATAAAATTTGTTATAAAATTTCTTTTTTTAGAAAAATTTCTTTTATTTTTATAGAAAATTTTCTATAAAGCTTCTTTTTATAGAAAGTTTTCTAAAAATTGGTTTTTATAGAAAATTTGCTACAAAATTTATTTTTATTGAAAATTTGCTATAAAATTTCTTATTATAGAAAATTTTCTGTAAAATTTCTTTTTTCTTTTTATAGAAAATTTTCTATAAAATTTAATTTTTCTTTTTATAGAAAATTTCTTTTTATCGGATGTTTTTATAGGTATTTTTTGCCATATTAAGTTTAAGTTTGGGGATGTGAATGTTTGGCAACTCCGTCTAATAGTCACACAAGCTTCTACAACATACTTAAGTTATTGTTGTGCTGCTCTTTTCTAGGACGACAAGAAAAAATAAATTTATTTTATAAAATAATAATGTAATAGTCATCACTGGCAGAACTATTGCTAGTGGCGTTCTTAGTAGTAGGAGTATTTGACTTTTGAAATGGCTCGTTTATTTTTAACGCTCAATTTAAAATAATATATGCATACTAACGCAATTTTTACAACTAATGTTCTTGTACACCGGCAGACCGAGACAAAGGATGTGCAACTGTATATCTTTATTTGTTTAACTCTCTGTAGATGTATGTAAGTGTTTAGGACTAAGCTAACATAAGAGTTAAACTATATATTTTGTCTTGTAAGCAGGATAATAAACAACATGCAAAACTGACATTAAGGACGTTGTTGTTTTTGTTTTTTGTCCTTTTTTCTTAAATGTTAAAGAAAATATGATATTTTCAAAAGGCATTAAATTAATATTTAAATATGCATGTAAATATTGTTGTTAATTTTTATGTTTTCATAAAGTTCTTCTTACCTTTTAACCGTGTATATAATTAAAGCAAGATTTTCTCATCACTTTGATTCTTTAATTTTTTTATACAAAATCTTAAGTGAAATAGTAGCAGGTGTGTTAGTTTTATTTAAGTTTGTTTTAGATTGCATGATGTTTTTTTTTTTGTTTTTGTTGGAGTACGCTACATTAAGTTATTTAGGGGAAAAAATAATGATAATTCTGTGCTTGAATTTAAGAATTAAAACATGTGTGGTTTAAAAATAGTTTTAATAAATATTTGTCGGAAGATTTGTAGAAAAATGTAATCATAAAAAAGTTTTAATAAATTACGTATGTAATTTGCTATACCCATTTGTTTTCTCTAACAGCGTGCGAATTTGGAACTTTACCCAAAAAATCGACATTTATTTGCCTACATCTTTGTGTGTCCAATTACGTATTGGGATATATACTAAGAAATTGTAGAAATCACAATCTGATAATGATATTTTATGTATATGAAATATGGCAAGAGCCCAGCTTCTCTTAATGGCGCATCAGAATGATCGAATTTTCAATGACTTGAGTTATGGCTGGTCCAAAGTTGGCGTTAAGAAAACTTTTTGTAAAATGGCCACCAACATCATCGACATGATATTGTCATAAGTAACTGATTAAAATATCGGCGATATTGTGTATTACGGTAGCTTTAAGATCCACTCTCTCAGCTGATCTGGAAACGTTGTTGCACCTTATTTCTATTGTCCTAGTAGGTAGAGGAAAGGTTTTGAATACGGTCATCACTGAGTTAAAATTATTCGGTATCTCTTTAAGTCTTACGTACCCGACAAAAATAGAAATATTGTGCTGAAATTCCATATTCTGTTAGTGGACAATTAATTTTTATTTTCAAGTCTAACAAATTATTATTAATTTTTTTCTGAAGGTTATTTATAATAATCTGAGGAGTTTTATATGATGTAAAAATACCAACATCATCAGCATATAAAGAAAAATTACAATGTTCAAGTCTAGGAAAATCTGAGCAGAATATAAGGTAACGGAGTGGTCCTATTACTGAGCCTTGAGGAACTCCAGCAGGTATTAAACGTTCGGTTGAAAAGACATTATTTAAGCTAACACAAAAATAACGATTTTCTAAAAAACTGTTTATAATTTTAACTGGATTTAAATAAAATCCAAAATTACCAGTTTGTAAATGAAACCATCATGCCAAACTGAGTCAAAAGCTTTCTCCACATCTAAAAGTACAAGTGCAGTGGATTCTTTACGAAGTTTATACTGAATTACTTTTCCAAAGATTTTACCCGTGCAACTAAGAATACTAATTGGTCTGTAGCTGTTAATATCTTTAGGAGGCTTTTTATTCTTTAGAATTGGAATAACCTTAGCCCTTTTCCAAATAGTAGGGAAATATTGAAATTTAATACAACAAAATCTTGAAATTATTCTTATATTCTATCAAATACTTTAAAAGTTGACAAAAATTATCAGCCAATATTCCCAAACATAATTTTATGGATGTTCTTTTACAGTTATACCAGTCGTATTTTGAAGATGGAACTCGATGGAACTTTTTATCTTTATTCCATTGCAGATATAGAATTTCCAAAACACATTATTTTATATCCATCATCAAAAAAAAGTATTACAATATAATCTCTTAAGAATGCAAAAAATTGGTTTAAGAATAAAAGTCAAGCAGTAGGAACAGGGGAAATAGTACCCACCACACAAAGCAAATTTTATTTTCAGAAAATGATTTTCATACAAAACTGAAATGAATATAGGAAGGGTAGGACTAGGGAAATTAGTAGCCCCCTACAAGGTAAATATTGATAATCGCCTATCCAAAGAACAGTAGCGTCTTGATATTTTTTTTATCATAATTTTTATATCAATATCCATAATAAGGATTAAGGTATGATGGGTAGGAGTAGGGAGAATCGTAGCCCCCATACAAAGTAAATATTGAAAATCGTATATTCAAAGAAGCATACTTCTTAATATTTTTCGAAAATGATTTTTTTTTTGAGATGTCCCACAAATAAGATGAACATACGACGCACAGTGGCTCAGAATTGCTTATTGCTTTTTGCCGCTCAAAACTCTATAACTTTTGAATCGATAGAAATATTTTAGAATTTTTTATTTTATTATTATTTTATTATTATTCCACTAGAATCGGTTGTTTTTGGACAAAAATATTATGATTTTTTTAATGTTAATTTTGTTTTTATTTAAATAATATTAAGGAAATAAATTTTATTTTTTATAACAATTAAAATTTTTTTTAATGTTTATTTTACTTTTTACCTAAATAACAATAAAAGAAAGTTATAATTATTATTCATTAGGTTGGAAAATAGTCTGCAAATATGCCATATTTAGTTCTGTTATCTCTGTCCTCTAGCAACCTTTTTGCTTCTTTATATAAGTCATGATGCTCTACTTGCAACTGAAGTTGCCAGTAATATATTAAGTAAATCGTTTTGTAGAATTTCTTGATATTTTTCTGTTATTGTGCTCTCTATAAAATCTCTAATCGTTATTCCTTTTTTCCTGGGTTTTCTCTGATAGATCTCCAAGTGGCACTAAATGATGCTTAATGACGTCTTCTTCTTATTCTTAACTCCTTATTGATGTCGTTGTTTCTTATTGATCCTGTAGATTTAAAATCCAAATCATAAATGATTTTTGGTATGTGTTCCATGAAAATGTTTAGGGAGAAATTTCATTCAAATGGAAGAAGTGTTCTACAGAAGGGTCCAGATAGGTACAAGAGTATGGAGTTAAAGAGGATACTTTCTACTTCCTTCCGGTAGTAAAATTTGTTTAACCCCTTTTGACCCTCAAAAGATCTATTCCACTAAAATTTAAACTTTACTAAAATAAATTCTCTGAGAAAGTTTTTAATAACGCAGCAGGCGTAAACGGTACAGTAACATATCATACCGTTTTTTAAAGACTACTATCCTACCAATATAACAAAGAGAAGATTCAGCCAATTATCGTTAATTGCATTAACATTTTAGAAACCGGTCTTAACAAAAAAAAAATTGGACTTTTGGCCAACGAAACTAATTACTGAGCCACCGTGCGTTGAGTGGAACTAGCGGGAGTTGTAGCCCCCATTCAAAGTAAATTTGTATAGCATATCCAAAGAACTATTACAGCAAAAATCTTGAGATTTTGTGAAATTAATTCTCATATCAAGTTCAATAATTAAATTGAATATAGAACGGTATATTGAAAAACGCATATCTTATTAACTATTGCAATGAAAGTCTTGAGATTTTGTTGCAATAATTTCCATATCACGTGCCATTATTTTAATTAATATAGGAGAGGTAGGCTTATGAGGTGTCGATTCACCATTTATATAAAAATAGAAATGTATTAGTCCTAACATTTTAATTAAGGCATATTTAATGAAATCTATAACTTACAGTGAAATTCTTAAAATTTTGGGAAAATAATTTTCTTAAAAAATTACATAACTGAAAGGCAAATAGGGTGATAAATCGAATCTGTCATTTTTAAAATGGATAAATAGCTGAACTGATTTTATATAATCATGTGAATCTGCTACTACATTTTTCAATCAAAGCAATGGAGTAGAGTAGTTTCCATAGTAATTATAATAAAGATTAAAAATATTATTTTCATTAACTTTAAAAGAAGTCTTAATATATATGATATGTATATGTTATAAATATTAAATTTTTATTCCATTGAAAATATATTATCGATGATGGGTATAGTAGATTCGGCGAAGACAAATATAGCTTTACTTGCTAATGCTAGGTTATCTTTAAATAATATAAATTAGTTCCAATATTAAATTTTTACCTTCCGAACATAGTTTAAGGCGATTAGAATTCTGTCGTCTTTCAAGACATATAAACTCTCCCTTTTAGTACTCATTCATTTCGGTTAATAATTGTTAAGCATATCCTCAGACTTGGGGCCATGTACCGTGATTTCTGTGGAAGCTTTTTGCGACCAACAGGAGTTGTCAATCTACTTCTTTGTTCATGACCTTATACGTCGGAAAGAAACAGGCGTTTCTTAGATGAACTCTTTTTTGATGGTCTTAACGTTCTGACTAGTCTGAATGTTATACGAATCTTAGACTTTATTAAAAGTTCAAAAAAGATCTCGAAATTTTAGCTCTCTACTTGAAATACAACACTGACTCCAATTATTAATGATATTGGACTTCGGTCTAATGAATCCCTTAAATGACAAAATAGGTCTCATATAGCACTAAAAAATCCTTATAAACTTTAAGGCTTATAACTTTTACTATGCGTGGAAAAATTATTAATTTTAACTTACATTTTATTATTCTCAATTACTATGTGCTAAGTTTTGTTTGTTTAACGAATTATACGTTATTCTAAAAATTAAAATTCAACAAAATTCATGCAAACGCATAATTCAAATTATACTCCAGATACATGTCGCACATATAAAACAATAGGCAGAAGTGCGGAAATTCTGTTTTTTGATTCATAAAAAATACAAAGATCACCGAAAGGAACTTCTAGAGCGATTCAGTAAATTTTAACGATTCGACTGTCGACAAATATGACGATGACTTTCGTTGTTTACAGTAATGATATTGTGATTCAGTACGTACATTTGAACAGCAATAGACAAATTTTATTTTCGTGTGGCATCTCTGTCAATATAAACGGAAGACCTAAATAGCAGAAGAAATAAAAAATAATTTGGGAATTATTTGTAAATTCTGCATATGAGTACTTACCGCTTAATATGTTGAACTTGTGTTCTAGTTGATAAAATAAAAAAAAAAAACACAACAAATTTTGTAGTTTAGTCAACGACAGAAGAAGATGTAACGATAACGAATATCGTTTAAAAATCTATAATTTTGTTGCTTAACTTTATAAACGATTTGATAATCGTTAAAATAAGTTATTGAATCGCACTGCTGATAACAGAAAAAATAATACGAATTTTAAAAGAAAATCTCTACATTTTTGGATGGAATTCTTCAAATTGCTCTGTATCTTTTATCTGAAAAATTAAAAAAAGCTGGCATAAAGGCCAAAAAAAAAATCCTAATTGGATCGCAAATTGTGGTAAAAGGGGTCCAAAATGCCGCTTAATTAAGGAAAAGATGTTTTAAAGTTTCCATTTTGCTTTTATATTGATCGGTAAGTAAAAAATATCATTTTTGGAATTTTGAGATTTTTTTTTTTTTAGAGAATTCTGATGTGAGTCCATCCGTATGTCTCTTAATTTTAATTATATAAATGGATCAATATATGTGAAACATTAAATGTTAGAGTGACGTACTTTTGGTTTTGTAAAAGATATTGACTTTGATATCTTTGTATATAATTAAGAATTACGTTAGAATTTATTTGAAAAAATTAGATTCCATACCTTTTCTGATTTTTGGAATTAAAGTAAATTTCTTGCAAAAACATAATTTTTTTAGACAAACCATAAATTTTGTATTTGTAATAAAATCTTTGTTAGTTACGATATCTCAATGAAATATTATTGTTGACTTTATAATTTAAGACGATGAAGTATAAAAAAGCACAAAAAAATCATAAATTTTGCAATTTTCAAATTAAAAAGCGTTTATTTTTGGATTTAATAAAGATATCGACTTCAAATTTCATTTATTCAATAGATAAATTAGTTCTTCAACTAATTAGAGAAATATAATTAAGTCCGTTTGAAATGTTGGCCTATATATAGAAAAAGCTAGACCAAGATCTTGCAAAAATGAGATAGTTGAAATTTTGAATGCAAATAACTCGAAAACTGTAAAAGATAAATAGTATGTTGTTGAAGGTAGTATGTTTTTCGAAGGCTTTATCAATAGCTAAAAGATGATATCTTTGAAAATGGGTAAGGAACGAAAATTTGGACAGTGCTTAAAAATTTTCTATGTCAGAATTAGGCTACTTTGAGACCCCATAACTCCTCTCCTGAGATGTCTGTAGGGACCACCTTCCTGTGCAAAATTTTATGTAAATCGAACTAGCCGTTTAGAGGTTACAGATTTATTTCTAAAAATTTTCTATTTGATAAAGTAATAAGGAAAAAAGTTTGCGCTGGAGGTGAGCAACTGGAGCTTCTTCACAAAAATTTTAATTTCTAAAATAGATCTATGTATGCGCACAATTTTTTTCAGAATATTAAAAAGGTCAATATGTACATATTTTTCCGAAAAATATGAGAATGAACAACTTATAACATTTGAGATTCCATTCCATCAAAGTTCAAAATTAATGTATTTTAGGAAAATTTTCAAAAATATTACAAAAATATTTGAACGAAACTAAATTTTAAAATACTCATGAAAGAACACACTAACATATCTCAAGTTGATGGCACCATTTTAAAATTCTGCTTTAAGAAACTTTTAATTTAACAACAAGTACAACTAAATTTTATGAAATTTGATTTCTTTCCGATATCTAAAAAAATAATTATTAATTTTGATAGCTCAGCACAAAAAAAAAAAGAACAACGCATCCTAGTGAATGGTTTTCATTGCTATCGATAGTTCTGTTTATTTTTATTCGACACCCATTTTTGGTGAGAAAAGTTAATTTTCAAAATTCAATTAATCGCTAATTCTTACACACTTTATCTCAATATGTAATGATTTAATTTTTCTGTGCACTAAATTTTTTATGCGCAGTCATTATGTATACTTCGAAGCCTTTAAGTCCTTTTGAAAGGAAATTTTACTTGAATTTGGTAGTTTTATACATATGAATTCATAATTTTAATATCATATATTATTAGTAGTGCTGTTTTTAGTCGTTTTCTATCACTTCAAATTTAACTTTATATAACATTTTAATATTCTCTTAAAGAAATCTCTGACAAATTTGCTCATATAGAAGAGTTTTGTATTTTTCTATATACATGCATAAGAACTATAATATATAAAAAAAGGTAATTCAAGAACTCTGTCAAAGGTTTTCTGTTTTTTTCTTTTCGCAGACCTTTCTCTTCTTTTGAAGGCGTTTAAGATGTGTCATATGATATTTTTTTCAAAAACCTTTAGCACAAAATTTACCTGTTTTAAATATGTGTTGAGATTTGACAAAAATTAAAATGACAATTTTTTATACTTTACATACATACACATGTACATATGTGTGTGTTTAACTTTATTTTCTGCCACAATCACTTAAGTATTTACTTAAGATTAAATATGTGGGAAATAATATTATATGTCAAATTATTTTGAAGTGTTTAGACAGTTTGCAATTTTAATTTTTAAAATATGATATCTTTTTTTATGGCGTTTTTGATAATTGTTGGTATTTTGAGAATCTATGTATGTGTAATTTAGCACCCTTTGGAATTTTTTGGTAAAAGGGCGTTACATTTGTATTGATTGAAATAAAAATGTGTTTGATGAATCAATTTTTTTGAGGACAGATTTTTTTAAATATCAAATTTTATATATATTATACAATTACCGGATATTGTATAAAGATTTAGAACATTCAAGGATTGTGAAATTATTATTTTAAAACAGCTGGATTTATGATACTAAAATCTTATTTTTCTACCTCTTATAAAGAAAAAATTATTTCCTTATATTTTTCATTTTACATTAAAATTTAATCAATATATTCAAGCAAAAATAAAATAAAAGAAATAGCGAATATAAAATTCAAGTAAATTTTTTTTCTCGTTTAAATTTTAAATTCATTCAATCTTCTACTTTCTTGATTATATTAAGTAATTATTAAATTTAAATATATTTTTAATTGGAATTTTTTTTGTTTTTAATTTTTTACAGTTATAAGTAATTGATATAGTCTTTTTAATGAGTGGAGCAAATTTGAACAATTTTTAATTGAATGAATTATTTTGGTCACTGGTGACATTTTACTGTGTACGGGAATATTGTAAACATTTATTTAATAATTTTTAAAAATCTCTTTGAACTATACAAAATAACTAAATTTGCAAAAAGAACTTTTTTAACCTCAAACCTAACTCTGTTTAAATCTCTTCCGAGGGAATTTAACAAAACTTTTTGTTCCGTATTCAAACCACCAAAGTTGGCTATAGATTTATGTCAGCTTCAATTTTCATTGACCAAATATAGCAAAATTATAGAATTAATGTTAAAAAACTATTCTTAAATATAAAACTAACTACTACTCGTTTTTCTCTATCACCCATGCAGGTAAAGTCACCCACCATTACATTTAGTTGGTTTAGAAGAAAAAAAAAATCGTATTTAAAATCTCATAAGATAAACCTTGAACAGAATTTCAATGGTTAGTTAGTTCTTGTACTATTCTATATACGTTTGCGTTTTTTATACTAAAAACTTACTTGCCTCTCTGTCAGTAGAGCAATAGAAAATAAGTAAACATAAACTTCTAAATCATATCTTGCGTAAAATTATAATTAAACATTTTTATAGATCCATAACCACAGACTATAATAAAATAAACTGAAAAGAGCATATAGTAGTTAGAAATATTAATATTATGTAGATATTGGGTAAGGGAAAAAGTTTTGATACATATTTTAAATAAATTTGGTCACAAAACAAAAATCAAAAATGTATGTATTTATCAAGTTAAAATTTGGTAAGAAAATATTTATGATATTTTTCAAACTAAAATAAAATCAAGACCATTAAGAAAAGGTACTAGTGTATTCAAAAAATTATTATTTAAAAAAAAAAAAACGGTTTTTGAGTTATTCGAAAGATAGATTTTCTAAAAAATCAGTTTCGAATACGGTTTTACTTAAAAAAATCGGTTAACTCGTTTTTATTAAAAACAATAAAACTTTAAAAATGTTTATTATTATTGTTAAAGAAAGTAAACTTATATTAGATGTCATGACAAGTAACATAATAATAAAAAGTCATATCGCTCTTTTGCATTAAAGAATTATGCTCAAAATTTATATATTTTTTTACTAAATTCTAATAATGCTTCTTCTGCTCCAACTCTACCTACATATGTGCCTACCCAGTAAAACCTTTTTGGTTCTCGGTAATGGCAACTACTTATTAAAGTAGTTTCTTGGTAGTGAGGCGTCATTATTATTAACCTACTCTATATTACATAAATAAGTACTGAACTAGTTGGCTAGAGCGTTGGATTAACAACCAGAAAATTGTTTGTTCAACCAAATTCTGATACTGTTAGTTTTTTGTTAACAAAATGTCTAAAAAGATATTTTACACTAAAAAGTTTTTGTCACTTAGGAAATTAGGTATATGATGGCATATTGAGTAAGATGTTAGTTATTAAAAATGAGTGAATAATTCCTGAATGCAAATTTTTTTGTTTTTTTATTTTTATTTTCGTTTAGGCCTCTGGAGTCTAAAAGTAACTGCATGAATTTTTGGACAACTCAAACAAAAATAACTAATTATTCAGGTAAAAAATAAATAGTTTATTTTTGTTTTCAATTATACCTGCTAGCTTACCAGAAAGAAAAGCATTTGCTGGGTATTTACTCAAATTCGACTTATTTTGGGTGGGTGATAATTTCTTGTGGCAAACATTAAAATTAAAATTTACTTTTTGCCTCGATTTTGCTTATAAAAAATCAATTACAAAAATATACAAATCTCAGTTCTCAATATACTGGAGTTACTCAAGTCTCAAGGTTTTATTGGATTATAATATAAATGAGAAATATTTTTAAATAATAACAGGACTAATTTAGTAGAACAAACGAATTTTTTCAAAATAAAATTTGTATAAAAGCTCTTAAAAAATGTTAATTTTCATACAAATTTTATTTTCAAACAATTTGATTGTTTTAATGCGTCAGGCTCTAAGTAAGGTTCCCTAAACAAATATAAAAATGGGAAATATAAGTTAATTTTGTAAAAATATAAAAAAAAAACATTTCATAAAAAACCGATTAACCGAGTGAAAAAACCGGCCTGTTAAATTATTCGCAAATAAAAATTATTCGAAATCGATCAGTTTTTTTTAAGCAAAAACCGATTTCCTGTACCAGAACATATAGGTTTTCATAAAACAGCATTAAGCTTACTTCATATTGATACTAAATTTGAAATCCCTACATTTACTTACACTTAAAATTCCTTAGAATTATCTCATTCTTCTACTCAATACTTATTAGAATTACATGTTCAGTAAGTTGGAATATAAAAAAAAAAAATATATATATATATCCAAGTATGGTAAAACTTGAAAAGACTCTCTAGTTAGTTTTATTATACATGCAACTATTACTCATTTTATTAGTATTTTTTATGCTACATCTTCTAATATTCATAAGAAGATAATAAAAATATTGTATTTGTAGAGGGATCTTAAAAAATTATCTTCATGCGAACTACTCTGCATTTTGGCACACATTAATTTTGCAAAAAAAAAAAAACAACAACAAATGAAAAAGGAATTATGAAATAAGTTTACATGTTAGCAGAAAAAAATAATATGAAGTTTTTGTAGCTCTCTATATATTTGCTGTTGTATATAGTTATATGCTCGAATTGTCGTAAAATGTCAGACACTAATTGACGTAAATTTTCTACTACATACTACTACATACTACTACATACTACTACATACTACTGCATACTCCTACTACTAAAATATTATTCTGGTCTTAACACTACTATTAGGAGGTATTTACTTATAGTTAATTGTAATAGCATATATGTGTACTATTTCACATGTATGACTATTTATTTACCGACGACTGTTCGTACGAGTTGTTAACTTTGATATTTACACTAGCACTACAACAAAATTGGCAAAAGTGTTAGACTGTCGGATCAGAACCGTTCCAAAGCTGATAAAATACTTTGCAATAATATTTGCAATATTGCAAAATTGCAAAAAAAAAAAAGTTCGATTTTCATTGCTAGGTTAAAACTACATAAGTCACAAAATATTTGCCCACTTGGATCCAGTCAAATCAATTAATGATAATTGCAAATAGATAAAAAAAAGTATAGAAGTGAATAGAAATTTAGACACTGTTGAGGCAAATCATTACATAGGAAGTTTCAGCAAATCTTGGGATTAAACAATTGTTTCGACAAAAAAGAAACATTTCTTACAAAATTATAAATTTTCTTAAAAAAGAAAATAAAAAAAAAAACAACAAAAAATAGAACAGCAAAATTATCATTTTTTATTCTTTGTCTTAAATTCCTATATTTTACAAAAAACGCGACGACTTTATTTACAATTCAGTGACGTTATCTCATTTCTAAAAATAAGAAAATAATTTGTTTTTCTTCTAATGAGATCCATCATTTAACTACAAATAAAACCTACAATTATGGATCGATATTAATGCAGTATGGAGTCATCTTTCATACAGGTTTTCTGAATGTTTCTTAATGATAAAAAATGATAGTTAAAAATTTAATTACTAGTGAAAAAACTAAATTTTTAACCCTCTAAAAATCTGAGCAAAAATATGTATATATTTTAAATCAATTTAGAGATTAAAAATATAATTAATGTAAAATCTTTGGAGAACTTAAGGCCTAAATATTTAGATTATTATGTTAACTATTATTTTCAAAAATATAAAAGATGCCCTGAGGCATTCTTAACCGTTAGAAGATTAATAAGGAAATTATTTTATGGTTTATAAAATCTTGAATTTATAACGTAAAATTGGATAATAGATTCATTTCTTAAGATATAAGTTTTACTTTAATTTTTATCAGATATTTTGAAACATCTGGCGTGAATCCCGAACCTATATCTTCTAAAGACGGGTGTTAACTTGTAAATCTCACCAAATGGTATTTAGTTTTGGATTTAATGAAAGCAGTTCAAATCTATAAGAGCTAGGATCTTTTCATTGGTACAATATCAAGAGATATGCTCTCCCACTTTTGTCATATATTATTTTAATATATCTTATAGTAAATGGGAATTACATCAAACTTGTTTACTTTTGGGGTTCAAACAAATTTGAAAATTTTTTTAATAGCAAATCAACGCTATTTAGTATCGACATAAACCGGCTTTAATGAAGCACAAATCTGTTGATGTGAATGATTTTCTGCAAAAGCTATAAAAAGTTGTCATACGTTTATAATCCACATCAATATGTCTAAAAAAAGGAAAAAAAATAAAAGTGATACGATATTGTTAATGACACCGAAAATGATCGCGATCGTAATGATTTTTTAATATTTCATTAAACAAATTTTAATCAACAAAGTATGCATAGATTTTCTCGCTTTTTAATTTTATAAAATTTATATTTTATATTTTTAATATTTTAAAATCAAAAAATAAAATAAAATGCTATAATAAACAAGAAATGATCGTTTATGTTATGGTAGTTAAAATTCTGAAGTTTAAAAATATTGTAAAAATTCCACTTTAAGTCCGGTATCGATAATAAATTTATTAGCACCTAAAATGCAAAAGGCCGTAACCACACTTTTTAATTTGTTTTACAGCAAAAGCAAAAAACATTATCGAAATGAAAAAAGACGTAACCACATTTTTTCCTTTAAAATCAAGCAATTAAGTAAAATTGTTTAATAGTTCATTTAAAGCTAAAATAGATAAAGCATAAAATACTCTTTAAAACAAATTTTTTTCTTAAATGTAACAAATTTTACGATTGTTTCGTTTATGATGTCGATGTTACAGCCTTTTGGGTTTTTGTTAATGTTGACGGATTTTTTTTTTTTTTTTGTGTGAATGTAGTTTGGGTCACTACATTATAATAACGTAAAAAACCAGCATTTTATTTTTCAGTGTATACGGTCTTTTACATTTTATATGACGATATATAATCTACAGAGACGTATAAAGTATAAATTAAAGGAGGTGCGGTAAGTAATCTCTTTAGACCTCCCTTTAGAACATAGAGCAAAAAACAAAGTGTACATGAATTTTTTATATCTTTTAATTGTACTTAATTCGCTGATATATTTTTCATATCCAACAAAAAAAATCTTTAAATAATGTTAATAAATAAAAAGTTGCATATATTAGTTATATAGATATTGCTTCCAGTTTAGCCTTTAAAAGCTAAATTTATCCTTTTTGTTTTTCTTTTAGCTTCGAAGTGTTCGTTTTAGCTTTTAGCCTTTTTTGATTTTTACAATTGTATGAAAAAGAGTAAAATAATCTCTTGCTTGCTGTTACATACCAATTATTATTATTTTTTTACTGAATCATACATTTCAACATTTCTGCATATTTATTCGCAAAAAATTTACATTATTTATATTTAACAAAAATTTTCTCGTGCGGCGCTTCATTCTCAAAATCGAGGACAAAAATTAATTTTATTAATTACTATATTTTTAATAAGTTGCAGCAAACATAGAAACTGTATGAACATTATTTAAAAAATCTTACAAAATAAAAAATCACTCAAAAATTTGGAAATATTTCATTAAAAAAACTTATAGCTCAAAAATTACTTCAAAATATTATATACATATTTGATGTGAAAAATTCTCCAAATTTGTATTGGAAGTTTTTGGGCGATTTTTCATTGGGTCATATTGCTGGCAACAGTTCATATTTTTTGAATGAACTTAGAAGGAAAAATAAATAATTTTTTTTTACTTTTTTATCTTTATTTTTTTTTTTGGCGTATAGCGTTTTTTGACCTCTTTTTCACCTTCTGGCAACACTATATATAACTATAAAACAAATTCTTCAATGACCAAAATGCACACCCAAAAATATTACAAGCTATAAAAATAACTGCTGATTGCTATATATTTTCAGCGATTTCAGTTAGCTACTTAGGTGTGCCTCGACGATTTATGAAATATCAAAGACACCGCGATCTTAGGTCATTGTTTTGTGGAAACATATTTTTCGCTTAACTAAAACAGAATAGATGTACTTATTATAAATATAATTTCACATAAAATATAAAAAAATGCTAATACAAAGTACGGAAATTTTTAGATTGATTTTAAAGAGTTATAACGTTTTTACAACTTAATATTTTATAGCGCCACAGTGATTTTAAAATGTTATTTTGAAACCTTTTTGATCACGCAATACTTTAGCTTCATTGAAATTACGCTGTGAATGCGCTTCGCGAAAAAGGCACTCATTCACGTTTTTTTTTCTCGCCAAGTTTGGGCTCCCTCTATAGCGCTGCTATTGATGATACATCTCAAACGATTTATAATTATAAGGGCAATAAATCGCCATTCCTTATTTTGCAATAGTCGAAACGGCGCAAATTTTCTAGTACAAAAACTGAAAAAAATTAAAATTTTGAAAATTTTGGTTTCACCACTTGTCCACAATATAATTTAATACTAGTCAACGACACATCGATTGAATACAAGTTGACCTATTAATACAAATGTTTGTAATTTATATTAGAGGAACTGGATACATATGCTACAATCCCAAATTACAGGAATCAAAAGAAAGAAAAAAATTTTTTGTCATTTTCAAATAATTTTATACTTTTAACTTTAAATTCTTGCCGGTACCACATGGAACCATCTCAGATTCTGAATTTTTGTTGTTTTACTACGCGAGGTGTTGTTAATATAATTGTATCAAAAGTTAGTTAAAAAAATCTAACCAAAAAATGTTTGAATGAGGTTTAAGGTCGGTTTCTTAAAGGTAAATGGAAAAATATAATTTCCATATATATTAATGTCAACGTTTATAAAAGTGCGAAATGCACTTATAATTTTGGAGCATTGAAAATGTTATTTATGCCATTGTTATTACTTAAAAATTTTTGCTGGGAGTTATAAAATATATATTTACATTGCTAGTGTACACATTGCATAAATACATATGTATAATATTTGTTATTTTTCTACGAGTATTCGCTTGTATATGTAAGTATAATATTAATATTTATCTTTTTGTGTTACTTTATGAGTTACTGGCTGTTTACAGCACTTACCTGTCTATATACATTTGTAGAGTTATGTTCATTTATTGCTCTTGTTGTAGCAGCACTTATTCATGCTTTCTATGATATGTATTTGTGTTGGTTTGGTATTTTTTTTCCTATTAAGCATTTCTTCTATTGTGTGTTGTATGATGTTAATAAGGTAAAAGATTTCTTAACATGTTACCAACACCATCAACTGCTTTAAAAAATCATGCATAAAGATTTGTTCTGAAGTATTTTATTTGCTGATATATGTAGCTAGTTGTATTGTACTTATGTATGAAGTTGACTAAATTCTCTTCATTAGTAGCTATGCAGTTGTTTAATAAATGTTCAACATGAAAATCTTTTACTAGTTTTGCTTTTGTGGCATCATTTGTTGCAGTAACTACTTTATAGTTTTTTGTTTCTTTTTTTTTTGCATAAGTTTTTTGTAAGTTTTTTTTACATTTTTTTGTTTTTGTATTTTTATTTTTTTATCTTATTTAAGTTGTTGTTTTAATAGTCCACAAGTATATGTTGCCTTCCACCATGAGCTTGACCTGATTTATCTGGAGCAAATATAAAAAAGTAAAAATATAAAAAAAGAATCGTAACATATAGCAAGTGTGTATCTATGTATCTATATTTGTGCATATACAGTTGTTGCATATCGAATTAAATTATAGAAATTTCTTTCGTTATCTTATATTTTTATGTTTTTATATGTTTATGTTGTATAAAGAAAATTAGCGAAATTTACAAGATTTGTTTTATATTCAATTTTTTTGAGGATTTATTTTTAATAAATTTGAAGAAACTGTAGAGGATAAACAAAGTTTTATAAGAGTTTTAATGGGCTTCTTTAAAGTTGTGTTTTTGTACAAAAAATGGAAAAAAAGTTGAAAAATTTTCAGTAAATATAATTTAAATATAAATAGTAAGTAGTACACGTCTAAAGGTATTCAGAGGCTTAGAAAATAAAGATGTCCATCTGTTATTCATTAGTATATCTATAAACTGTTTCGTTATGATCAAATACTGATCTTAAAAAATGGTCTTCATTCTTTTACAGATTTCGCAACAGGTAATTTTTAAATATTTTCATTAATTAGTTAAAAAACAAATTTTAATTCAAAGCCAGATTTTTGAAAAAAAAATATAATAAAAAATAAAAAAAACATAAAAATTATTTCTCAAAAAAAGCTTTCGTCGTGGGAGCTTTTTATGTGAAGAGGTCAAAAAGTATTTTTAACCCTCTAACGATCAATACTGACTCAGGACAACTTTTTTTACTTTTATTTTTTAAACAATTTATGTTTCAACTTGTTTTCATATTCTACTCATTTGGTTAATTAGTTGACATAATAAACTAAATGTTTAGTCCTTAAATCCTCCAAAATTTGTACACTAATTTTATTTTTAATCTGTAAATTGATTTTATATATTTTTGCTCCGAAATGTTTGAAAACTGCATATCGCCACCTAAAATGCAAAAGGCAGTAATCACTGAAAAATCAAATATTGATTTTTTACTGAATTATAATATACTGATGTTCATATTTTCAAAAATGACATCATATTAACAAAAGTCAAAAGGCCGTAACATCAACTCCATAAACTAACAAGTAAAATTTGTTCTAGTTAGGAAACATTTGGTTTGAAGAGTATTTTATGCTTTATCTATTTTTGCTTTAAGTGAACGCTTAAAAAATTTACTTAATTGCTAAATTTTAAAGCAAACAATTAAAAATTATGCTTACGGCCTTTAGCATTTTTATAATGTTTTTTTGCTTTTGCTGTAAAAAAAGTTTATGGTCTTTCTAACTCGATGCCGCTTTAAAAAAATTAATATAATTTTAATATATTGTCCATAATATAATAAAATATGAGCTAAATCTATTTGCAAGTTGTTCAATAGTCTGTCATTGAATTAGACGTAGTTAGGTTATGTAAGCTAAAATCAAGATTATATTCGAACCAGCCGAATGTGATATACCCAACATCAACAAAAAATTACTATGAAATAATACTACTATATAGATGACCTTATCTTCCTCTCAGTTATTTGAATTCTTCCCACAAAATGTTAAGATTCTCACTTTTAATTATAGTTCAC
Source organism: Protocalliphora azurea (assembly GCA_932274085.1). Lineage (NCBI taxonomy): Eukaryota > Metazoa > Arthropoda > Insecta > Diptera > Calliphoridae > Protocalliphora > Protocalliphora azurea. The sequence goes on along the minus strand of OW026521.1, from coordinate 19,519,751 downwards.
TCCCTCTAGACCTATCCATTCCATTTTTTATCTCATTTGTGGAACTGAGAAAACTATTCTCACAAGATCTTAAGAATTTCACTCTAATGTTCATTAGATATGTGGCAATTACATCTGACAAATGTTGCAACAGAAAAATTAAAGGCTGTTGTATTCTAGTTAATTCGTTTATTAATTCTTTTTAATAAAGTATATATTTAGTATTTTCAGGAATACGCGCAATGAGAGTTTTATTATGCGTTTGGTTACTTTTTTGTTGGAATGGGTAAACTACTTTTTAAACTCTATTTAATTTTTTAGTCAGCTTTTGGCATTCTTTAAATATATTTTTATTATGATACAATAAATTTAAAATAGATAGAGTTATAGACAGTTTAATGGATTGCCCAGCCTTGCAGATCCATTTGTTTAATACCACTTTTTTGTTGCAATAATGAGAAGAAAGATGAGACCAGACAAATTATATTTTGTTGAGTTTTCTAAATACAGGAAGGAATAATTTCTGTTGTTACTTATTTGCGTACATTTTTATATTAAAAAAGTCATTTATTATGAGTGAAGTGTTTTTTTCCCCACATGTACAAATGTCTTTCCAGACCAAAGGTATATTTGCCAGTTTCGATTTTTTTTACACGACATTTATCTGACATATTTCCCATATGAAATTCATGAACTGGATGTTGTAAAAAGTTCCAAAACAATTATTTTATATAGCGTTATCACTGAGGATTTTTAAGAAATATCCTAAAAAGGGGGTTTAAAAAATGTTGGCAAAAAGGATTTTTTTTAAAGGAGCCGACTGATTCAATACCTAAAAAGCTTCTCAAAATTTGTTTATATGATAAAAACAAAAACTGTATTTTAAGAAAAATTACCAAGCTTAGTTTTATTAATAACAAAATAATTTATCGACAATTCCATGAAAACTCGCCCCAAAATTTATCAAATATCTTTCGATTTTCATATAATTTTGCATGCGAATGGTCCACGGATATCTATAGCGATTTCTGTTTCGCGAAATTTCATTCTCGCTATTTCATTTCGCTTTTTTATTTTTTCAAAGACTCAGAAAATATCAAAAGCATGTAAATTCAAACATCTCTATGAAGGCTTTGTAAATTTTAATGATTTAAACGGCGTTTGAATTTCACTTATGTCGGTTTTAATACTTATATTTGAAAAATAAGAGGTAGATGTGCGCGTCCCAAAAATTTAAAATTTTTTAGATTTCTTTTTTTAATGCAAGGATTCTATACTTTAAATAAAAAAAATTAAAATAGCATATTCTTAAAAAATCCTCCTTATTTTTAGAATGCTTGTATTTCACAAAGCCTTTTCAGTGATATTGCTATTTAAAGTTACATACTTTTGAAATTTGGGAAAATAAAAAGGCGAAATAAAATCACGAGTTTTCGAAATTTCATGAAACTGAATACTGAGATCGATAGATTCTTTAATGGAGTGTGTGTATGCACATTTTTTTTTGGAAACAAAAAGAAACCAGGCAAAAAAAGTACTCTTTTATGCGTTCTTTAATGGAATTGTCGTTATTTATAATAATTTTATTATATTCACACCTATCAACAATTAATTACTATGAATAATCTCAAAATAATTAGTTTCTTCGTTAGAATTAATATGTAATAGGTCGAGTTATTTTAAACAACTTCGTTCTCGTCCTTTAGCATATAGTCTTAAAATGTAGTGATTTAGTTCCCTTTTAAAAAGGGAGCCAAAAAAGTAGTCTGGTGGTTGAAACTGGCGACAACGGTAACGCTGATTTTATATGTGAGACTTGTGTTCGATAACACCGTGTGACAATCATTTTCACACATGAATAAATTTATATAAGGGCCATTATCAAAATTTTTTCATTTTAGGCTTTTAAAAACCCATTATTTAAATACAAAAGGAATCAAATACATGTAGAATCAGTTCGCGTTAACCATTTCGTACAGGAGGTGTGAAAGTTATAGCGGTTTTAAGTTGAACATATAAAAATTTTTACGAAATAGAATTTTATGTGTAATTCTGGTAAAAATTACACGCAATATCAAAACCTACCGAGTTATTCAAATCAAATTAATGGTATGTTTGATGGTATTAATGTAGCATATTTTATGGTTTCTTAGTAAAATTTTTAAAATATTTTTTACACTAAGAATCGTGATATTTAAAAATTTTGCAAAAATGGGTTTCGAATCTAAGTTATTTCTTCATATATTATACGAAAATATGTTTCATTGGAGTTTACTACAAAGAAATGCTATTTAACATTGTGATCCTTTCTAGCCCATGTAAATTTTTTTGGTCCATAAGATTTTTCATTTTCAAATTTTTTTAATGCGTCTATATATTTCCATTAAGCATTACAGACACCTAATAGTTATACCAATTATATTTAATTACATGCTACCCATGCAACTATTAACAACATTTGAGTTAAATTTATGGCCCCGATAAATTATATTTATCGCTGTTCTTATATCTATACATTCAAGATTTGTAAAAATTGCAATTTGCTTTATAAAAACATAAAAACAAAAAGTGAAATTTTTGCGTAATTTTCAAAAAGTCCATAAAATTTTTTATTAAATCTATTTTTAATGCTATATGTGATTTAAATAAATAAAATGGAAGTATATTAAAAAAAAGGTTAATTTCACGCAGTAATTCATGCTACTCCATATGATACTGTGAATGTACCTCGGTAAAAACTGACCTTTTTTTAAATTTTCGCTCTTGTTTTTCAAATTTTGATACTATCTACTGCGTTGACTGTTTAGGGTACATCAACGAGATAAAGCCCAAAATACGCATGATTACAACAGGTATCAATCCCTGTTACAAAAAAAAAAAAAAAAAAATTTAAAAATAGATAACAAAAAAGGTGTGGCATTCCAGCTCTAGTGGAACATCAAATATCGTTCCAAGCTATTATATTTGCCAATATCAAAAATCAGAACAACATAAGGTTAGAAAATCAATCATATTTTGAGTGAAAACTGTCTGAGAAGAACACTCAGTGCATAATATGACCTACATCAGTTTCATGCAAAAAAAAAAAATCAATCGAAATATTTTTTTCGTATTTTTTGTTCATTCATATGTAAAGACAAGTTATAGAGCTTCTATAAAATAAATTTAATATAATTAATTTTATTTTATTTTCCTCGCTATATCCCTATACGAAGTACATGAAGGTTCAATTGTATATGTGCATTCTTTTAAGGATGTAAAATATAAAAGATTCTATCACTTAGCGAAGAACTCTAAATTTCTAAAAATTCGACAAAATTCAAAATTAAAAAAATTAAAAGTTTGGAGATGTCAGGAGTCTAATAATAGTAATAGAAAAAATTTCAATGCAATTTTAAAATGAAAAAGTTGCAATTGTACTTAATCCGCTAGACTAGGCTATAAAAAATAATTTGTTTGAATAAATCTTTTACTAACATTTTGATACGAAACCAAAAAAAAAAAAAAATCAGAAAAGATAGTCGTTCAAGCCCGACAATATTATACCCTTATATGCAATATGTGTCTTATATGGGATATGTGTCTAATTGTGTTCATACTATCATTTAATGGCATTTATACATTTAGGATAATTCCTGGAAGTAAGTCTTATATGGCAGCTCTGGTCAATTATGGGCCGATCTACGCAAAATTTGATACTGTATTATCTACTTGTAAAAACCACATTTGTATTAGATATTAACATAATTCTAACCTTTCTAAGGTATTTATGCACGTTAAATATAGGAATATTAAAATATGCTTATCTTCAAGTCACTTATGCATGTTACAACTCTATTCCAGGACACATAGCCCCCATATAGGAATTTATATGGGGGCTACGTGAAATATTGGGTCGAGCTTCGTCCTTGTGCAGATGAAAAAAAAAACTTATGTGCTATACTTCATCAATTATCTTCAAAATTGCGGCTTGTACTTTGCGCACAAGTTTTACATGGACAACCAGCCTGCCAGCCAACCGACCAGACGGACCGACATCGTTAAACCGACTCAGAAAGTGATTCCGAGTCGAATGGTATACCTTATGGTGGGGGTCTGAAGATTTGTTGGTGCTTTACAACTCCACGCACACACATAAAACCATCAATGGTGGTGAAGGGTATAAAGAGTGTTAATTTAAATTTTAGCTAATTTTTCCTATGCAGATTAAAAAATTTAAACCTATTTTTGCTTGACGAAATTTTAGAGATAATTTAAACCATTTTTTACTCTTTTCTCTCTATATAGGACTTCAATTAATTTTTAAAAATTTTCTTCATTAAATCTAAATCCATTTACTTGCCCTTAAGCTCAACAATAAATTTCAACGAATATTGAAAAAAATATCAACATTAAGTTATATATTACCCAAGGTATACATATCTGCTTGTATAGATATTTATTAATTATTCCTTTCATATCCTTAACCCTGTTATTTAACAATTCCTGTTAAGGTAATGAATTAAATTGGCACCACATAAATACTCTCACACTCACAGACAAACACATAAACACACACGTAATACTTTTAGTTAAACTATTAATTATTACACTTTTTGTTTTATGTTACGAATAAACAATTTTACACAAACGTACATATTTTTGGTTAAAGTCTTTTTAATATTCATACTAGTTGTTTTTACAGTCGACACACATCGTAAAAAACACCTGCTTTTAATTTTATGTAAAAGTTTATAGCTGTATGTGTGTGTTAGTACGAGTATCTATGAGTTCACGTTTAATAAATATTCAAAGGTTTGATATTTGGTGGCAAAAGGTATCAGCAGCAGTAACAAAGCTGTGGAAGTTACAGTTGAGTTTCATAATAATAGTCAGACCCTTTTTTATTGCAATTTAGCCTCTGACTGGTGGCAGTGTAAATAGAATTGTTTCAACTAGAGTTGTAGGTTTACCTTTTTGCATAGCTAACTAGGCCAATAGTCAGTTTAATAGTTTTTTAAAGCTTAACCTGGTCGAGGTTACCAAAAAGAATAAAATGAATATATACTCATGCAAATAAAAAAGCACAATTGCATTTTATAATAGCAGTTATAATAAAACTATAACTGCTACATAAACTAACTACCTTTTGCTGCATCAGCTACTACTACCACTAAAGCATTTAACTAATACTGGTATTCATTATTGTGGCTACTACTGCAACTACTCTTATTAAGTTGGGGTCTCTCTTGTTTAATTTTGCTCCCTCATTCTCTATTGCCTTTAGCCCAATGGTCATAATCTATGGGTTTGTATACTTTTACATTTAAATATGTATGTACCTGACTCTTTGCTGGCTAGGACCAGTAAAATTGTTACATTCCAGTCACTACTAATTTTAATACTATTTAATATTGAAATGTTTTTGTATGTATTTGTTAATCATACCTTGGTTAGTTTTGTGTACAACTGTGGCTATTTGGAGCTTTTGTGTTGCAGTATGGGTGCAACATAGTTGAGGTTGGCAACTGCACTATAGCATGGTATTAAGAAATTGACAAATGGTATAATTATGTGTTAAGACAATACTTAATATTTAAATAAAAAGTTACCAGCAACTAAAAAACAAAAATATTAAACTGTAAAGAAAACAAAAAACAGACAAAAGGGTAAATTTTCTTGTTTTTAAACTTGAATGTTAAGAAGGTACTAAACTATAAAAGAAATAATTGTTTTAAATTTCTAAAATTATAGGATTTGTTATTAAAGATACTATAGTCTAATTTTTTAAATACATATCTTTGCACGAAGGTTTAAAAATTTATGTTAAATATTAACATTTAACAATGTGGAATTTATTTAAATAAGTTTAAGAGATTTTATTTAAAAGTTTCAGATTAGTGGGTTAAAGTTATGCTAAGGTTAACAGTTAATAATAATTTTATTTGGAAGTTAAAAAAAAAGAAATAATAAATATTAAAATTTTCTTTTGAAAATAACTAATATTATGTTATTTTTATTTCCAGTTATGAACCATATATATCTTCCTCTAAATAGTCAGTAACATTTTACAAATAAGTACCCGTACACAGTGGGACTGAAACGAACATTTTTGGAAATAAATCTGAAACTTCTAATCGCCTGATTGGATTTACATAAAATCCAACCAGCTAGACATAGCAGAGAAGTGCACAATTTTAACTTTGGAAGAGATATCTCATGGTATCCTCAGGAGTGGATCTAAGGGGCTTAAATTAAGGTACCCTTGAGATAGAAAATTTCTAACTACTAACCTGTGCTATTTGTCTCTTACAGTTTCCCAGTTATTTGCGTTTAAAATTTAAACTGTCTCAATTTTGCATGATCTTGGTTCAGTTTTGTTTCCAATCGATTTAGCTTGATTTTTTTTTTTTTTTTTTGGAATTAGTTAGAGAACAAAATTATACATAAAAAATAATAAATAAATAAATAAACAAATAAAAAAAAATAAATTCGATATCTTTTCCAAGTTCAAAAATAAACGATTTTGAATTTCAAAACCGGCAAAAAATTATTTTTTGAAAAATCTCTCCTCTAAAATAAAATTTTCCTTAAGAACATATAATCACCTTATACTCTTCTGAAAGGCATTTTTACGATGATGATTTAAAATTTGACATATTTTGTATCGAAATTTTGACCTGTAGTTTCTAAAATCCTAGTCTTCGGGATTCAGTAAAGACATTGCAGCATTTTTCCATACCTGCAACAAGTGTAGTCTTAATTGGCAAAATTAAAAAATTTAATTTTTGGGATTTTCTATGACTTTTTAGGAATTTTGGGATTTCTCCTACTAAAATCTTACCTGTTTTTACACTCCATCATTTCAAATGATAAGGTTAACAATCACCGAAAATTTTGTTACGATATTTTAACTAAAAAAGGTTTTACTACAGGTAAAATATTTGTAGCTTCTACATACTCCAATTTTTTCAAATATATCTGATTGTCTACCTGACGTAATTCTTAATTATATGCAAAAAGAATAAAGTCAATATCTTCTACAGGATCAAAACTAGGCTACTTTGAAATTTAATAAGTTACGAAAAATTTCACTTTTTGCGTATTTTAACAAAAACACACCTTCGAATATTGTTTAGGGGAACAAATTATTTATTTACTTATGACTTTGTAAATAAACAATTTGTTTATACAATATATATAGAATAACAGCGTAGTTTTTTCTATAAAAAACTTTGACTTCGGTCTTTCCAATTTTTTCAACTAAACTAAAATGTTTGTAATAATTAGCACACTTAAGCATTGGTCTTTTCAAGAGCTTTAAGAAGATAAAAATATTTCGTCTTCAGAGGAATATTTTCCGTGTAAATATAAGGATTTTTAATATAGGTATATTCAAATAATTTGGAATAATTTTAATACTTGTTTATTATTATTACTGCGCTAGTCGCAAATTTTAAAAAGTTGGGCACTGTTGTTGTAAAGCTGATTCGGAAATTCAATGGTGATGGACACGTTTTATAGTTAGCGCTTGTATGTGAGAAAATACGAAAATAATTTCACCAATTTAAAAGCATTTTTATTAAAAATATTATATAAATAGTTTTAAGAGGAGGACCTTAAAAGTATTCGATGCTCTTTGTTCTTAAAAATATAGAAAACTATTTTTTTGTAACCATCGCCTAATTTATATGGAAATTTAGGTGAGGTAAATTTGGACTGAAATACAGGGTCCATAAATATTCAATTTTCTCAAAAACACCAGTTTTTAAACTTTATTAATAAATAATATCCTATGGTATATAATAAATATGAATAATATTATATAAAACTGTATATTAATAGTAATAATTTTTTATTTTTTTTATTTTTTAGAATTTTAGACTGTTAAAATAAGCAGCCCCTTTTTTTCAAAAAAAAATCCCCTTCTTTTTCGACTTTTTGAAAATTTTCAACGACAACGCTGATTATGGAACTCAATATAAAAAGTTAGGTTAGGGTAGGTTAAAAAGGGCGGCGTCTTCACGCCTCCACCCAGAGACCATTCGGTCCATTGTGAGCCCTTTATAGATAATAGAAAAAGCTGATAAATGAAGAAAGAGAAAAAATCCTAGTAGAATATAGCAAAAGATTGAAAAGAAAGTTAGCTAAATATAAGAAAAATAAGAAAAGTGTGGAACGTAAGACCCATCAAATCAACCCTGACTACCTCTAAGCCACTTTATTTCCATTACGAACCCTATATGTTTGTCGAGTTCTTCACCCGCAACCTCCTCTAGTTCGTGCAGAATATGGCTCCCATACCACCACAGTCTACTTCTCTGAAGCCCTATACAGTGACAGAGTATATGATTCACTATCTCTAGCTCCTCCACATCATCGCACGTCCTGCAAAATTCTGACGCGCCAGTGTCCCACTTACTGATCATATTCCCTATTGCGAGGTGACCAGTAATCATGCCAACAATTATCCTTAGATATAAAAAGTACTTCTAGAAAGTACTTCTACTAGGATTTCTCGTCCCTAGAAATTTACAATTTTTCATGTCCCGAAGTCTATGGAATTTCAAAGCACTTAATTTGATGAAAACTTACTAAATTTTAACAAAATCTTATATATTTTAGTAATTTATTAAAGAAAATTAAGCTTAAAATCCAACTATATAATGACAATTATATTAGTTAGTTTCTATATACAATTCATTAGATGATTTATATGGGATGACTCTATGCCATGAATTCAATTAAATATCTTAATAAAATATCAGCACTAATAATTATTAAGTGAAAAAGTATAACTGATTGAAAGAATCTTGTAGACATGAATGCGAGTGTTTTATGAACGATATTGTAGGGACATATAATAAACAACAGACCGATGCATAGGGTGGTTAAAAATTATTTCCCCTTTTTACAAGCTATATTTAAACGTACCTAAATTTTTAAATTTCAACTTCCTACGATAATTGGAACAGGATGTTTTACGAATTACCGTATCATTCATTTAAGCATTTTTATGTATTTTTTCGCAAAAAAAATCTATATATTTTTATTTCTAAATGAAGAACAATTAATATACTAAAATTTATTGGAATTACTAAATTGTTTTTTATAAATACTTTTTATTTGCTTCGTTAACCAGAAATTATTTATAAACATAATTTTAGTAAATTCTTATAAAAGAGAAAAATCACATAAATACTCAATAATGCTTAATCAAAAATTATAGTTTATAAATGCTGAAGAATTATTTCAAAACATATGGTAATTTTTCATATGAAATATAGCCCAAATTTGTATGGGAATTATTAGGGCGATTTTTCATTTGGGTCATTCTACTGATAGCTGTTCTAAGTTTTATTTATAAATTTATCACAATATCTTTCAAAAATACAAAAGAAGAAAAAAAGCTAATGAGAATGACAAAAATAAGTTGTTAAATTAAAGAAGTTTAAATTTCTTGGCCTTATTTTTTTTAGGATATTTAGCCTGTTTTGACCCATTTTATAGCTGGATTTAGCTTTCTCTCAGTTCCTGTCAACACTAGTACTTATGTATATACATTAAAAGATAAATAAACAAGTAAGAAAGATATAGTCGGTTAAGCCCGACCATATGATACCAAACACCATTGTGCATGTTCAACAAAATTCGTGAAGGGATCTTATATTAGACATGTGGACAATTGTGGACCGATACTTTTACTAAGTGTAAAATAAAATATATGAATACAGAATTTACAGAATATTAATACTAACATTTGTATGAATTTATGCACTTTAGGGTGATTCCCGAAAGTGGGCTTGTATGGGTAAAATATGGAGCGATCCTCATAAAATGTGTCACTAGATTTCTACTTATATAAAACTTATTTGTGTCGAATATAAAGCTGATAATAACATGTGTATTGATTGTGTGATTTACGTACGTTAAAGTGATTTTCGGAAGAGGGTTTTATATGAGAGCTATGGTCAATAAAATTTCCGAATTTCATTAAAATATTGCTATACTTAAGGCATTTTTGATCGTTAAACCCTATTCCGGGAGGATATTTGTATGAGGGCTAGGTGAAATAATGGACCGATCATAATGAATTTCAATTGTCTTCGCCCATGTGTCCTACGTGCCAAATTTCATTGAATTATCTTCAAAACTGCAACCTGTACTTTGAGCACAACATTTACATAGACAGCCAGCCAGCCAGCCAGCCATCCAGCCAGCCATCTAGCCAGCCATCCAGCCATCTAGCCAGCCATCTAGCCAGCCATCCAGCCAGCCATCCAGCCAGCCAACCATCCAGCTATCCAGCCAGTGAGCTATCCAGCCATCCAGCCAGCCGTCCTGCCAGTTGTCTAGCCAGCCAGACGGACGGACATCGTATACTTTAAGGTGGGGTGTTGGATGATTTTTTATGTGCGCTGCAAACATCCGCACAAACGCATAATACCCCAACCATGTATGGTGGTATTGGGTATAAAAATAATATACCTATATTTTTTTTATAAAAATGTTTAGGATAAAAACGTCATTTTAATAAAAAAAACTTATATAAAAATTATATTTTTCGTCAACATAATCTTTTTGTTTTTTTGAAAATTTACGAAATACAGGTTTATTTATTTTTTCTATACGTCATTCATATTAAAGACAAACAATTTCATAAAAATATCAACAAAATAAATGATCGTATAATAATAATTCCAACTATAGTAGGAAGTTGAAATTTGCCAAGATATTATATACTCCTACATATGATGCCCTCTTTCAAAATTTTAGGTATGTTTAAATGTGCGACACCCTTTAGTTGTTTTCATAAAATTTTGGATCACCCTATTGAAACCGCAAACAATTTATTGCCGTTTGAATTATAATTTGAATCTCTCCAAAGGGTTTCGAAAAAACAATCATCAGCTAATACTTTTAGAATCATTAAATTCTAAATATTTTAGTAAATTTTTAATAAATTTTATTTTTAAAGAGATTTACGAAACTTGCTTAATAAATGTTTGGATGATATCAATGTCTGAGTACATATTTTGTTATTTAATTTCTGATATCAATTTTTCTGTCACAAATAAATAAGAATAATTATATTTCTTAATATTGTATCGATATACATAAGACTCTTTCACGACATATACTATGTCAGTATTCATTCGAGTTGGTTAATAAGTAGATTATCAAATCAAAATGTTCTAAAAATAGCAATTTCTAACAGTGATATTTTCTTGGATATGTAATTTTCCATATTGGATACGACTCCTCCTATTCCTACCCATCATATGTTCATCTTAATTATAGAGCTTGATATGAAAATTATTTCCACAAAATATAAAGACTTTTGTTGTAATAGTTTTTTGAACATGCGATTTTCTACTTCCCTTAATCCTAAACGTCCTATGTACGTCTCAATTTGTGAAACTTGATAAAAAGATAAATTTTATAAAAGATGCATGTTGCAATATCAGTTTAGGAATGTGATAAATAATATTTGTTTTATATGTGGGTAGGTATTATGACTTTTCGATAACTTTTTAGTAACTAAAAGAAAGCTACCATTCATAATATAAATTTACTTGTTGGTTACCAGGAGGCAACACAACTAAAGTTCGGTTGCCATATATAATCGACTCATAAAACCCCAAATTTGATTGGGGGAAATGGAACATGATATATAGTTTCATCTTGGTGCCTTAAACATCTTGTTAAAATCACTGTGAATTATGTATAAATAAGATTTTTGAAACCTTTGACCTCGTTCGAATAACGATTTTCATATAATCTTTATAGAGCGCCTTTACGACCTAAGATGACATACCAATAAAAATATTAAAGAATATGACAGATGTATAAACAAATCTTCAAAAAGCAATCAATATGAACAAACCTTTGGTGTGCATATAATCTTCCATAGTACAACTTTTACGTAAATTTTGGTCTTGAAGTTAAATATAACTCCCGGTACCAACGACGGAGACATCTAAAAAAGTATCGAAATGATTAAAAATCTTATCATATATTTAAAATTTGTACTTAACACATGATTATATATTAAACGCGTCTCCGAAAACTGAACAAATTTTTACAACATTTTTATATTTCATTTTTTTAAACGGTAGAACGAACTCAAATAGTTGAAAACCTTAGAAAATTAATTTAAGGCTGTCTTATTTTTAAATTTTTTATTGACAAAAGGAAATTTTTTCTGTATTTTTATTTTTTTGAAAAGCTGTCGATTTTTGTCAAAAAACTTTAAACCAACTAGAATGTTAATTGCAATAATTAATAATATAATTAAATTTCAATTGAAATGAATTAATAATTTTATTAAAAAATTATTTGGAATAATTTTTTCTGTGATAATAAAACAAGTTTCACAATATATTTTGAAATGTTGGTTCATTTTTTAATTTAAAAATCTACATATAATTATTTTTTAATATAAACAACTTTACATCATTAATATCTTTCATATCATCTGTCAATATATAATCATGTTATGTTAAGTTTTTTATGTTTCCTTTTTTTTGCAAAATTCTGATGTGTGATGTTTTATTTGTTAATACAAGTATTTATTTTGTATTTTATACTTCAACTTTCTCTCCCCTCGCCATAATTAATTTTTAAAAATACAAAAAAAATTTTAAAATAATGGTAATATTAGAATAGCACAACATTTTTATAAATAAAATTTTTTAAATTTCAAATTTGTTCCTAAATAGGTACCACCCTATTTAAAGTCCCCTACATTACAAACAATATAATTATTTGTCTGTTGAACGTCTGTCTTCCGTATGTCCGTCCGTTCGCCTGTCCATCCATTCTTCCTTCTGTCTGATGTTCTTTTGTTGCGCTATGTTGCCTTTATGTGCGTGTTTTTAATAGTTTTCATGTTTAATATAAAACATATATGTTGTTGCCCAACTATTGTTGCACGTTGTAAATTTTATGTAAAAGTTTAACCATGCGTTGGTCGTCTGTCCATTTCAGTGATCATCAATTACACATGCTAATGCTTTTACATGTTTTAACATAATTTATATATGTATAAATTTGTGTTTTAATTTTTTATTTCTTTTTTTTTTGTGCAGAACTTATATAATAAATATAATTATACAATTATGTATTTAAAAATAAGCTTACGTGTGCATTTGTTTCGTTAATGAAGTTCTAAAAGTCAAAATTAAACAAATAGTTTAAGTCAGAAAAGTTTTCTTCTCTTTTTTTTTGTTGAGGTTAATTTATTGTCCTAAAGCAGGAAGTTTAAATTGATTAAAAGAAATATATATATATATATATATATATATATATATATATATATAATAATGAATTGAATATGTTAGAATTTTGTTCTTTTGATTGATCTTCCTGCATCAGAAGCGAAAAAAAAAGCGCTTAAGCATCTTGAACAGCTAATTTGACCTTAGAATATTATCCTAGAGAGAGAGTTGGGAACAAAAGTCGTTACAGCTTGTGTTTAATCTCTGAATCAAGTTATTGTGTTGACAATGACTAATTGTTTTGTCAATGTAATGTTATAGTACAAGTTTATTACTTTGTTAAAAAAATAAAACTCAAATACTTTATCAAAAATTTAAAGTAATGCAAAATATATTATTGATTCGTTCAAACTCTATTAACTTGCATTTTAACATCCGTTGATCACCCAAAAATAAATTAAATAGAATTTTAATATGCATTAAACTCTATTTCAGGTTTTTTTCTTTATAACATATTAAAAAATTATTTTAATGATGATTGCGAACACTTTACTACCACAACAACAACAAAAATAATAATCAATATCGACAACAACAATATAAACATCACGTGTTTTATAAAACAAAAACTATTTTACACTTATAACATTTAAATACCAACAAAATAAAACTACCTATACCTTTATACATAATTTCAAGCAGCTACGCAACAAAGTGTTGTAAGTTTATAAAGCGGCATATAACGAATATGCCTCTGATGTTCAGTCATACAACAAAATTCATATAAACCTATAAACGCTTTTATTTACCAAAATGGGGCTATGAGCGAGGAATAAAATGAAAACAGCTATAGTAATGACAGCCTTCATACTTTTAGTTTTACCGCAAATGCTGTTGCTATTGTTTTTCAGCAGTGCAACGAGATACTTATGCCTATGTTTGTAGTCAAGTCTCCCTACTGGCCATTGCCGCACAATGTTTGGGTTGAAAATTTTTACAACAAAAGAGTGGGAAATTTAAAATGTACTGCTATCAATCCATATGGATTGCAGTATGTGTGTACGTATGTATGTATGTATGTATGTATATATGTATGTATGTATGTACGTATGTATGGATGTATGTATGTTTGTATGTATGCATATAATGGTGGTAGTGTTACTTTTTTGTAAGTGCATACAGTTTAATATTTATTATATTCATAATTATTTATAAGACTACAAAAATAATAAATGAATACTTTATTTAAAAATGTCGTTTCCTAAATACTCTATAGCATAAAAATTTTGTAGGGATTTCAAAATGTATGTATACTTTTTCAAACAAACATGGAATATATGACCAAAATATGTCGAGTTTGAAAATCAGGAAATTAGTTTTAAAGAAAATGATTTATACACGAATTACATTAATTCGAATTATTTGGTTTATTTTGTGTAACAAACTATATACGTATGTTAAGGCGATCCATTGGAAAAAGTGTTTATGTTACCTTCCTGAAAATTCACCTTTTATGATGTTTTTCAAAACATTTCGCTTCTACTTATGGCCGTTCGTGAGCTGCATCGTTTTTAAAAAAGACATTTTTTTATTATTATTATTATTATTATTATTATTATTATTTTTTGAAAATTTTTATATTATTTCATAAAGCAATGTTTCTAAAAGGTATTTCAAAATATTTTATATACTCCACAAAATATTACATTTCCCAAGGATTTTTTTTTTTTTCAAATATTGTTTGTTATTTTAATGAAAATTAAAATTTTTCTTTGCTTTAAAATATGATTTGCTGCTGTCTGTTAAATTCTTATTTCAATATTTCTACAATTGTGCAGGTTCATCAAGCAGTTAACATGATTCAAAATTTGACATATACATAGTCAATATGGATAGCAAAATTGTTCTTATTTGGCCGGTCGGCCGCCAGTTTAATATTAAATCGATATACATATATTAATGTAGTCATCTTTTTATTTTAAAAAATCTCTTGTAACTTTTTTAAAATTTAAATTTTCAATTAATTCTGCACGTAGTTTGTATTTCTTGACCAATTTAAAATTTCAAAAAATATATGTAACATTTGTAGCAGAACTTTAAAAAAAGTACAAAGATCTGTACCTCATCTCGCGTTAAAATAGAATGATTATAGAATGATTTGATATTCTTTCTGAAAGCTTAAGTCCTCTTCAAAGAAATTGCAAATTATATAAAAAACTGTTATATGAATTGCTAAATTACAAAAAAACTCGCTAAATTAAAAAAAAATATAGGATACGAAAACAAATAAAAAAGCTAACAAATTATAAAAAAGGCTAATTATAACTAAGAGGAGAAATACAACAACGCCGGCAACGGGACGGTTTGCCTCCTATTGAGAAAAACTAAACATAATAAAAACAGCAGTGAAATGGGAAGCCGATTGCAAAGTTTTGCGTAAAATAAAGTTATAATTCTTATTTTTTATTATTTGTTATAATTATCATTTTTAATATATAAATGTTATTATAATTCTATTGTTTACTTTAATTTCTTTAAAGAATTTCCATTTTGGTGGTAATCTTGTTAGAAAGAAACATAGAATATTGCCATTCAATGGCAATGTTAAGTCAAATTTGTATGCAACAGCCGTTGCCGTCGATGATTGTGTTTCATCACTAAGTTAGTTATAGGCAGTCAAGTCTCATCAACTCAATATTATTGTCAAATGAAAGATAAGAATATAATGAAATGAAAGATTATAATATAACAACATTTTTTATTTAAATGTTGCATTACAAGGACTGAAGAACATATACTTTTGAAAATGTTACCTCTTGCTATTTATCTTCACATGTATGTCGCCTGCTGAAATCGTTCTCACATATGAAAAAGTCGTTGTATGGATAAAACTAGAGACCATCCATAAATAAGAAAGAATATTTTCTTAAAATGTTATTCTGCTACATGTAAATAGAAACGTTTGTAATATTGCAAGAATTCTTAGCTTTCATTTGATATTCATATTAGGTTCATATAATTTTGGTAAATATTTTATAAAGTGTTAGTGTTACACGGTGTGGAAAGTGTTACACAGTGTATTATTATGGTGATAATTACATTTATATACTTTTGGGTGATTCCCGCAAATGGAACTTTTATGGGAGTTATAGCTAAATAAAAATCGATACTCATGAAATTTTTTACTTATATAAAATTGTGTCAAATATAATAATAATAATACTGTTTGTACGGGATTTATGTACGTTAAAATGACTTTTAGAAAATAGATTTATATGGCAGCTATGACCAATTGCACCAATCATTATGAAATTTGGTACATAGATTTATATTTATATAAAACTTATTTTTCATTAAAATTCTGATAACCCTTATTGATGGAGGACATTTGTATGGCTAGGTAAAATAATTGAGGGATCACAATCAATTTCAATGTGCTTCGTTCTTGTACCAAAATAATTATTCGTGCAAAATATCAAGATATATTCAAAATAGCGCTCACAAGGTTTACATGGACGGACTGCCAGCCAGATGTACATTAAATTAACTCAAGAAGTGTTTCTGAGTGAATTAGCATATGCTACTTTCCTTTTCTAGTTACCGATTTAATTGCATCTGTGAAAATCCTGTTTCATTATTTGTAAAAACTCAATTTTCTTTTCTAGTTTAATAGAGAAATTCTGAGTTCGAATAAGAAGCAACAAATTTTCAAATGTTTAAAAAGTTTCATATCAGAAGTTCCCTAATTTAAAATCACATGACTAGTTCCTAGTGGGTCTTAGGGATCCGTTTTCAAAGCTTAAACTTTAATTCTTTTCTGCCACACTAGTCTAAACTTTTAAGAAAATCGAAAGTGCCAATTATTAATTACCAGGGCAAGTTTTTCAAGTTCTTCGCTTGAAAAGAAGCATATTTCAGAAGTATGAGTATTATTCATATTTCTGATGTATTATGCCAAAAATTAAATGTGAATACCAAAATTAATTTTCTTAACAAAAACGTTATTTTTTTTTTTTTTTGGAGTTTGATTAACTTATCTGTATAAATAATTTTGTACATTTTTTTAATACTTCGTACATAATTGTAAAAAAAAAAAAAAATCATACGTATTAAATACGACTGCAAACATTTATAATATATTTTTATTTTTTTATAAAAAATTAGAAATTTAATGTTAAAAAACGCTTATGTATATAAAAAACACATAAATTTAATATATAAGCTTGCCCCGATAATTGCTGATATATTTTCAAAAGATAATTTATAAAATATTCCACATAATCAAATCTAGAGCACTAAATTGTATTTTTGTAACTTATTAATCTGTTTCTTTCTATGTCCAAAGTATAAACATTTTTAAATTTAATTTGAGGGAAAAAGGGGAATTTTCATGTTTCTCAGTGAATTGGAAGCAGCGGATATCCTTTAGATAGAAAAGATATAAAGATATTAGGACCATAATTGCTTGTCTCAACCTAAATTTCTTATAGTTTGTGTAATGTATTAAATGGTGAATATCTATTTTACTTTCATGCAAATATCTACTTTTAAAAACCTGCTGCCTTTGACCTTTTGACTGTTAATAAAAACTTATGAAAAATCACTGTCACTGTAGCATATACTACAAAAACAAAAAATTTTAGTTTAAAAACCAACTAAGACTCTAAAATATTTAACAGACAACAAAATCATGTTTGTGCAAGTGTTTTGTAGACAACAGACAACTGGTAACATTAACAAAAGCAACATTGCAGTGGCGTGCATAAATATTAACACAAAACTACACATAAACACCACTACAATTATAAGCATGTATTAAACTTGCAACGCGTCAATTTTGTTGTTCAAGTTCATGTTTTCAATTTATAGTCAGTATATTGATATGTGTGTTCTCTTATAGTTTTGCATTTATTTATTATTAAACAAAAAAATGTTATACTTTTACAAAAACAGTAAATTATTTTATGTGGTTGCTACACGCATGCTTCGCCAATCAACACCAGTTTTTTTTTTTTTTAGTGCGTACTCTCTTAAACATATTTTAAGTCAGGTTGTAGATTTTTTTTGTGTTTTTGATTTAGTTTAATGGTAAATATACATTATTGTTGCTTCATTCACTTGTGCTGCATTTTTGCCTTTATGAAATTTGTATTTTATTTTGGCCATAAAATACCAACATGTTTTTGTGTTAAATAATTTGTTTTGCTCGATTTACTTTGTTTGTATGAAAAATGTACCAAGTCAGACTCTTTTACCTACAGAGTGGGTTATTATAAACTTGTTTAACAACAACTACTGTCTGTAATTTGCATTGAAAGCGTTTTTTTTTTCTTCATCTTCAAAAGCAATAAATCGAATTTATTACTACTAAATTATGTTTAAGTGAGTTTTGTGTTTTGCAACATGTCACCAAAGTGTTGAATATAATTCTTGAAGAGGCTTTAATGAATGAAGTAAAATTTTAAGAAATGTAAGATAAGTATTGTGGAAAAAATCTTAATAAATAATATTTTGAAAGCTCACAAATAAAACTACATGATGAATTACTTAAGTTAAATGTAATTACATCGGTTATAGTACAATAAAATATTTTTCAAAACACTTTTAAATATAATAAAATTTGTCCAAAAATTATTACTGTATTTTTACAACATACAGCAATAACTGATACATCGTTAATTGCTGAATCGAGATTCAAAATTATTTTTAGAGTTGATTTAGCGATATCCGTCCGTCTGTCTGCCTGAGAGTTCTTGTGTAATTTTCAAAGTGTAGGCCGCAAATTTTGAAGATATCTTAATAAAAGCCAAATCATTTTTTTACTATATATGAAGGAAAACCTATTGAAATTTATAGGTTCTTTACTTCAGCTAAGTTTGCTTTCAGCTTTTGAGCTCAGGATCGATAGGTCTGGTCTCTATTCAACCCGATATCTTTTTTCAAGGTTACGATTAAATTTACAGATGCTTCCATATTCGTCGCACCCCGCAGTCTTAGCGGACAATTAGCACCTACACAATTATCAGTCACGTTCACAGTATAACTTTTCCAGCTAACTGAAGTAAAAGAGGTCGTAACTGAAACTAAACCATACAGCCAGCGTTACCGTTTGGCGACATTAGTCGCCAGTTGCCCCTTTTTCAGCCATTTGACCACTTTTTTAAAATGGAACTAAATGGCGACTTTTTAAGACTATGTGATAAACGAAGAGAAAGTAAGTTGTTGGAAATACCTCGACCTATTATGCATTAAGAAATTAATTACATTGAGATTGTTTCACAGTATAGTGATGTATAAAAAGATCGCGAAGAATTTATAAATGAACTGAAACTGTTAAAAACTAAAACTGATAATAAAGTTTATAAACAACTATTTAAAATATTAATTGCAGAATCTTTTTGGACCGGATTGAGAAAATTAAAAAATAGATTTTGTGAATACTTATCTCCTAATATATATATTTATTTTGGTTCATAGCAGTGCCTCGGCGGAACATCTTTTTTTCTAAATTATCACTAACTAGCTGACCCGAGCCGCGTTGCTGGCCCTAAGCAAACATTAGTGTTGTATTACTGAACGATTTAAATTGATATTTTAACGAAATTTACGACCTTTAAATAAAAATCTAAGGAATACCTATTATAAAGTGTTTTTTACAGAAGAATTTAAATATGATGTAGAAGCTGACCCGAGCCGCGTTGCTGGCCCTAAGCAAACATTAGTGTTGTATTACTGAACGATGACCCGAGCCGCGTTGCTGGCCCTAAGCAAACGTTAGTGTTGTATTACTGAACGATTTAAATTGATATTTTAACGAAATTTACGACCTTTAAATAAAAATCTAAGGAATACCTATTATAAAGTGTTTTTTACAGAAGAATTTAAATATGATGTAGATGTGGGCTCAATCAAAAAATATACGCATGTATTTAAGGCAAATTTGAATTTATATTTATTTATTACTTCATCTTAAGGTTAGCGGATAGACAATGTCTTTTTTTTGAACGGAATGATGAGAGCTGTAGTCGAAATTGCAGTTGTAATGGAACGCTTCTTGATTCAAATCAGAACTTGAAGCAATTCTTCTTATGCGTTGATTAAAAATTTTAAAGTTGTTGAATTGCTACATTTGCTCGACGATTTCTCATTGCTAACCGAGCCGTTTCATTTCTCGCCTGCCTTTCTTCCTGCGTTTGTGATGTACGAAGTCGGGCCAAACTAATACGGGGTTGTTCTCGTGCGATTTCTCGTTCATATATATTCAATTGATTGACGATATTACGATAAGTACTTGCATTACGTGTTCGACGCGAAATATTAGATCTCCGTGGTCGCGGCATTGTGAATAACACTTAATAACGAATGCCAAAAATACAACAAATGGTTTTAAATATCACAACCTCACTAAATGATGAGCTTTACTTGGAACTTACCGTTTGGAAATAGAATTCTACACCACCACCAGAAAACAAATTGCACAAAAAAGTAAGCGTTTCGATAGAAACAGAAACAGTAATTGTTATAATTTGTATTAAAAAAAATATTTTTAATGATTATTAAGGCAAAGAAATTATGACAAAAAAAAAAAATTTTTTTTATCGCGGATTTTTCGCGAATTTTTTTTCGTATTATCCTTTTCTGGCCGGTGACCGGTCCGAATTGGTGAGAATCATCAAAATCGGTCTAGTCGTTCTTTAGTTATAACAATAGTAACTAACATCACTTTCTTTTATATATATAGATGAAAAATAAATTGTCCAACAGACCTAAGGTTAATACTTGTGAATCCATAGTTTCAGTCCAAAATTTGTCAGACGAGGATTTGTAAGACTGAAGTCTGGGTGAAAGCCTTGTACAGATATACAAAAGTTGAATTAATACGTCAAATTCATAAAATTTTATTAAAAATCTTTATTTTTGCAGTAATAAAAATTATAAGTAAATTATTTTGTTATTAACGAAATTGGGTTTAGTAGTTTTTCTTAAAATATAATAATTTTTGTTTTGTTATTATCAAATAAACAAATTTTAATGAGTTTTTAAGTTTTGAGTTTTTTTTTTGTTTTTGAAAAATCCCCTTTTTGGCACTTTATTTTTTATTAAATCCCATTTGTTAGACAATTCTCAACAGTAACGCTGTATACAGCTCTTAGAATTATGATGTCAAAACATTTTGGTGACTAGGTACTCGATTATCTGATGATAGTTCTTAACCTGTTAGCTTTCCTGGTGACTAGAAAATGGGTTAGTTCTTCATGCAGTTTAGAGAGAAGAGAAAATTATTAGACTAAAATAGGTACTTTCTGAAGACAGAGTCGTATTTACCTATATCCTTTATAAATTCTCTGCAGTAAAAGTGATTACGACAAACAAAAATATTGTCTGCGGAGTAAAAGTTTCTTCAAAAAAAAAAAAAAAAAAAAAAAAAAACAATTAAAATGCTTTCTATTCTCTCAGCTCTCTATATACTCTCCACCACTCTGCTATGAGTAATGCCGTATAAGTAATAAACAAAGATAGTGGGCGTCACCTTAGCCAGCTTCTTTGACTCCTCAGTTCATGACACTGAAATCCCCCATAAATTGCGAAATAGGCAACACCTGTAAAGCTAAAGCATTTGTGATATAAACAAAATCTCGATAAACTAATCAATCAGCGATCAACTAATTTGCTCCAGTATGGACAATTTCATTGAAAATGCAAATGCTGCCTAAAACACTATTACTATAAGTCCGTATATAATCTATTCACATCATTTATATGAAGGTACTTTCGGTACAAAAACACAATATTATGCTGACAAAATAGTACCTGAGATATTAACACAAAAAACTTCTGACGTTTGAATTTACATAGCTAGATATTTCTCCTGGTAAGTGAGCAACTTTAAATGTCATTATTCAGATTCGGTTACATTTTTATTGAAAGACTGCAAATGTTCCATTAAAGACAATGATAAGAATATAGTTTTGGTGTAACTGATGTCAGGCTAGAACAAGAGGCTTAGTGTTAGATGATTTTGTATATACATATATATATATATATTTTGTATATACATATATATATATATATATATATATATATATATATATATGCAAATATTCCTGAACATTTAGATTTCCACAAAATATGAACTTTGCAGCAAAGAAATTTTATATTGGGGAAACTTTAAAGAAACTTAAGTTAACCTTATTAACGAAGTGAAGCATTTGCTAAAATATTCCATTAATTAGAAAAACCTCTCAAAAAACATTTCATTTTCCCATAACAATCATTTCATCAAGATTTTTACTTTTAAACAAATACCGTAATGTCTGCTAAATTCTCTCATCAAATTTTTCCTAACCCTCGAGCTTCTAACTTTGGCTAACAAATTTTTAATATCTTTAACGAAAACCGACAATTTTCATAAACTTTGTGTTATTGTAAAGAAATTATAAAATAAATCATTAATAAACAATTTGTAACAAATACAATAATTATTAAAAAATCATAAATTCTACTTTCAAAGGAAATGAAATAAAGAGAATATTCCAAAACAAGTATCATCTTTTTACACATCATCAACACCTATTCTTCTGACACACAAACAAAGAAATGAAATGTAAGTAAAAAACGGAAGACCCAAATCAATCTTTCTAATGATCTTCAAATTAAAGCGTTTCGTTTGCGTTTCTTATGATGTGAATGCACATTTTTTTTTTTAAATTTTGAATAATGATTGCTTACGAGATGCTCTCTTAAATATTTTTATTGAAAATCTCTAAAACAGTAGGTGTTTTGATTATATTTTGTTTAGGTCTAAAACATAACAGCCTTAAAAATTTATTTATATTGGCATTGTTTCATTTCAAAAATCCCTGAAATAGTTATCTCACAAACATTCGGTTGGAGGTATCCTTTTGATCATAAAACAGGATAATTGTATTTTGCTCTTTTTCTCTTCTTACTTCTTAATGATTTTATACTACAGCTGCTTAATGATGCGGCTACGGTTGCGCTGTTTGTGCAGTGTTAAAAATCACACTTGATTTAGTTGCTTTTAAAATTTTTAATTTTCTTCTTCGTCATCTCTTTATAATCCCCAAAACGATCATTAATCAATTTTGAGTATAAATTCACAAAAAAGATCATAAAACTGTAGAGAAAAGTATTAAAAGTTATAAATGATACTTTGTTGTAGATATTTGCTATGGATGTTATTAAAAATTCATTAACTTTGTAAGATGCTGTGCTCTGTAGGCAGTGGAACTGTGAGATTAAGTATTTTCATTTAAAGTTGTAAAAAAATATTTAACGATCAATATTTTCAACAATTCTTTTCCTTTTGGGATCAGTAATCCTTATTTTTAATTTTTTTAATTTTTACTTTCATGTTTTATTAGTTTTTATGTTAACTATTTTTAAGCTTGATAAGTTTAAAAAAAGATAACCAGGTTTAAGTTTATAATCCTTCATTCAGAAATTTAAAATTTGTATTTCCCACCTGGTTGCCTTTTTTCTTCATCAATTTAATTTGCTTTCTATATTATTTTTATGTTTATACGATTTTTTTTTTACCTATAAAATCAATCAAATTGTTCATAAAATTTATTATTACCAGCAATTTTTATTGGTAGATAACTTTTTGTCTCCTTTTCTTTTCACTATTAAAAAGAACTCATTTTAAAAATCCCTACATTATTTGTAGCTCTATAAACTATGTATGTCTGTGTTCTCATGTCTGGCAAGAACATGACAAGATTATTTTTCTCTCACTTTCCATACTTATGGTTGCATAAATTTTCATTAACATGACTTTTGGTCAGTTTTATAGCAAAATATTTTATGGATTTTTTCACAACGATATTATGTTTACAGTAGCTATAATTTTTACTAAAAATAAAAAGAGATGAACTTTTTATAAAAAAAATAATTTGATTAAGTTGAAGGGTTTGGCAGTAGCAGATTGTAATTTTCAGCAAATGGGAATTCTAATAAGGTACTAGTATAAGAATTTGTTATAAGGTTAATCAGTGTCTGGAATATAGTAATTAATGTAAGTTAAACATTTTTATTAACTAGTTAGTTATCTTTTAAGTAATCTTTATACAGTGCAAAGCATGCAACACTTGAGTTTATGGCTTATTTGTATGTACAAAGAAAAAAAGAAGTTTAAATTATTGTATTAAAATATTAACCCTCTCACGTTCGGAACAAAAATGTATAAACTAAATTTTCAAGATAAAAATATAATAAGTGTAAAATTTTTGGAGAATTTAAGGTCAAGATAGTTAGTTTATTATGATAATAATATACCAAATGATTAGAATACGAAAATATGTTGAAATATAAACTATTTAAAAAAAATATAAATAAGAAAAGATGTCCTGAAACAGCCTTGGTCGTTAGATGGTTAAGGGAACTCATTTAAACTCTTAAGTTTCCCATTTGTGAAATTGTGCAAATTTACGCGACATGTTTCATGAATCCTCTTTTTAAATATTGTGCAATATTAACGATAACAAAATAATAAATCGTTATAATTATTGAAAAAAATTTGTAAAATCAAAGATATGGTATAGTTAATTTATTGCAATTAACGTAACTATATTTTTTTACATCGCAGTTGGTAATAAATAAATAAATAAATAGATAAATAACTATAACAAATATAAATATAAACAAATAAATATAAACAAATAAATGCTAAATTAAACAGTTCAAGTTTGTGTGACTAAATAGTTGCACAAACTTATAAGTCTTGTGCAAATGATTCTCCATAAAATATTTGAGAGTTTCTGTTCTGGACCGATACTTTTACTAAGTATAAAATAAAATATGCGAATACCAAGTATTACGTTAATACTAACATTTATAAGAATTTATGCACTTTAGAGTGGGTTATATGGGAGCTATGGTAAATTATGGAGCGATCCTCATAAAATTTGTCACTATGATTTCTACATATATAAAACTTATTTGTGTCGAATATAAACCTGATACTAACATGTGTAAGTGATTTATTTACGTTAAAGTGGTTTCGGAAGAGGGTTTTATATGGCAGCTATTGTCAATTATGGACCGATCTTCATGAAATTTGGAACAAAGATTGATACTTATACAGAACTTCCTTACACCAAATTTCATTAAAATATTGCTATATAAAGGCATTTATGATCGTTAAACCCCTATTCCGGGAGAACATTTGTATGGGGGCTAGGTGAAATAATGGACCGATCATAACCAATTTCAATGAGCTTTGTCCTTGTGTCATGAAACTACGTGCCAAATGTCATTGCATTATCCTCAAACTTGTGACATGTACTTTGTGCACTAGGTTTACATGGACAGCCAGACAGATGGACGGACGGACATAGTTAGATCGACTCAAAAAGTGATTCTGAGTCCATATACACTTTAAGGTGGGTGTTTGATGATTTTTTCTGTGCGTTACAAGCATCAGCAAAAACGCATAATACTCCAACCACCAATGGTGGTGTGGGGTATTATTATGCAAAAACGCATAATACCCCAACCACCAATGGTGGTGTGGGGTATATGGAAAAGAAAAAATAAAATGGTGAATCCAATACAGCATTAATCTGAAAATAATTTTTTTTATTAAAATAAAAGCTTCTTTAAATCGTGCAAAACTATTCATGCTCGTCAATTTAAAAAATATTAAACAAAAATGTACTTAATTACAAAAGAGAATAAATTATAATTATTGGCCGCGATATTCAATAAGTCAAATTGATTTTCTTTTAATTTTATATATACAAATATACATATTTTTTACGTTTAAATACAATATTGTCCTATGTGGTGGAAAATTCCCTTTCAGCTAATTATAATTCGTCCTGTTGCTTCCGCCTTCCGAAGTCGGAAATCTAAAAAAAAAATTCGTGTTCAGTGACCACAAATCTGTCAAATACAATTATTTAGTATTTCGTCAAGGTTAACTACCGTATTGGATCCCCCATTTTGATTTTACTTTTTTTATTGCAGAATCATGTTCCTTCAAGACCCTATATTTGGTATATACTTTTTTGCATACACCATGTATTCTAATTGTGGCCAGAATTCAGGGATTTTGTCTCCGCCATATTCATATTCAAGGACCACAAATCTGTCAATTATGATTATTTAAATTTTGGTTGTCATTTTGAATAGGCCATTTGGAACTTATATGTGATATTTGTTTCTTACGTAGACCAAGTATTCCAATTATGACCAAAATTTTGGGATCGTGACTCAGTATTGATACTGTAAAGCTTATTATAACTATGTTTATACATCCATATGTCATTCTGTCAGTTGAAAGACCGAATTAAGAAAAGTGAAGTTGTTGTTTGGAACAAATTAGCAAAATTAACTTGTTATCAAAAAGTTTATAGTTCAAAAGCCATAAAACATTGGTGTTTTTAACATGGTGTGGTGAGGAGGAAGGATTATAATAATGTTTTCCTAGTCAAACATAATGTTAAAAATCTGTTATGAATATTAGACTTATCGAAGTTGGATTTTTTTTTGTAGAATTAGTGGCCAATAATAAGAAACCAAAATATTTTTAAAAAATATAAAATCTTTAACAAAATTTCATTTTCAATTATAAATTTTACTCTCATAATTTCGTTTACCTTAAAAACTTGTTTTTACTATCTTATAAACCACTATAATTCTCCAAAAATGTTTTCTGCCTAAAATTTCATTCTGGCTGCTGACTAAGTAGCTAATTTGTTTGTTTATTTAAAACATTCATAAATTTTGCTCCATAATAAGAGCAATAATATTGCTAAAATATTGTTCGTAGAAATGAAACAGAAATCGATAAGTGTATTAATGACAGAAAAAAAGTCTAAAATTTATAGTTTGAATTAAAATCGTTGTTGTTAGTCCCATTGTTTAATGTTAATTAGCAGGTATTATAATTATTGAAACCTTTTAAATGAGATTGTCAGCAAATTGATTAAATCATTAATATCAATATATGGAAGATAACAGAACGAAGAATTGAAGAACTTAAGCATGTAGAGAAGTTTAAACTTAATTTTATAAAATACAATACAAAATAGAATTAAACAAAAATTAAAATTTTGTAAAGCAAATGCAACAAAGAGTAATGGAAAATAAAGATTATAGTTTTGTTACATAAAGACGACTTTCATTATATGCTACATAAGATTCTTATTTATTATTTTTTAAATCATGGTTAGCTTTTCGAGGAGAGTTGAGGAGAATTCTTAAACAAAAGGTTCATATGAGGTATATGACTTCAAGTATTTCATTTTTATATTTATGTATATATCACAAATTTTATTACTTTAACATATAACTCCACACTTAAAATCGTAGGGTATATATACAGTTCACAAAACAAAAAGATGAAATAACAAAATTTATGACTTTAGCGATAATGAAAGGCGCCGCAAGGTGTAGACACTTAAACAATGACTTTACATTTGTAAATTAAAAAATACATACATTCCAAACGATACAATAAAACTGTTGGCCTTTGGAAACCATTTACATACACAAAACAAAACTGTGAAATTTAAATCAGAATATAATCAAAAAATAAGAAATCCAACTTCCGATTTATATCAAGGGGAAATTTAAACCACTGGTATAAATAATCTAAAGTCTATAAAATAAAATTTTAACACTTTGTTTTATTTATTTTTATTCCTTTTTCTCACAAAATATATAATTTATAAAATTAAAAGCCCCCCAAAAAATTATAACAAGAAAATAAATAAAATGGTTGAGAAAACTTCAAAATGAAATTGATATCTATCAGTGTCTGGTCGCTTAAGAAAGTCCAATATAACCAAAAAATAACAAAAAGGTCAATATTTAAAAACAATAGCTAAATTGGGTTTGTGATGTAAAAAGTATCAAATGTTATCTTAAACAACTCTTATGATACTTGTACAATATAAGCACTTAACCAAATTAGTGACTTAAACTAGACACACATTAAGACTCATACAACACTGATACTGACTACATTTTTTTCTTTCTTTTAAAATATTTTTACAAATATAAATATAACAAACACTTTAAACATCATCATTTGACACTTTTTTTTTTTTTTTTTTTTTTTTTTTTTTGTAAATCTGAAACTGAAACGTTAGACGCCAATTTTTGTTAGATATTTTTTATACTTATTTTTTTTGTGTGTGATATATTTTTAGGTTTTTAATGTTTTTTAGATATTTTCTTCACATCTGAATTCTTTCTTTTGGTCAATGTCAGTCTGTCTGCCTTAAGTCTAAAAGTTTCTAAACGTTTTTAGTTTTATTATATAGATTTTTGTCCAGTTCTTATTGTTTTTTTAAATATGATATCATAATGTCTGTAAAACATTAAGATATCAGTATGATGTTTTTCCTTTTACGAAGTTTTATTAAGCTTCATTCTGCATTTTTTAGAGTGCACTACAATTGGTAGTTTTATAATTTCAATTGGTTTTAATAAGGAAGTTACCCTATTCAAGTTTTCTAATATAAAATATTACTCTCAGTAACATTTCTAGTAGACAAAATTATCCTTTGTAACATTTTTAGAATATTTTTTGAAATGTAGCTCTTTGCATCTATTAAAAAAAAAAATTATCTTTTTCAAGAATGAAAACTTGTCCTTTGCAACCTTTCCAAAAGAAAAAATGACCCTTTGCAATTTTTCTGGAATAAATTGTTGCCCCTTTATTCTGTAAAATAAATAGTAATACATCTATATCTTTCTTGAAAGAAATATATCTATATCTTTGTAACTGTTCTACAGGTGAAATTTGGCTTTGAAAACTGTCTAAGAGAAAAAATTGCCTTTTCCAAATTTTAGTTGGAATAAATTGTTTTTGGGTATATCTTTTATAAATACGCATTTGGTTTTTTTTGCATTTTCTTAAATTACAAATTTGACATTTGCAAATTTTTAAACACAAAAATTTGCCTTTTCCATCTTTTTCAACGGATAAAGTTGTTCTTTGCAATTTTTTTAAAAAAATTATATATATATATATATACATATATATATATATATATATATATATATATATATATATATAACATTTACAACTTAAATATGATTTTTTTCTTTAACTTTCATAAAGCAAAGAGTTTATTTTTTCAAGCTTTTTAAATGAAAGAAGTGTTCCTTTTTAATTCTTTTTAAAGATAAAGTTGCAATTTCCTTTTTTAAATATTTCTAAATTAAAAAATCCCCTCTTTAAATTTTATAAATGAATAAGTTGCCTTTTTTCGCATTTTACCTTAAGGGAAAAGTTACCCTTTTCAACTTTTCGAAAAAAAATAACCTTACTCTTTTCAATTTTTCCCAAAGAAAATGGTACCATTTCAAATTTCACTTAAAGAAAGGATTAGTTTTTCTTTTCTTTTTAAAGAAAGAGTTTCTAAGAGAAGAAAGATGTCGCCTTATCGATCTTTTTTAAAAGAAAAATTAAGCCCTTTTCAACATTTTTCAAAAGAAAAGTTTTCTGTTTTAACTTTTATTTAGGAAAAACTTTTCTGAAAGTAAAGAACTTTACTAAAAGAATATATTGCCCTTTTGAACAAAACTTAATGGGAAAAGTTGCCCATTTGAACTTTTTAGGAAAAGCTTTAACTTTTTAAAATTCTCTTAAAGAAAAATTTGCCCTTTTCAGTTTTTCTATGTTTTCTTACATCTTTTCTTATAGAAAAAATTTTGTTTTTTGTAGAAGTAAACGTTGTCCTTTTCACCTTTTGTACAAAGTTAAAGAAAAATTAGCCTTTTTTAATTTTTTTTAAATAAAGGCTTGCTTTTTTTAACTTCTCGTAAATAAAAAGTTACATTTTTAAACTTCACCCAAAGAAAAAGTTAAATTTTTCATTTACTCTTATAGGAAGAGTTGCCTTGTTTTTACTTTTTTAAAAGAAAAAGTTACTCCTTTCAGTTTTCGTAAAAGAAAACGTTGCCGTTTTTAATTTCTCTAAAAATGGATGTTTTCTAAAAAAAATAAGCACTTCAACTTTTCTAAATTAAAAGTTGCCTGTTTTAACTTTTATTTAAGAAAAACCTTTCCGGAAGAAATGAACTTTGCTTTATACTTTAATAAAAAAAATACTGCCCTTTCCAACTTTTCTCTTCCAATTTTCTTAGGCAAAATTAACCTTTTTCCACTTTTCTGAAATAGAAAGTAGCCTTTTCAAACTTTTGGAAAAGAAAGTCTTCTCCTTCTTAATTTCTGTCAAAGGAACTTTAAAATAATAAAATATTGTCCTTTCGGTCTAATCATAAAGGAAAAATTTGCTATTTTAAATATTTTTTGAAGAAAAAGTTGGTTTTTAAAATTTCCTACAGAAAAAAAATTACCTTTTTCATCCTTTCTTAAAGCAAAAATTTCCCTCTTGAAATTTTGTAAAAGAAATCGTTGCCCTTTTCAACTCCTGTTAAAAAAGAAGCGCTTTTTCGATTTTTCTAAAAAAAACATTTTCAACATTTTCAATGGAAAAATTTACACTTTTCAAAATTTCTTTAAGAAAAGGTTAATTATTTCAAATTTTTTATATTAAACATATTTCTGAAAGAAAAGGCTACATTTTTAAATTTTTCTCACAGAAAATGTTGTCCTTTCGAACTTGACTAAAAGAAATATTGCGTTTTTGAACTTTTCTAATATAAAATGTTGCCCTTTCCTTTTTTCAAATTCCAGCAAAGAAATAGTTGCCCTGTTCAACTTTTCGATAGGAAATATTGCCTTTTACATCCTTTCATAAAGAAAAAGTTCCCTTTGCAACTTTCCTGAACGGAAAACATAATTTTTGCAACTTTTTTGTCAAAAAGTGGTCCTCAGCTGCTTTTTTGGGAGAGAAAGTGCAAGCTGTTTCCCAAAGCATTTTTGGTATTTAACAAAATTTGAAAAGTATTATAGTGTTCCTAGCATTCGTTCTTTATCTTATTCTACAGCCATAATTATTTCATCTTAGAAACAGCTCCATTTAACCAAACCTACAATCCTACTCATACAAGTGACAGCAAGTGTGTATATAATGTTTTACGTTACTTTTAAACTGGAGACATATTTATTAATATTTTTTTCCTTTTCGTTGCTGATATTTATTGAAATGTCTTAATTGTTTTAGTTTGCTGACTAAAACCAAAAATATTAAGGAAGAAAAAACTCTTGTAGCTGTTTTGTATGTCTGTCCCGTAAAAAAAAAGTTTCATTGATTTAAACAAAATACAGCAAGACTTTAAGTATTTTGTTGTTTATTTTAAAAACCATAAAATATTCATAAAAAAATATATATAAATTTGATACTTTGTTAAATGTACAATAATAATAAAACAGTTGTTGTTTTTATTTTTAATTCATTCATTTAATGTTATTGCAGTTGTGATTGCTTTTTTGTTTTTGTTAGAGAAAACAAAAACAAACAACCTAATAATATTTATGAGTTTTTAAGTTAATTATTTTAATGGCTATTTGTAAAATTATAAAAACAAAATACTACCTCTTATAGCCATAGATCCAATATCAACCAAATAGTCAAACCACAAAAATTAATACAATCAATGAATGCATATTTTTGAATAAATTATTGGTGATTTTATTAACTTTTGTTTTTTTTTTTGTTTTTTTGAAATTAAGAAAAAAATTGATAATAAAAATGTTGTAGAATTTGGGAATTTTAATTTAAAATAGTTATTTAACATTTTTAGATTGTTAATTAGAGAAAAAAATACACTAAAATGTGTTTCATTTTAAACAGATTATTTAAACAGCTGGCACGCTTTTAACGCCAAATATTTTATTTTTGTTCAAATGGTCATAAAGTTTTTGAAAGGGTAATAAAAAAAAAAAACGCCTGTTTAGAAAAATGCTAATAAATTTGATTTTATCTTAAGGCGGCAGTGATTGATGTATTTTGTAGCATAAAATCTTAAGTTATTTGACAGAGAAAGTGTTAAGGAAATAAATTACTTTTAACTGGTAAACGATTTAGACCATAATGCGCTAAATTTAAAATATTTAGTGAAACCAAGGTGTATGTCAATAATGGATTTGTCATAAAGCAAACTAGTATATCTGTAACCTGAACAAGTATCTTCGGAGGCAAAAAAAAATCTTATTTCTGACTTGCTACACTTTGCCTACTCATTGGTTATACGAAAATTATTTTGTAATGATCTTGTTAGCTGTAGATTAGAATTTGATCTTTGTAGACTCAAGGGTGATCCAAGTTTCCCGCAACTCAAAGGCACCGGATACTTTTGCTTTAAGATTTTTCTCCTAGCGATTAAGAGAAGAAAATTTATTTGCGTCGATAGAGAGAATACCAAAAGCTTTTGTATTTGTATTTACAGAAACCAATAATTTAATATCTTTTTAAAATATCGTAAACATTTTTAATATGTAAATATATTTTTTCAAATACTTCAATTATAAACTGTAATTAATTTCAGACACAAAAACACTTCCTTAGTGAGTTTTGTTAAACAAATTAAAAACATTTTTAAATCTTACTAATTTCTTGCTAATTTTATTATATATATATATATATATATATGTATATATATATATATATAAAACAACTCATTGAAAACTCATTTTATGTTTATACTTTCAGTACTTTGCTGCAAAGCTGACAAACTTAAAATTCTTGGAAAATCAAACAAAAAACATGATGGGTATTCGTATTCAGTTATATCTTATCCTTCTTAAAATAAAAAAATCCCTTTTCAACTTTTGTAAAAGAAAACGTTCCCATTTTCAACTTTTGAAAAAAAAGCTGCCTTCCCGATTTTTGTAGACAAAAAAGTAGCCCTTTTCAAAATTTCCAAAAGAAAAAGTTGCACTTTTCAACATTTCTTTGATAACAACTTTTCTAAAATAAAATATTTATCAATAAAATGCTGCCCTTTTTAAAATTTACTAAAAGAAAATATTGTTCTTTAAAATTTTTCTTTAAAATATCGTCCACATTTTTAATATGTATGTAATTTTATCAAACATTTCATTATAAGCTGGACGTAATTTAAAACCAAGAACACAAAAACACATTTCCTTAATGAGTTTCGTTAAACAAATTGAAAACATTTTTAAGTCTTACTAATTTTATTTTTACATTTTTAGCAATTCTTTCCTCAATTTGTTTTCTTTTTTTTTTTTTTTTAATAAAAAAAAAGTTTTTATTTTAAAACTCATTTAATGTTCATACTTTTAGTACTTTGCTACAAATCTGATAATCTTGAAATTCTTGGGAAATCAAACAAAAAACATGATAGGTATTCATATTCAGGTATTTCTTACCTCTTTTCATAAATTAAATCCGCTAAAGAAACAAATAAAAGAAGAAAGAATTATTAAAATTATACTACTGTTTTAAAAGTGGAGGAGATTTAAAATATTTATATTCTTTTCATAATTCTCTCGTTTTTATTTTGCTGTTTATTTTAAAAGCAAGATTACAAATTTCTTAACAAAGTAAGTTCTTAAAATAAAAATAAAAAAAATATAAATAAATAAAAAATTAACTTTATGTTTTTGCTAACTTTGAATTTAAAAGTTATTCCCTCAAATCTACCGCACAAAAGATCAAAGGTAGCGCTTTCTTAAAATTATATTTGTATGGATTTTTCGTAAGTGCGGGTTTTGATGCAAAAAGGTGCGGTTTTCATACACATGTCTGTCAGTTTTAAATAAAATCAAATATAAAAATATATATATTTTTTTATTCATATTACTTATGACACCTTTGTATGCTGGCAAATAAATGTTGATAAATTAAAAAAATTTGCTATGCATTCTTGGTAAGGATGGGTTCAGTATAAAGACACACAAAGAAGCAGGGAAATAAATTAGATTTATGTTTAACAAAATTAATCTAAAAACCGTATAAAATTAAGTCAAATGGTGACCTAAATTTGAAATGAATTACCTATTATTTCAACAAAGTTTTTGCTTAGAATTTAACGATAAAACTAAAGTGTTATTATGGTGATTTAACGCATTCACTGCCAACTAAGAGTTATCTCGTAGTAGCAAACCTTACTCAACAGGCCAACTACGAGATAACTCGTAGCAAGAACTTTGCGATTATATTTCTATATGGCTTATTGAATTAACTTTATTATTTCATTTTGGCACATGGAAAAAGTGCTTTTTTCAAAAAAACAAACAGTAACGGTTTTATCAAATTGGGAATTCCCCAAAAAGTAATGCTTTATTGAAGTTGAATTTTTATACATATAAAATTTAGTCGTGCTTAGATTTTTTAGATTAAAGGTTGTTTTTGATTTTCTAAAATAGTATTTGTTTTTAAATAAAATTTTTATCATGTTGAAATGGAAGATGAAGACATAGAATAATATTTAGATAGTTTAGAAGTATCTAGTGACAACGATTTTTCTGCTGATGAAGATGAATATTTGTTAGACGATAATGATGATGAAAGTAGCAGTTCTAACAGTCAAAGTTCTGAGTCTGACAGTGGTATTGAAAATATCGCACCTAAGCGAATTCGCGTTGGTGAGAATATAACATTTTCAGATAATGATTGGAGTGAAATAAAACAAGATCCTCCTTAGTTTCCATTTAAAGGGATACCATTTATAAATGTTTCTGAAAATTGTATAACACCTGGAGATTATTTTGATTTATTTTTAACAGAAAACTTTTTAACTTACTTTGTTGAACAAACCAACCTTTATGCCAATCAAGAAATTAGTAAAGCATCATTGCTGAGATGTTTTATTTATTGAAATAAAGTTGAATGCTCTTTTTTTACATTTTTGTTTGTTTATATTGAAATCAAATAAGAAATTATGGAAAAAATAAGGTACGATTTATCTCGTAGTTGGCATATCCAAATGAAATTTTGTATAAGTAGGCCAAACTACGAGATATCTCGTATTACTTAAAAATGCCTAAATTTATGTTGGCACCTGACGTTAGATTTATGAAAACGGCCTTGGCAGTGAATGCGTTAAGGATAAAAATCGCAATGTTAGTTATTTTCATGCACTAGATTTTCCGATAATGATTTTTAAAATATTAGTGAAAACTACTATAGGCCAGCTACGCTTGATACTACTTAATTAGGAAATTTCTTGGAATGTGTTAAGATAGATTTAACTACTCGCTTTCAGATTGATTATAACAGACTTGTACTCTTACGGCCTTTTGGGTTAGTTTTAGGAAAAGACAAGTGATAAAGAAGAATGATATTATCAAGATATAAAACTGTGACTTAGATTTTAATTGTAAACCATATAAAATGAAAGAAAATATTTTAATTTACTCAATTCAAAAATTTTGGATAACTTTTAGACACAAGCGGAACATAATGAATATCAGCGTTATTTGAAACTCTGCATTCTGATACTACTTTGTAGAATTTCGTACGCAAAAATCAGTAAGAAGATATTTGTTGGACCCCACGTTCAAGAATTAAATGCCGATGAAACTTTGCAAAATGTTTAACGCTCAATGAGACTAAAGTCATGTTAAAAATTTTTAAGGTAATCATTCCGGGAATTCAAGCTAAGCTTGCTGCATATTTATTACAAAATTTAAGCTCGAATATCATCTATAATAAACTAATTATATTACTTGAGCAATATAAGTGACGATCGAGGAGAACAGATATACCAATATTTGATGAAAATTTACCATTTATATCAAGCATTTGAAGATGAGGGTACGATGATGGACTATTTTTGTACTATTTAGAAATGAATTTTGGTTGTTCTGGAGAAAAGAGTGTATAATTGAGTAATAGAAAAAAATGAAAATATTAGAAAATATATAGACGAAATATTAGTAGTGCACTATATTCAAATTCTCTGCAAATATATCAACTCTCTGCAAAATAATGAACATCAATTTCCATGCTTTTAATAGCATTGATCATCACAAAGAGAGAATGCTAAAATTTGAATATATTGGTTGTTGAAATTGTTTTAATTTTTAACTGAGCTCAAGCAATGAAATTTTTGATTCTTACGCTCTTTGTTCTAAATTTGGCTAACGTTCGTGTTATGTATGTGAACATTCCGAATAACATTCGGCCCTGAGAACTATGGACACCGACCGCTGTTTTATAGTATTATTAAAGGAAAATTTAATATTTCATATCACAGTGAAAGCTACCGATAATTTACTAAGCCTAATGAAATTACTCGTAACAACTTAACTTCAAGTGAATGGTTACCAATTCAAAGATTAAATTCGCCTCTCACCAATCCAACATCAAAGAATTTGTAATCAATAGCAGTTGGTTACCGTCTAGGTAATTGTAGTCGAAATGCGGATAAACGTTTTTTTTTTTTTTTTTTTTTTTTGAAAATGTGAATGAAACAATTTGTCATAAGACACAAGGATGGAGAGATGGGCTCGACCGACACCTTTTCCATCTCTCATAAAGGATTCCTTATTTTAGACCCTTAAGAGAGCTGGAAGCAGTATGACCGAAGATTTGATCTGCTTTTCTGGTACGCTTCTATCACTTCTTGGATTCCCGTGCGACTATTGACATGGTTCCTGTACTCTCACGAGTAACTTTTGGAAAGGTGCAATTGCATTTAGTTCCTTGGGACATTCCCATGATACCGTTGGTAGGACTGTAGATTCTTTCACATCTATACACACTCTTGCTGTGCTTGCTAATGAGGTGCTTATTCCTACCACTGAATAGCTAAGATTCTTTCTTAGCCATCTTATTAACATAGAATAAGTAAGCTTCGATACCATTCTTCACCTTCTACTCCTTCATTAGGCTTCGGTCATTGCATTAAGCTTCACTGCGTCTTGCCGAACGAATGTGGCTTTTAGGCTTGTCGGTTCAACATGATCAGACGTCGCCTCAGATACTGAGTGATACTTCTCTTGCCCCTGAGCGAGAGTTTTAATCATCATGATTTCGTGCTTCACATCAGAAACAAGAGCCAGTTTTTCCGTAGCGCTTATCTAAACGAAGGAGTCCTTCGACAATAATTTACAATCAAAGATATGAAAAATCATCTTTTTTCCTGGGTTTCAAATGAACCGAATAGTTGTTTGTATATCGGTTTCAGAAAATTTTTAGAATTTTGGTTTCTATTTGTTACATCATATTTTGATATATTTTGATCACAATAGAATATTTTTGAATATATGAACTTAGCTGCATATTTTCCACAGAAGATCTTAATTTTAGAGCATATTAACATTTTAAATGACATATCTAGAGCATAATTTTACATATATTACACTAGATATCATAATTTTACATATTTTACAATTAAGAAAAAAATGTTTCATATTTTGCAGCCAAGAGAAATTTTTACATAATTTGGCATTAGCGATTTTTTTATTGTCACATACGTCTTTTAAATCAAACTCTCTTATTTATCTTATAAATTGATAGAAATTGTGTAATGTCCTGTTAAAATGTATTAGATATTAATGTTTTTAAATGCAAAAAAAATATATATTTTTTAAGCAATTGCTCATAAAAATCAAGTTATTTTTAGCACGAATAGCATGTAATTTAAAATTTGGTCAGAAAAAAATATAATATAATATTTGGCTTCCTTGATTATAATAAATTAGATGTATCACCATTAACCCTTTCGGGAAATACATTGTGGAAGAACAAGAATATAAAAATTTGCAATTTCTGGTCAAAATATCGCTGACGAAAAATGGACCAATTTTGTTTCCAGACATATCGGAAGTTATTTTAGAATTCTATGTAATCCACATTCGTTAGCGAAATCTTTCTTCTAAAATAATATAACAAAAGAAAGAACTATAATTAATTTCTCTACTTGGTCGAGTTAAACTCTTAAAAACTTAATAAAATTATTTAATAATAATATGTGCTTTTGATGCGATTACATTCTCTATAAAAACTCTCATCTATGATATAAATTTTAAATAAAAATTTATAGTTTTTCCAATTTTATCAAAGTTTTTATATCTCTCTATCTTACAAAACAAATATTTTATTCAATGATCATAATTATTAGAATTAAATCTAAAATTTCGTCCGCGGATGATAGTAAATGTTGATGTATTCTATATCGGGATATAACACTGTTACAACATTTATGATAAGTCATAGAAAAACATTAATTCAAATTAAAAGATAAACCATTGCGGAATGACCAAAAACTCACCCTATCTAAATCCTGCTGAAGATTAAAACCGTCATTGGCGTTAGAAATTTTTTAAAAAATTTTTAAATCATTAGCATACAATAAATAATGAGACTTTCTGAAACATAGGTCAATGTCATTAATAACTATATTAAATAACAGAGGTCCCAAAACTCTACCAGAATGATGTAGAACAAACACCATCAAGTGAAACAACGGATTGTCTATCCGAGAAGCAATAACGAATCCAAGATAACATTCGGGAATGAATGCCCAATTTATATAATCTTAATAATAAAAGTTCATGTGGTACTCGGTCAAATGCCTTAGCAAAGTTCGTGTAAATCGCAACAATCTACATCGATCTTCAAAACTATCAACAAAATACTTGGTAAAACAGCCAAATTAGTACAGGTTTTTTAGGAATTCAGGAAAACCCTACGCCTGATGGAGATTTGGTTAACACGCTTTTATTTATATTAATAAAATTCACATTTCATGCAAATTTCATTAAGATATCTTTATAAACAAATATGTTATTACAATTAAAAAATATGTATTTTCTACAAAAACCCCAAATTGGGCCTTTTATTTGGTTTATTAGAAATAGCGAAAGAAATTTTAAAAATATGTATTCCAAATTAAACTTATCCTTTAGCATATATAATTTCCGATCTTGTGCAAAAAGATTCAAGTCAATATCATGCCTCATTTCAGAAATATGCGCGTTTAAACTTTTATATTTCCAATATATTGTATATATTACTATATTTTTACAAACTTGCAACTTTTGGCTTTAGCTTTGCGTGAATAATTGCTTAGAAAATTATGAATATTTCTGTATACTTTTAGTAATAGCGGTACATAAAATATTTTTATAAAAATAATTAATAAATATTTTTTATTTTTAATAG
This sequence comes from Protocalliphora azurea, assembly GCA_932274085.1. Lineage (NCBI taxonomy): Eukaryota > Metazoa > Arthropoda > Insecta > Diptera > Calliphoridae > Protocalliphora > Protocalliphora azurea. The sequence goes on along the minus strand of OW026521.1, from coordinate 19,480,552 downwards.
TATTGCCACATTTCCCAAATTTAAGTAAATCTTTATCCTTTTGTAAGCATTCACATATTTCTATTAATGAATTTAAAATAACAAAACAAACAAAAAATGTCTATTTTAACTTAATCAATAAGTATTTTCTTACTTTATATTTTTTGTGTTTACCTAAATTTAACAAATGTATTTATCTATTCGTGATGGTTAAAAATTTATATATTTATGATCTAGTGCCAATGTCCAGGTATACTTTCCGGTGATACCTAGCTGCAGCATTTATCTATTACTGATGGTTCAAAATCTATATTTTTATGAGCTAGTGACAATGCACCTTTCCGGTGCTACCTAACAGCAACATATAATATCAATGAATTCGGTATAGGTACTCTTCCAAATTGACTCTTTCAGATATTTTACCTAATGAAAATTCACAAGATACCTGTAAATATATATACCTGTGTGATACATCTAATAGATATATATAAATGTGCACCTAATCTTTATCAACATCATACTGAAGTTGATTACCATGGTGATTACATTGAAACATGAACAATTGTGTTGTGTTCTGTGGAGTTTATCTAAAAATGATCTTAATCGTTTGAAATCTATAGTAGAATTCATAAAAACTACATATCATGCAAAAGTCGACGTCATTGGTAAATCTCAGATAGAGAGCTTTTTAAATATGACGTAAAAATGAAGTCCTTGAATCAGCGTACTTACAGATTAAAAATAAAACATTTCGATTGGATGGATACTGATATAGAAATATCGGCGTGCAAAATATCACTGGAGCTCCCTGCAAGACATATGATGATTTAAATATAAGATCTAAGAAGAAAAGACTGGCCCATAAGCAATTAATATTGCTGAAATACTGCCAACTGCATCACCAAAACTTCTTAAACGGATAGCCGAAAGTGTACCTACTCCAACATCACAATCCAATTTTACAGAGGAAGAAGCAATTGATTTAATGCTTGAACTGGACCTCAGCCGAAACAAATATCACATTTTAAGAAAAGATTTGCTTGAAAAGGGACACTCAATTCTACCATCATACAAGGATATTCAAGAGAAAAAGCAAACTATTTAGCCATCTATTTTCTTTACCGAAAAGGAAGCAATCTTCATTAAAGTGTAAAAACTCATTTGAAGATATATGGCTTAACACCACTCCAGGATCAAAACCTGTTTGCAGACTCATTTGGTTCGAATACACAAGGGAGTCGAAGACAACAACAAAGGATTTAGTGGAATATATTAAAGATGAAATAAATGATTTACAACCTCTTTGAATAACCATAAACCAATACACATTAGACATATCCTTTGAACTTAGTCTAACAATGATTGATGGAAAGTTTAGTAATGCCATTACGGAAACATCTTTTTTTTGTAAATGCTGACTATGTGGTGAGACGAAATCACAATTTTCAGATATTGGTAATGAAGAATTTCTGTCTTTCGGAATATCTCCACTTCACACCAGAATACGGTTCATGGAACATTTTCTGCACATAGCATATGATTTAAAGTATAGAAGTGTGCTAGAAAATTTAACAAAACCTACCAGAAATAACGAAGATTTAAAAACACTTAGAACATCTGAGAAAAGTAGAATCCAGGATGAATTCAGAGAAGAGACGGGATTAAACATCGACAAACCTCTGCCGACTGGTGGTAGTACAAATGATGGAAACACAACAAGAAGGTTTTTCGAAAATTTTGAAGCTACATCAAAAATAACTGGTATTAATAAAGGGTTACTTGAAAGGACTACCATACTATTAATGGCAATTAATAGTAAGCATAAAATTAACTCTGCTCGATTTGGAGAATGTGCAACAGAAATATCTGAACTACTCTATATCCATAGAAAGAAATGACACCAACAGTACATAAAGTATTGTGCCATGGCAACATTATAATTGAACGAAATATTCTTCCACTTGGAGAGCTTACAGAAGAGGCTCAAGAAGCAAGAGACAGAGATTTTAAGCACGTTCAATTATTCAGCTCCAGGAAATGCTCCAGAATGTCGCAAAACGAGGATATTTTTAATAGCGTATTGTTATCATCAGACCCTGTACTATCATCAACGAGAAAAAGTAGGTTTTACTATGAGCCTTTATCAACTCAAAATACTGAAGAATTGAAAACCGTATTATCGTTTCGATATGTATACAGATACAACAGATTATAAGATGTCTACATAAATTTAATGTAAATAAGTAATAAAAAATCGCATCAGAAATAGAATATTTATTAAGGAAGATGATAAATACCAAAAATAATAATATTGATTAAGTTAAAATAGGCATTTTTTGTTTGTTTTTTTTTTTATTTCAAATTTATTAATAGAAATATATGAATGCTTATAAAAGGATAAAGATTTACTTAAATTTGGGAAATGTGGCAACCCTATTAAAAATAACAAATATTTATTAATTATTTTTATAAAAATATTTTATGTACCGCTATTACTAAAAGTATACAGAAATATTCCTAATTTTCTAAGCAATTATTCACGCAAAGCTAAAGGCAAAAGTTGCAAGTTTGTAAAAATATATATTTCTGAAATGAGGAACGATATTGACTTGAATCTTTTTGCAGAAGATCGCAAATTATACATGCTAAAGGATAAGCTTAATTTGGAATATATGGTTTTAAAATTTCTTTCGCTATTTAGAATTAAACCAAACAAAAGGCCCAATTTGGGGTTTGGGGAGAAAATACAAATTTTTTGATTGTAATAACATATTTGTTTATAAAGATATCTTAAAGAAATTTACAGGAAATGTGAATCTTATTAATATAAATAAAAGCGCATTAACCAAATTTCAATCAGGGATAGGGTTTTCTTGAATTCTCAAAACAACTAATGAAATTTAATTTTGATTTAAAACTTTTAACAGCAATATAACTTTACAAACCAATTTTTGGAAATTTTTTAAATAGTGCTTACATAGTCCATGTGAGCAATGACATACGGGGAATATGTATATTGAATGACACATGAAACTTTATTTAACAAAAAAAAAAAAAAAAAAAATAAGTCCTCGCGGCCAGCAGGCTGAAGTAGTATTATAGAGCTGTAAGCTAAAGCAGTAAAGCGAGCCAAAAAAAAGTACTTTGATGAACTCGTGAAAGAAGTGGGGAACGCAGTTGGTGCAATTAATATGCGCTAACTATACGAGATAATTGGTCGACTCGTGAAACAAAATTTTAACTACGTTAAAGCTGTCAAAGACTCTAATGAACAGTTGCTTACCATTGCACAGTGGGGCAGAATCGAAATTTTTTGGAAATAAATCTGTAACTTCTGATCGGCAGGTTGGATTTTCATGAAATTTGGTATAGGCGTAGCGGAGAAGTGTAAAATGTTAAGTTTGAAAGGGGGGCACAACAAACCTCTCAGGGGCGGAGCTAAGGGGCGCTCAAAGTTAGGTACCTCTGACATAAAAAATTTTTAATCGCTTGCCAAATTTTTGTTATTATGCTAAAAGATAAGCTTAATTTGGAATATATATTTTTAAAATTTCTTTCGCTATTCAGAAATAAACCAAACAAAAGGCCCAATTTGGGGTTTGTGGAAAAAATACAAATTTTTTGATTGTAATAACATATTTGTTTATAAAGATATCTTAATGAAAGATATCTTAATGAAATTTACAGGGGTAGGGTTTTCCTGAATTCTCAAAACAACTAATGTAATTTAATTTTGATTTAAAACTTTTAACAACATATTGAAGATTCATAAAATATATTCCGCTTGTCTTTGGGATTTGAGAAAATATGGTCTAAAGTCAAAAGTTTCATATAAAATGGGTCGAATTCGAGAGGGTGTGCCATGACCAATCGAATTATTGCGCTTGTTTTTTATCTTAAAGCCATCTCTATGAAGTTGCCTTTCAGAAAAGTGTAAAATTGTTATATGTTGCTAACGAAAATTTTATTTTAGATAAAAAAGAGTGTAGATACTTTTTCGACTAAAAAAACACAAAAAGTCGTCTATTTTGCAATTTTCAAATTCAAAATCGTTTATTTTTGAACTCGGTAAAGATATCGACTTCAATTTTTTTTATTCAGTAGATAATTTTGTTCTTTAACTAGATAGGAAAAAACTAATAAAATTGCTCGGAAATACTAAGATATATATGAAAACAACTGGACCAAGAACATGCAAAATTATGGTGCTTAAAAATTCAAACACAAATAACTCGAATACTATAAGAGATAAATAGGATACTTTAGCATATTTTTATAGGTCTTATCAGGGTCTAAATCAGTGTATAAAACAAAAATTTGGCAAGTGATTAACAATTTTTTATGTCAGAGGTACCTAACTTTGAGTCTCCTGAGCTCCGCCCCTATTTCAAACTTAACATTGTGCACTCCTCTGCTACGTCTGTACCAAATTTCATGAAAATACAACCAGCCGATCAGAAGTTAAAGATTTATTTCCAAAAAATTTCGATTCTGACCCACTGTGCATTGCAGAAAAGCTTATGATAAAGATTATGTTCAAGAATTTTTGAAATATTGGTTAATTTGGAAATTGGTCTATAATTAATGACATTATTCTTATCACCAAATTTATAAATAGGCAAAATTGTAGTAAATTTCCACTTTTTCATAAAATGGCCATTGCTTAAAAACTTATTAAAAATAATTTTCAATGGTAGACAAAATGAAGAAGAATACTTCTTTATTAGAAAAGCAGGTAAACCATCATTATCACCCTTAAATGAATTAGAAAGTCTAACAATACCTTCTGCAATATCTTCTTCAGATATTTGCAAATTAGCAAAATCCATAATGGTGTTTTTTTAATTTAAATCAAAATTATCATGCTGTAAATTTTCATCATTAAAATTGGATTTAAAACAGAATGTGAACAAGTTTAGTGAATCAATTAGAGTATTTGAAATTAAGTTGTTATAGTTTATACATAAAAAGATGTAAGAACAATTTCTTTTAGAATTTATAAAAGTTCGAAATCGTTATTAAAACTCATAATATACTTTATACACACTGAATGTTTTAAAAGTATAAAACCTTCTTTAAAATTGTCAATATTGTAAAATATGAAAAAAAAAAAAATTATATGTAAGACTTAGTCGTGGTTTTAAATAAATATAGTAAGAGAACAAATATTGAACGCTTGCAAAATAAAAAAATAAATAGTTTTTTGTTGCTCTCCTGTAAATTTGTATTTTTCGAGATAGAGGATTTTGAATGTAGGCCTTCGATATTTTTTATTATTAAGTTATCAATTTAACGAATGGTTTCAATGCACCATTCATTAGAGCGTTGAATTTTTCTTTGAATTTCAATGAATATTTTCGCTGAAGCAGCGAATTCGTACGTTGATTCAAAGAATTTTTGGAAAAAATCAACGAATTTCATTTAACTTAGTTCATTCGTTGAAATTATTTTTTTTTCAGTGTGCTATTGTTTTGTAATATCTACAATGTGGAATTACATAATTTTCTATGCTGATGGTGCGCTGTCAAAAATTCCAATGAGTTTTAAACATTGCAGTTTTCATTATGTTTAGATGAAAATATCGGAAAGTCAGTTTGAATTCCCTACTCGTCATCCAAACAAATACATTAATATTATCAATACCACTTAGAATTTTATATTAAGTTTACTTATATATTTTTAATATTATTGTATACTCATTAGGGTTCTCCAACATCGTGTGAAGAAAACCAAACTGTATTGCACGTTTAAACGTACCTCAAATTATGAAAGGGGCACCGTTTAGAATATCTCTGCAAATTTTCAACTTTCTATGATGATTGGAGCAGAATGCTATAGGGAAATTTAAAGTGATGATTCCTGAGCAAATCGTCAAAAATTTATTTTTTCCTAAAATTAATGATTTATACATCAAACGATATCTAATAAAAAAAAATATTATACTCATATTTCGTATTTTTTCCAAAAAAGTTTCTACGTAATTTTTTTTATGATTCATTTTTATTAAAATTAAATTTTTATCCTTCCTATTAACCAAAAAAAAAAAAAAAACAAAAAAAAAATAATAATAATAATAAATGGCTGTGTAGCATTCAGTTCCAATCATCGTAGGATGTTGAAATTTGGTCAAGATATTCTGAATGATGTCCTCTTTCATAATTTTAGGTTCGTTTAAATGTAGCTCCAAAAAAAAGAATTTTGGATCTCCCTAATACTCATCCTCTTTTATTGCCATTATCGATAACTTTTATTACTTTTTAATATTTATTAAACTTTTATTTATTGTAACAATTTATTTAATTTTTTGCACACTCCTTTTGGCTATGTTCGGCAATATGGGCTGATAATTTTTTAATATTATCGATAGCACATAAATATACATACATATGTATATAAAAAAAATTAAATTGCTATCGTTAGAGTGTTATTTGCATTATTTTTTTTTTATTTATTTACAATTTTTTTACATCTTTTAACCAATTGAGTAATAAATCTGTCATATGAAAAAAATATCACACATAAAAAAATTTGCTCTTGCATATTTTACTTTCAAATCATTTATGACTGACTCTCTGTATTACCCTATAGAAAAAACCAAAATGTTCTCCAAAGAATAAAACAATAGCGGGCAAAACAAAAACTTTTTTTGTTTTGTAACAAAAAACCACAACAGATGTTTGTGAATACACACTCATACTTACATACGTTTCAAAATAGTAATTCAATGACATGGAATCAAAACCATCTCGCTCCAAATAGTGGAAGAAATCATGTTGCTGTTATCGCTGTTGCTCGACTATATATTGTTGCATAACCCAAAAGTGAATTGAATTTATTAATAATATTTGTGAAAACAATTTTATATGCCATACTTTTTATTATTTTTTTGAATTTTTTTTTTTTTTTGTGGTGCCCCGTTTTTTGTTTCCACTTTTGGGCGTTTGATTTCAGGCAAAAAGCAGAGGTTATTTTGCCAGTTTTTTGCCTATAAATGTTTGAGTTTTATTTTGAAAACAATACTCAAAATAACAAATTCTGAAAAAATGAATAATTTTATTTTTAACATTTAATAATTCAGTTAAAAATGCCATAGATTATTTTTGTTGCTTTTCTTTTTTTGAAAAGTTTTTCTTCTTTGCCTATAAGTTTTAGTAGCACTATTTTATAGACATCTGAGCAAATATTTTTACATTCACATGTATACATGCAATCATAAACATACAAATAGCAAATGTTAGTGTATGTGAGTTTTGTTTGTATATGCATGTGTTTGTGCAGAATATGTTAATTTTTATGTTTTGTTTATTCTTTTTTGATACCAAAAAAGTTAGATTGTCACTGTTTTGATTGATTGATTGCTATTGTTGTTTTTATGCAAATTGTTTAATTTTTTGTGGAATTTGCTTTTTGTTTTTGTTACAGAAAAAAACGTTTTATGACATAATTTCAAAAAAAAAAATAATACAAGGATGAACAACAAAGCCAACCACAAATGCAAAAGACTGGCAAAATTTCTATCGATAAACCAAAAAATTAAAAAGAAAAATAATTTGTGTTAAAGATACGTCTTTTGAATATCTAGTAGAATTATTGGTATGTCTAGAACTTTAGAAATTGATAATTATAGAAAAGTTCTCGTAATATCGATAATCCATGCTAATTAATTTAAAACTAACTCGTGTTGTTGATAACTCAAAAATTTTCCTTATAAAACTGTTTTTGTTATCAATAACACAAGAATTTTCTTTAAAAGATATATTGGCATTATAAAATGTTTTATTATTGATAACTCAAGATATTTTAGAAACTTTTTTATTAAAAATTTTTAAAGAGTATTTTTTAGAAAATCCTTCAGTAATATATAAAAGTCTTCGTGTTATCAAAAACCAAAGAAAATGATATATAAACTAATTCGTATTATATATAACTAAAGAATTTTGTCTAAGCGTTGTTTGTATTTGAAAATTTTTTGTGTTATCGACAACTGAAAAAATTTCTTTAGAATTTTCTTGTGTTATCGATAACTGAATAAGTTTCTTTAAAATTTCTTTTTGCCTTCGATAACTTAAGAATTTTCTTTAGCCAATTTTTTCCTTTAAAAATTTTTTTTAGAAAATTTTTTTGTGTTATCGATAACTCAAGAATTATCTTTAGAAAATTTTTTATGTTATTGATAACTCAAGAATAGTCTTTAAAATTTTTTTCCGAAATTTTTTTCAGAAATTTTTTCGTATTATCAACCACTCAAGTATTTTCTTTAAAAAATTTTTCGTGTTATCAATAATTAAAGAATTTTCTTTGGAAAATTTTTCGTATTATCAGTAACTCAAGAATTTTTTTCAGAAAATTTTTCGTGTTATCAATAACTCAAGAATTTTCTTTAGAAGATTTTTCGTGTTATCGATAATTCAAGAATTGTTTTTAGAAAAGTTTTTGTAATCGATTATTCAAGAATTGTTTTCAGGAAAGTTTTTGTGTTATCGATAACTCAGCAATTTAGAAAATTGTTTGTGTTACTGATAATTCCAGAATTTTATATTGAGAATTTTTGTGATCGATAACCGAAGAATTTTCTTTAGAAAATATTATGTATTATCCAAAACTCAAGAATTTTCTTTAGAAAATATTTTGTGTTATCAATAACTCAAGAATTTTCTTTAGAATATTTTTCGCATTACCGAAAACTGAAGAATTTTCATCAGAATAGCTCTCGGGTTCTTCTGAAGAAAATCTTTCATGTTATAGACAAACTCAAGAATTTTCTGCAGCAAGTTTTTTGTGCTATCGATAAACTTTAGATTTGTTTTTAGTAATTTTTTGTGCTGTCGATAACTGGAGAATTTTCTTAGAAAATTTTTTGTGTTATCGGTAACTAAAAAATTTTCTTATAAAATTTGTTATTTATAATCACATTTTTTTAACTTTTTCCTGTTATCCATAATTCCAGAATTTTTTTAGAAATATTTTAATTTTTTTTTTTTGAGTTATTAATAATAATAATAATAATAATAATAATAATAATAGTAAAATAAAAATGTATAATTGTGTTTATAATATATTTCTTATTATCATTTATTTAGGAATTATTTATAGAACTTTAATCTATCGTTTACAGAAATATTTTATTTTCATTTATATTTATCAACTTTTTTCAACTTAACTTTTTTAACACTTCCGTTGTTATTAATTATAATTTTTTATTGAGTTTTTATGTTCATAGTTTTCTTCTTATAATGAATCATATTACCTGTTTTTTACTGACAAATTATATTTTTTCATCTTTTGATAGTTTCAATGTCTAGCTTTTTCCTCATTTTCCTCCCTGAGACTCCCTACGGATTTTTCGATAATTAACACTCAGTGTAAAAAGACAAACAACAATAGCATGAAACAATATATAAATGAACTCTTAGGTAACTATGTATTGACCACATTTATTTTATGTTTAACAACATTTTACTTGAAAACAATCAAATGAATTGAAATGAAAGCCTCTGTAACATTACATCAAATGTTTAGTAGTTGTCTGCAGAAGCAGCAGGAATCTGATTTTTATTTTTTGTTGTTGTTGTTTTATGTTTATTGTTTAATGATATTAAAACAAAAAAAAAAAAAAAAAAAAATGCTGTGTACGTATGCTCTTAAATTCTGGCGCTATTGCATTTTACAACAAATATGTTTAAAAATATTTTTATTCAAAAAATAAAATTTTTTCATAAACACAAATTTCTGCTTTATTTTGGCTACAATTCTTTAAAAAAATGTTATTTCATTATTGCACCATATGAGTGCATAGAATTAAATGAAAATTATGTTGTTGTTCATGCTGATTTTAAGTGTTGTTTTAGTTTATGGTACCAAATATTCTTAGTAAAGTATAAATAAATAAAAATTAACAATTTGTGGAACGGTATACTTAACACAATTTTACATACATAAACATAAATGAAATCTCATACTAATTTTTCTCTTTATAAAAGCATCTCTCTTGCAATACAATTAAATATGTAAGGAAAACTATTGCAACAAGTGCTTAATGTTTTTTTTTTTTTTTTTTTTTTGCACAGATACATGCATTGCATGTGTTCATGCACTGTGAGAGAAATTAAGTTTGTGTGTTTGTAATAGAACCTCTTTATACCACAGTGTGTAATTAATTGATGCTTATATTAATGAGTATGCAAGAGAATGTTTGTGATATTGTACATTCGTACAAATATGTAAATAGTTGTATGCCTATTTATGCGGCATATGTTTGTTGTTTTGTTTATTTACAAAAACAAATTTTAATTAGATTGTTTTCCCCATACACCAAATATAATTACATACATACAGATATGTTTACACCCCCCTCTGATGTTTGTATATTTGCATTATTATTCTACATTTAAATTCAAATTTTTGTTTTTCTAAATCTGTGATAAAACACAACATGGTCATCGGGGTTTGTTAATGTTGGACAATTTAATCAGAGAAGAATTATGTTTTATATTTCTTTATGAAAATTATTGGAAAATATTGTTTATTTTGCAGTTTTATTATAGATTTTCATATAATGGTTTGTTTATGGAGCACAATGATAATGTTAGTGGTTGTTATGAAATAAATTGGATGTGGTTTGATTAAATTGCAAGAAAAAACTTTTAATTTTTTTTTTTAAGCAAATTAGAAATTTAGCGAGAACAAAATAGTGGGTTCATGAAAATATAAATATTCTAAGAAAGTGACTTGCTATCCACGCAAGAAAAATATTCACGAAACACGAAAATTTGTCTTAGGAAAATTCTTGAGTTGTCAGTAACTGAGAAATTTTCTTAAACAAATTTCTTCAGCTATCGATAACTCAAAAACTACCTTTAAGTATCGATAATTTAAAAAATTATTTAAGAAAAATTCTATATTAAACTCTAAAAGTTCTAGAATTGAGATATTTGCAAAAAATTCTTGAAATCGATAACTTAAAAAAAATTAGTTATCGATAATCCAAAAAACTATTCTAGAAAAATCGTTAATCCAAAAATTAACCAAAGATTATAGAATTATCGAAAATACTCAAAAAAATTATAAAAAAATTCTGAGGTGAGTTACTATTAGAAATTTAAAAAAGAAAAAAAATTATTGCTTTATTGATAAATCTAAGAAATCTAAAGAAACTTCTTGAGTTATCAAAATTATCTAAATAAAATTCTAGACTTATCGACAACAAAAGTATTAAAAAAATATATATATATAGAGTACAGAAATTTTAGTTATCGATAATCCTAAAAATAATAATCCAAAAAAAAAAAAAGAAAAAAATCTATAGTTATCAACAACACGCAATATTATCTAAAGTAAATGATAGAGTTATCGTTAATGCTCTTAGAAAATTTTTAAAAATTCTTAAGTTATCGATTTCTCTAAAATATTGCCTGAAGGAAATTCCAGTTATCGGAAACACGTACAATTTCTAAATAAAATAAACGAAAATTTTTCCAAAGAAAATTTTAGAGTTTTCGATAACATGAAAAATTTTCTAAGAAAAATTTTAGTTTTCGATAGCACGAAATTTTTTTTTAATAATAGTGTTATCGATAATAAGAAAATTTTCTAGAGAAAATTCTAGTCTTGTCGATAACATGAAAGATTTTCTAAAAAAATTTCTAGTGTTTTGAAAAGTTGTCTAAAGAAAATTCTAGTGTTATCGATAGCACGAAAATTTTACTAAAGAAAATATTAGAGTTATTGATAATACGAAAAATTTTCTGAGGAAAACTATAAAGTTATAGACAACGTGATAAATTTAATAAAATAAATCTATAGTTATCGACATAACGAAAAAATTTCTAAGGACACTTTTAGGGTTATCGATAGTACGAAAATTGTTCAAAAGTATATTATAAAGCTACCGCTAATACCAAAGGTGTTGTAAAGAACATTTTAAAGTTATCGGTATCATGAACAATTTTCTTTAGAATGTGTTAAAGAAAATTTTAGAGTTACCAATAACGCGAAAAATTTTAGGGAATTCTTAAATTATCAATAATAAAAAACATTTTGTAAAGAATAAACGATAACACAAAATGGTGACGATAAAAAAGAAAAAACAAACAATTCTGTTTATTTAAATATTTTATTTGATATACATGTATTATATTTTTATAAAAATATTTCATCAGGGCAAATTTTTTGCACCATTTTTATTTTTTTATAATATTTAATTTCTTTAAATTTACTTTAAGAAACTACCCTTTAATGGATTTACAAACAAAATTCGTCTTTTTCAGCAATAACAAAAACTTTTTTACATTATTTAATAGCAACAACCTAACATTTATGCTGTAGAAACATCAATTTATGAATGTCCATACGCTCAAACTTACATACTTCTGTGTTTTTGTGTATAAATATAATATTTATGCATGAATGTTTATTTTATTTGCAAAGAACACTTCCAAACAGAAGATGCAAAAATGGGAGGAATAATAAAAAAAAGAGAAACACAGAAACAAAATATAGTATTGTATTGGTCAACCATTATTTACAAGTTTATTTGTGGTTATTGTCGAGGCCTGCATCTGTTGTTATTCTTGTCATCAATAAAGTTATGTAAACAATGAATATTTTGTTGCAATGACTGTTTTTTAAGCCAGGGTAAATATGTTTCGTCCCCAGCTACGCTATACATACATATATGCAGCATTATGTTGCAAAACTCTGTTTTATATTGTTATATACATATTTTTTATTTACATACAAAAACATCAATAAGAACAAAATAGCTCAATGTGCCGACAATAGTGGCAACAACCCTTTTTATTTGTTTACTAATATTACACAACAACTACAACATCATCATCGTCATAAACTTCATTACAAACACAGATTATTGTTGCTACTGTAACTGCCTGCAATTGCTATGCTACTCTGCTCTTGACTAAGGATTTTTTATATGTAGCCGTACTTGTGCCGTTTATAAATTTCATAATACAATGCAAGTGAAATTTACATGAAATACATCACATCACAATTGTTAACAACAGCAACAACAACAACAACAACAAGAGGCAAGCAAGAAAAAAAAATGATGTCAACAGCATATGATATGAACAACGGCAAAACATGCAATTCATAACTTACTGTCGAGAGGGGGTGGTTAAAGAGTGGATTGATTGTTGATGGAATCTATAGGTAGCTATTAAATTTAATGAAATATAAATGGGTAATGCAGGTATAAAATTAAATTAGTATGCTTAAAATAAAACACCAAAGTTTTCTTTATAGCATTTTTCGTGTTATCATTGACTCTAACAAATTTTCTTTAAAAATTTTTCAGTGTCATCGATTACACTATAATTTTTTTTACAAAAATTTTCAGTGTTATTGATAATCTAACATTTTTTTTTAGAAAAATTTCATTAAATATAAATTCTTCGGATGTTTTTAGAATTTGCAAATTTATCGAACATTTGCTTAAAAATTCGAAATTTATAAAAGTTTCCTTTAAAAACAAAATTTGGAAAAATTTACCATAGAAAGAAAGTTTATCGAAAATTTCCCATAAAAACAAAATTTCGTATAAAGTAAGATTTTCAAAATTATTATATAGAATCAAGATTTATCAAAAACAATATATAACTAGATTTATCAAAAATAACCTCTAAATAAAAATTTATCAAAAGTTTTCTATAAATACAAATTTATACAAAATTTTCTAAAAAAATAATTTTGTTGAAAATTGTCAATAAATTTCCTCTAAAATAAAAGTTTATCGAAAATGTTATAACTAAAAATTTATGAAAAATTTTCCAAAAATTAAAGGTTATTGAACATTTTCAATAAATAAAAATTTATCGAAAATTGTCTACAAATAAAAATGTATGGACAATTTTTTATATTTTAAAATTTGTCAAAAAATGTCTAAAATTAAAAATTTATCGAAAATTTTTTTAAATAAAAATTTATCGAAAATTTCCTATAAATAAAAATGTATGGAATATTTTCTGTAAATAAAAATTTACCAAACATTTTCTATAAATAAAAATTTATAGAATATTTTCTATAAACTAAAATTTATAAAATATTTTCTATAAATAAAAATTTATCGAAAAATTTCTATAAATAAAAAATTATCGAAAATTTTCTATAAATAAAAAAATAAGTAACAAATTGAAATTGTCTATTAATAAAAATTTATTGAAAATTGTCTACAATTAAGAATTTATTGAACATTTTCTATAAGTAAAAATGTATCTAAAATTTTCTATTTATAGAAGATTTTCTATAAATAATAATTTATCGAAAATTTTCTATAAATAAAAATTTATCAAAAATTTTCTATAAATAAACATTTTGCGAAATTTTCTATATTAAAAATATAAATAACAATTTATCGAAAATTGTCAGTAAATAAAAATTTAGCGAACAATTTCAATAAGTAAAAAAGTATCTAAAATTTTCTATAAATAAAAATTTAAAAAAATTTTTCCATAAAAAACATTTGTCGAACATTTTGTAAAACAAAGTTTTATCGAAAATTTTCTATAAATAAAAGTTTATCAAAAATTTGAAATAAAAAGAAGATTTGTCGAAAATTTCCTATAAAATAAATTTTATCAAATGCTTTTTTCTTTTTTTTTTAAATTAAAATTTATCACAAATTGTCTATATGTAAAAACTTATCGAAAATTGTCTATAAATAAAAATATATCGAAAATTATCTATAAATAAAAACATATCGAAAATTTTCTGCAAATAAAAAAATTATCGAAAACTCTGTAAATAAAAATTTATGGATGTTTTTTAATGTTAATATATCAAATATTTTCTGCAAAAAAAAAATATCGTAAAATTTACTTCTATTGAAATTTATTAAAAATTTTCTTTAAATAGAAATTTATAAATATATCAAATATTTTTCTCTAAATAGAAAATATATCGAATATTTTCTGTAAATGAAAAAAACTTTTGGAATATTTTGGAATATTGAAAAATATATAGAATATTTTTAATGAAAGGAAATATATTGAATATATTCGATCAATGAAAAATATATCGAATATTTTCCAAAAAATTAATAATGATTAGTATATTTTCCATTAATAGAAATTTTTTACAAATAAAAAAAATCTAATATATTCTATAATTAGAAAATGTATCTAAAAATAAATTTAAAGTTGGTCAATATTTTTTCCAATTTTTTTTTTTTTTAAAGAGAGAGAGAAAATTTCCTATATATATAAATTTTTTTCTTAATAGAGTATGAAAACTGAAAACTAACCATATTTTTTTATGTTCTATATTTTCTAAGTAAAAAATTCCTTCCTTTGGCAATATTTTTAGTATTGTCGTTTGTGCTAAGAATATTTGCTATGGTCGTCTTGTATACTATTGAGTGAAGAGCATTTGTAAATTGCTTTTGTTGTATATCTTTTATGCTGGTTCACAGTCATACAAAATATTATTGAAATAAACAAATGACTTACAATTTTTTTTTTTTTTTTTTGTAACTTTAAAGTAGTGTTCAGTTATATAAATTTTTTTTGTCCATTTCTTTATATTTTTCTATGCTTAACATACATATATTTTTTATATCTGTAAACTGCAACTTTATCTAAAATTGCATATAAAGTATCACATAAATAGTTGGACACTACAGGATCATGTAGTCTTTACGTTGTTTGTTTATTTAAAATAATGTAGAAGAATATTACATTAAAAAAAAAAGAAAAAAAGATTGAAACAATATCAAACATTTAACAACTAAACAAATATTACGACTATAAGAAATAACAAAAGCAACATAGAAACATTGTTTTATATAGAGGAAAGTCGAAAACATATAAAAGACTGAAATTGTTGCATGAAATATGTAACAGGAAAACAGTGGTCATTCTAAATGATAATAGGAAACATAATTTTAACTTATAATCTGAGAAAGTCGAAAATTGGAAAATTTATAACTTTGTTGGTTTTAGTTTGATAAATTCTTTCATTAGGTAATAAATAATTATAGTTGAGTTCAGCAGAGTTCGTTGATGTCACGACATCGTGGCATTACCGTTTTTAATTAATTTCAATTTATTACATTATTATTATTATTATTTATAATTTGAACCCACTGTGCAATAACTAATGTAAGCGGGTACATGTTTGTGTATATTTTGTACGAAAATAAGTACATGTGCAAGAAGTAGAAGTATGTGTACATATTTTGCATATGTTTCCTGTATGTTATTTGTACATGAGAGTAGTAGTTCAATGTGGCAATACACAACAACATACTTGTAATTGTATTGTTGAAACTAAAAAAAAAACAGTAAAAGCTAAAGAAAATGGCAGCTTACTCTTAAAAAAAATAATTATTATCAAGACCTTTAAGTGTTTCATGTAATTGCAGTGTGTGTCTCTATACAGAGCTTTTTATTTTAGCTTTGACTGTCTCCAGCACTTCTTTCATAAGTAAATTCTGGATAAAAAGAACTTATAAATTCATATGATTTTTCTTAAGTAACAAATGTAAAGTAGTAATAAAAAATTTCGAAAAAAAAACAGTAGGAATGAAAAAATGTTAAAAAATAACAACCCTCTTAAGATTTACGGGTATGTCAACTAAAGAAAAATGGCTTACTCGTGTAGAGTTGATAAATATGCAGCAATATAAGTAAAAGTATATGTTAGGTAAAGGAGTAGCAAAACAAAAGAGTTCTAGAGCTCTCAAAAAATTTTCATATTTCATTGAGTGATTTGGCTTAAAATTACTAAAGATACTGACTGCTTTGTTTTCTTTTTTTAAACTAAGTTAAGAGAACAGGGAAGTTAACGAATTCGATAAGGGATTTCTAAACCAGAACTTTAAAGCTTTTGGTTAAAAAGAAAAACTTCAAAGCTTTTATTTGAAAAAAAAACAGAAGCTTTTCAAGGGATGTTTTTGATTTTCGTTTTATTTATTTTCTATTCCTCTTTCAAGCTAATATTCAACAATACTTAATCGTAAAAATCACCAAAATTCACAATTCTATTCCTATAACCGCCACACCATTATTTCCGTCACGAATTTGTAACTAATAAAACAAATGTCATTTTTAATTTAACACGCGCCAAATTGTTCGCTATACGAAAAACAACTAAGAACACAATATTATTATCATGCTTAACAATTTTTTTTTTTTTAATTTAACTACCACAACAACCTGCATTAGATCTTACAGCTACAACAACTCTACAATCATAATTGCCATTTTTTACAATTTTTTTCAAGTTAACAACTTAGTTGTTGTTTATCATTTTCGTTCGTTTCAATAGTTTTACTGTGTCACACTGAAAGAACAGTCAGATTTTCTGTCTGCCTGTATGTCGGTGTCGGTTTTTTGTTGCTCATTAATGTTAGAGCTTCTGCTGAAATGTTACAGCCACATACGATCTAAACAAGCAGCAGCAACAATAACTGCAACAACCAGCACCTAAGCTTATAGTATTGCTTACTGCAGGCAGCAATAACAATTCATATATTCAAACAAAAACATAAGCAACATTATGACGATGATAAGTGAGTAGTATTAATAGCAAGACAGACGTACAGACAAACCTTTAGACGGTTAGATAGATGTTAAAGTGATTGTATGTATGACTGTATTTACAGTCGTAATTGGCAAAGGCTTTGGTTTAGAGTTTACTAATCTATGGATGAACCGTTTAGTGGTAAGGACAGTTCTTTAAAGGAGTAGAAAAATTAAAAATAAAAAAAACTCTAGTTTATAGTATATTTTAGTATATAGTCTCGTCTATAGTCTAGTCTATTGTATATTCTATAGTATATTTTATAATCTATTCTATAGTCTAATCTATAATTTATTCTGTAGTCTATTTTATAATCCAGTCTATAGTCTAGTCTATAGTCTAGTCTACAGTCTAGTCTACAGTGCAGCCTATAGTAGTCTATTCTATAGTCCAGTCTATAGTCTAGTCTATAGTCTAGTCTATAGTATATTCTATAGTCTAATCTATAGTATAGTCTATAGTATAATCATTTACTTGATTAATTTAATAATTTTTTTAATTGGAAAATTTTTTGTTTCTCATTTTTTGCAGTTATTAGTGACTAATATAATAATTTTGGTGAGATGTGCAAATTTAAACAATTTTTAATTGAATTAATTAATTTGGTAATTGTTGACTTTTTTCTGCATGTTAATATCAAAAAATATTTTACAGAAATAAGTTTTATATACATAAATAAAAAATGCATTACCAAATTTTATAAAGATCATTATTGATCACAGCTCCCATGAAAAATTGTTATTATCCAAATAATAATGTTGCGTAAGCAGCATAACTCCGCGTATTAGAGAAACTTGCAAAATGCTGGACACTGTTTTATAAAAGTAAGTTGTATACAAGTATAAAATATGGCAACTAGTTTCATGAGGATCGGCACATAATTATCTATAGCTCCCCATACCAGCGCCAAGAAAAATACGATTAAGCAATCGTTTATTATTATTTTTATTATTTTTACTTAAGTTTTAAGTTTTAATTTTCACATATTGCAAAATAGTTATTAAAGCAAAAAAAGTTTTAGGTTTCATAAAAAGTTGGGGAAAGAAATTTGAATATGCATCTGTTGTTTGGGATCCGCAATATATAGGTTGACATAAAAAAAATTGAATCAGACCAGAAGAAATTAAGGCTATTTTGCCTGCGAACACTTCCTTGTAATTTAAATATAAATCTTCCTCCCTATGAAAGTCGTTTAGCATTAAACATTAAACTTCCCACACTTAAGAACATATGAATTCATCTAAAAATTTCATTCATTATAAATGTAATAAATGGTGTTACAGTTTCCGAGTTTCTTATTCGTAAGGTGGAATTTGGCGGAACGTTTCTTTTGTTTAAATAATCACCAATGAAAAACAAATTGTCCAATAGACTTAAGGTCAGTACTTGTGAATCCTTGTCTACAGTACTAAATTTGTTAGACAGGGATTTGTAAGACTTTAGTCCAAGTACAAAAGTACAGAAGTTTAATTAATAAAAAGAGAATTTTATGTAAACAATTTTTCTTGTTATCAATAAAATTTAATTTAGTAGGTTTTCTTAAAATACAATATTTTTTGTTTTTTTTTTTTAATAAACCAATTGTGAGTAGTTTTTTAGGCATTGAAGCAGTTGTCCCCTTAAAAAAATCCCATTTTTGGCGACTTCATTTTTTTAAATCCCCTTTTTTAGGCATTTTTTAAAAATTCTGAATGGTGACGCTGCATTTAACAAAGAACTATATCCCTCTCAAACTCCAATTTTTTCATAACATTTATTCAAATTTTGATCCGTTTCGAAGTATATGTAATCATTTTAATATATCATACTATCTTATATTTCCTCCATGATTTAAATGCTATCAAAAAAAGAAAAAAAAAAAAACATTGGGCATTTTTGAATCTATGAGATCGTTTTAACTTTTATGCTTTCGTTTTTATAAAATTGTAAGAAAAGTTTTGCTTTCAAAAAAGATTTGAAATGGCAACGAATCATTTGTGTCTGCAATCGTAGTTTTATTTTTTTATTTTCATTTTTTTTTTTTTTTTTTTTTTTTTTGTTTTTCTGTTTGTAAATTCATTTTTTAATTTTTTTAATAAAAATTTAATTTGTAAATTTATAAATCTTTCATTTCGAACGGCGGAAATAAAATATTATTAATATGAATTTATAATCAATAATCACTTTTTTTCCTAAAAAAAAATATATATTTTTTAATTAAGTTTTTTTTTAATCGAATTTAATTTAATTTTATTTATGCCAATATTTACAAAATTATGTATAATAAATGTCAAAAATAATTTTATTTTGAATTTAAACGATCAATATTAAAATCATAGATCCTTGATTTTTCCACAATAAAATGTCACTTATATCTTTCTTATTTTGCTCAATACGATTCAACTTAATCAAATGAAGTGCTCTTGGAAACATACATTACAACTCAAGCCTCTACAAATAAATCAACAAGATGTGGCTATTGTTAAATTTTTGTTTTGGAGAAAAAATAAGAAAACTGGAAAATTATAAATGTTATTTTAAACTTGATGTTGCAGCAAAATATTTTGTCGTATGATTGTAATTGTTTGTGTGGTAGTTTACGGTGAATGTAAACGTTTTTGATTTTTTTTTTTTTTTTTTTTTTTGGCTTTAAAAATATCAATTTATAATAAAATTGAAGATTAACTGTTGACTCGTTAGAGAAATCACTTTAAAAATTAAAGAAATAATATAAAAATAAGAAAAACATTTTAAACGGGTAAAATAAAAAAAAAAAAAAAAAAAACACATGCGATAGATACTCTTTGCTTGTTGTGGCAAGTTAACATAACAATATAAAAACAATTTTCTGGCAATAATATCTCAAGCCTATAGATGGATGGATGGATGGTTGGTTGTTTGTTAGCATTGAATGAATATATGTCTAGTTAGTTTGCTAGCTTGTTGCATGAATTGTAGAATTAAATTGCCGAGACAGAAAAAAATATTCTATGAGAGCTTTATAAAAAATAATGATCACAAATGATTTTTTTCTGCACTTTTTACATTTAAGAAGAACATTATTAACAAACAACTAGTTAACAAGTTATTCTATGATTATTTCTTATTTTATATATTTATTTTAACAAACTCAAATTCACTAAAAAAAACGAAAAAAAAATATATTGTATATTTCTTTGCGCTCCATCTTTATAATCAACAGCAATAACAATAATAACAATAACAACTATTGCTGAGTAGAGAGAAAAAGTTTAAAAAGATGGCATTCAACAATATGTTGCCTATATGATGTAGTGTTGAATACATTGGTATTTTAACTACTAAGATTAAGTCATCAACATTTACAGTTGTCAAAGCTACTAACGACAACATCAAACCACATCAGCCAACCATCATGACGGCAGCATCATTCACATAATCATCATCATGCTAGTTGCTGCTCAGCAAACTCATGATCATCATCGTCAGCTATAGCAGCATTAAATTAAAAGTAGTCAACAATATAGCAGCAAATAAAACTACTTAATTTTTGTGGAAAAAATGCTCAAAATTTTGTTTTCTTGCTGTTTTACGAATAACCACAATGTAGCATTTTAGTTATTTACCAAAAAGTCAGGGGTTTAAAATAATGGAATTGTTTAAAATATAAATTACTAAATAGATTATAGTTTGTACTATATACTACTCTATAGTCTATATTACACACAGATTATGCACGGAAAAAATCATCCCAAATTATCAAAAAGTCAGGGGTTTAAATTGTGTAATTTTTTAAAATTTAAATTAGTTTATACTATAGTCTATATTATACACTAGATTATACACAGAAAAAATTATCCCAAAAAATTTTTTAATAAAACGTTTAGTTAATTTTATAATGAAATTAAATTTTTATTAATTAATAAAATTAACTTTCTAATTAGTTTAAGACTTTTTAGCAAAAATCGACAGCTCTTAAAAAATATAAAGAAAAAAAAAAAACGTTCCAATAAAAAATGTAAAAATAAAATAACTTCAATTCTATTTCCAACCATTTTCAAACGTTTGGGCTCAATTATCGTTAAAAAATACACAGAAAAAATGATTACCGTATAAATATGTAAATAAATAAATAGATAAATAAATAGATAATAAATAAAACAAAGGATAGAACAGAAAAGATGGCCAAAACAAAAAAATCATCAAAAGGAAAAATTCACTAAAAATAAAAAACCGCCAATATACTTTTTTAATACTGCACTATATATCCAAATACTGGTGGTGGATGTAAAAGATGCTGCACAGCCGAATATTGCGCTCTAACTGTTATTTTATATCTTTTTCAGTGACTTTTTTTCGTTAATTTGTACATCTTTATAAAATTTCTTTTTAATCGTTTTGTTTTATTAGTTATTTTTTATCCCTCATTCATTAATTCCCTCAACAAATAATTGTGTTGTTTTTAAAGAAATTGTGAAAAAAACTCCATTTCTTAAATAAGATTTATGTTAAAATTGTGTTAATTATGAAAATACATTAAACAAAAATATTCCCTTTTATTTGTAAAATAAATACAGAAAATATGTTGTTTTTGAAAAATCCCAGCCATAATTTTTAATTTTTTCATTTACATATAAAGATAAGACCCCTACGGAAACATGTGTTAAATGCACAAGATTATCACTACGAATACAAATATAACTATAGCTACATGAATGAATGGATGATGTACAAATGAATGAATTAATATTTTTTTATGTTACTTGTAAAATCATACAAATCGATGTGAGTCAATAATTACAAGCAAATTACAACGAGTTGCAGCATACAAAAATACACTAACGTACGCACTTGGTAAGAGTTGGGATGGAAGAGAATAACAGTCAAGTTAAAATCGAAAAAAAAACGAAAACGAAAACAATACAAAGTTCAAAATCATTTTGGACATATATGAAGTAACAATAATTATTATTGAAAAATCTTTCTTTTTCTTACAATAAAATGAACAAACGGCAACAAATTAAAAAGGCTTTCGTAAGTCTTCATGAAAAAGTGAATATATATACAGTTACGGACAAAAAAATAGGGTCAAGTATAAATATTTGAAACTTTTTGATTTTTCGACAAAATTTTTTGCAAAACAATATAACTTTTAATTCCAAATCACTGCGAATACATTGAGTTACAAACCTAAACAATAGAAATAATATCTCTTAAAATTATCCCAAAAATATGGTACATTTCTCAAGCGTAAATAGTCCATTTTCAGTGCGGAAAAAAATAAAAAAATAGGGTCAGCAGTAAACTGGTAAATTTTTGTTTACATTTTTGTAGATTTTTACGAAACTTTGCTTGTTTTAGATCTCGGCCACGATTAGGTTGGGGTTTCCCACAATATTTCTGTTCTCGGGAAACGGCAACGAAAAAATAAAATTTCGCGGGAATTACTGAGATTCTCGGTAATTTTTTAAAACTTTATTTATAAAAAAGTCATGACTTCTAATAAAGAAAATTTCACTGCCTGCCACTTGAATAAGGAATCACATGTTTTTAACTTTAATTAAGTATATCTCCTAAACTAAAGTTCAGAAAAAAATAATTTTTTGCGCAACCAAATTTCAAAGTGTTGGCTTTAGTTTCCTGAAGAAATAAAAAATATACATATTTTGTTATACTAAAATTATGCATTTATTTAAAGACATGTATTTCTGTGGTACTATTTGTGTGTCACTTGAATAAGGAATATTTAAAAATTTTTTCTTTTTCAAATTGCTTTCTTCCTTCACTTTTCTTACAAGCCAACCCCAGACATTTTCCATTGGATTCAGGTCTGGTGAATATGGGAACCAATCCAAAAGTTGAACACCTTGTTTTACTGCTCTGGCGGTATGAATCGGAGCGTTGTCGTGCTGGTACGTCCAAGATATGGGTCCAAAGAAATCATAAAATTTTTTAAATGCTTCCTCCAGAATGTTTTTGTAAGTCGTTGCAGTCATTTTGTTGGGAATCAATTCTATGGTACTATAATACGAAATGGTACCCCATTATTCCGCCCTCTCGGCTGTGTCTGCGGCTCAAAAATAATTTCTCCTTATTTAGGTCATGGAAGTTATAGATATACCCGTCGGGATCATCAATATTAAACTTTTTTCATCTGAAAATACAATTTTAAACCATTTGTCGGACCATGTCATTGTATTTTTTGTAGGCGTTGTGATTTGCGTTTTTCATTACTTGGAAGCTTTTTTTGCAGTTTTCGTCGGCCTATGTATGGGCACGACTTTAAAATACGGTGCACTATTCTTAGACTGGTACTGACTCCACTTTTTTTGACGTATTTTTGATACCGACATGGCAGAATTTGATGCAATTCTAAGAATTTTTTGTCTTTCTTTTGGAGTTCGTGCCATTTTCTTCCGCCCTTTCATGTTTTTTCTGTATCTTTCCACGTTATTTAAATAATATTACAAAACTGTCTTTCCTCTGTTAATGTTTTTGGCTATTTTTACCGGATTCTGAGCCTGATATTTCGAAATCAGAATTTTTTCTTTTTCAGAGTATAAAAATAAAAGCTATTTAAAAACTATCAAATTAAAAATTCTCTAGCGGTTTATATTGAAAGAAATTCAAATCATAGCTTTCTGATTAATATTAAAAGAATTCCTTATTCAAGTGAAGCACGAAAAAGTACCACAGAAATACATGTCTTTAAATAAATGCATAATTTTAGTATAACAAAATATGTATAATTTTTATTTCTTCAGGAAACTAAAGCCAACACTTTGAAATTTGGTTACGCAAAAAATTATTTTTTCTGAACTTTAGTTTATGAGATATACTTAATTAACGTTAAAAAAATGTGATTCCTTATTCAACAAAATAAAACGAAACATTATAAATCATACTGAATTAACGAAAAATTAAATAGTATGAAAGTATAACGTCATTTTTAAGATTAAAAATATTTTAAACATTTTATACAAATAAAATTAGTAACTTTCGTAATTTATGTTAAAAACTGTGTCTTTGATTTTTACGTTATTGTGTTTTGGATGCTAAAGCTTTTTTAAAATATACAGTATACTATCGGATAAATTTCATTATAAATATCTTGCCGTTTTTTTTCCACTTTATTTCTCTAACTTACTAACTTCTTTTTTTTACAAATTCTTTTTAAATTTAACATAAATCTGGAAAATGCTAAAAATTGGTTCGCAACAATGTCTTTTGGATCAATCATAGTGTTCAGAAATCTGATGAAAATTATCTCATATTCGTATGAATTCAACAAGAGTTTATTTATATTTTTTTTTTATTATTTTTTTTTTTTTGAAGTGTTTTGAAGTTATAACATTTACATCTAACATTTATTTATGCATTGCTTGGATAAGAGATGCTATTTCAAAAGAAAGTGTGGGGTTAGAATGAAAAATCTCCCAAACAAATATTTTTTTTTTTTTTAACTGATTTAACATTCATTTCAACAAATTTATAATAAAAAAAATTAAACATGATAAAAACAAAGTTGATTTAAAGTTTCATGTGGAACAACTTGTGTAAATTCGTTAAATATAGATAAACAAATACATAGATATTTGACAGAAGAAAACCTAATTCAATAGTCAAAGATTTAATTCATGGAACATTAACATTTTTCTCAGATGACGTTCTAGTTGTATTATATACTTTAAACTCTTGTAAGTACCATGTTTAGAGAAACGTCAATCTTTCATTGATATAAGAATTTTAAAACTACGAGCATATTTTATTTCCCGTTTTCCTGGAAAAAGTTAAAAAAATTCCCTGGAATTCCAGAGAGTATATTGACGGGAAATCCCGGAATTTCCCACCCGGAAGTTCCGAACACCAAAACCTAGTCACGATTTTAACAATAAAAAACCGAAAAAAGATAAGAAGCTCGATTGATCCTTAATTTCGAAAACTATTTATATCAAAATTATCTATAGAATAAGAACGAGAATAATAAAGGGGACATAAAATGTTCCCAATTTTGTATTTTGTACTTTTGGGTACATGATAATATTATTTGAGGCCCTTCCTGGTTTGTACTATAAGACCCGAGCTTTCCAAAATGATATTTTGATTAAATTATATTACCACTAATTGTTTTCTCATGTTCTTAGAAGAAATTTACTTAATGGCATTAAGTCACCTTAACAAAATCTTTTGGGGGATTTTTGCCTCCGAAGTACTTTTTTTTATCATGAACCTACTCAAATTGCTTTTCTATCTAACTATATCGATCAATTTCTGTACTTAGGATTTGCTTGTGACTTAGAGTTCTCTCATAATTTTAACGTTCCTATTATATAGATCCTTTTTGATATAAATAGTTCTCGGAATTAAAGATCATCAGTGATTCTTAACTTTTTTCAGTTTTTAATTGTTAGTATCTTTATCGAGACTTAAAAAAAATTAAATTTTCAAAAAAAAAAAAAAAAAAAAATTAAAAGAATTTTAAGAATTCCCTATTTTATTGTCCGCACTGAAAAATGACAAAGTTAAAGAATATTATTTTTACATAGGTTTATAACTAAATGCATTCGCAATGATTTGGCACTAAAATTTTTATGTTTTTCATGAAATATTGTCAAAAACTCTAAAAGTTTAATAAAAATACACTGAACTCTATTTTTTTGTCCGCAACTGCATATGTGTTGGTGGAATCTTTTTGTAAGTAGTTTTGGAAAAAATATGTTATATATTTATTGATTATAATTTCCATTTGTTTTTCTGCATTGGTTGGTATGTCTATATAATTATTCATATTGAAAACTGTTTTGTTAAAAAAAAACAGTATTTTGTTTTTATTTAAATGGGCATATAAATTAGTTTTTTCTTTGTTTGTTTCATTTATAAAGCTGTTGATAAGGAATGACACCATTAATGAATATTACAGAAAAAAAATCCCCATAAGAAAGATGCTGCTATATTTACATTTTTATTTTTTATTTTCTTCACAAAAAATTTCACTCTTTAGTTTCAAAAAATAACATGAAATATTTTAAGTGTTTTTCAAGTTTTTTTGAAATTTGTTCTTTTTTTGCTTTAATTTAGTTTCAATCGAATGTATGTACATATGTGCCAGTTTAAATGTCGAAATATGTGTGAGACGACAATCTTGAAAATTTATGATTTGAAAGTGTTACAAGTGTCAACGTAATCAACACTTTTTAGTAATAATGATGAGAAGATGACTACCAAACTGGAGGTGGTAAAGTAAACTGAAGTATTACAGTGGTGTAAAATAATGTTGATAATAAGAAATTGGATGGAAAAGGAAAGAGATCATTAATATAAACTGGTTAAAATATTAAGAAATGATTTAAAGAATACTAGAATCAACATGTTTTAAAGGAAGATAAATAGGTGCCATTTTAATATTTTATTACATAAAATTGGACTAATTACTTTAAGGAAAATTACACAGACTTAAAGGTAGATTAGAGAACAATTATTATTAAGTATATGTAGATAAAAAAATAATTATTTTGCAGTAGATGGAGTAAAAAATTAGCAGTGACAAGCCATTACCGATTAAATTAGTTTTAGTTTGAACTATATACCGTCTGAAATACATATGAGGCATTTCGAAAAACTTTTTAGATTTTAGTAATAATATTTTTATTTTTTTTTTCTTCTGATATGAACGTTGATTCGTGGTTTTATGAAGCATGAATGAAAAGAAAATTTAATTTTTTGCACAATTTTGTAAATAGAAAAAAATTTTTATTAGTTAAAAAACTCTAAAAATTGTGGGTAACAAAGGACATATTTTGGGATACAAAATAGAGCGATTTTAACTTTTTTGAAAAGTAGATTTTCGCAAAATTTTAAACATGTATCTTATTCAGTGAAAGTGTACATCATTAATAGTATTTATTTTTTAAGATTAGAATTATAAAGCTAAATATGTGGGGCGAATTTTGAGGCTAAGAACATCTTTTTTGATCTATACAATTATAAGTCCTTAAAGTAATTCGACGCTCCCTGAACTTTAGTATTAAGCAAATAAAATACATTATTCATTTGACATCAATGTTAACATAATTCGCACTTCGCGATAGTTGTCAGCAAGCGAAATGTGTTTCGAGAAGAATGCCTTTGTAGTCAGTATGAATGATGTTTCTTAAATCTTTTACACATTATCAATTTTAACCGTTGAGGTAATTCTTTGCAGATACTTTTCGATGAACTAAAGTCATATCTGGTCTTAAAAAAATGCGGAACGAAATTGCAAAATTTGGTGAAAATTTTAAAAAGTACATAAAATTTCTACATTTTAAAAATTTTGAACGCCTTTTTGTTTTTAAAGTGTCATTTATTAAGAAGTTCTCTTTATGTGATATTTTTGGCAATTTCTATAAAAACGGTATTTGTCGTCAGTAGCGAAAAACATAAATTTTACAAACGTTTAGGCGAATTATATAGATTTGTGATGATGGTATCCCATGCCTAGTTTGCTGTCGAAAAACACTTTATCTTTGAAATTCTGTCCTTTAAATTTAACTCCGCTTATGTGCGCAAATTTTCTACAAAAAAAATTTTATTTACTCATTATGTATTAAACGTTAAAAATTATGTACACTGTTGACCGAAAATTATATTTTTGGAGGTATTTTAAAATTGGTCCAGCTCACGTGAACGAAATAATTAAACCGAAATATTCTGGGAATTAGTTTAAAATTAATCAATGTTTAATTTTAGTTGGTACATTTTCAATATTATTTGTCTCCATGCAAATCAATGCATTTTAATATATATACAAAGTGTTACTACCTGCTTTTCAAATTCTTATAAATTTTAATTATATATCAGATTTTAAACTTAATAGAGGGTCCTAAACAGTGTTGTCAGTTTAGTCTTTCTAAGGCTAAATCTAGCCTTTTTATTTTTCTTTTGGCCTCAAAATTTGGAGTTTCAACAGCGAAGAAAACAATTTATTATTTACCATTAATAATTGTATTTCATCTATTCAAACATATTTATTAGCATAAAAAATCTATATTATTTATATTTAATAGAAAATTTCGTACGCGGAGCATACTTCATCAATCATAAAAACTATTTGCGAAAATAATTTAAAAAAATCGTATTAATTATTATAACTTCGAAATGCTTAAGGGAATTATAATTCCAAAATGACGAAAAGTCACTTCAAAACATTGAGTAATTCTTCGTGTGAAATATAACCCAATTTGTTATGGGAATGTTTTGGTTGATTTTTTTTTTTGTAAAAGATCAAAAACTAATGAGGACTAAAAAAATAATTTTATAAATATTAAAATAAAATAACTTTTTTCTGGCCTTAATTTTTGGGGCATTTAGCCTTTTTTGAAAAAAAAATCAATTTACCCTCTTTTTCGCATCTCCTGGCAACACTGGTCCTGAATATCGGTTTTCTTATAATTTCGTTACATAGATAATTTTTTCGATGAAAAAATTAGAAAAAAAAAATAAAAGACAGTGAGTGCTCTAAGAGGTTTATAAATTTTGAATTTTCCAAACAAATTTTCCGATTATTACAGTTTTCATAACTCTGGTACTTAAATAGATTTTGCTGATTTTAAATTTAGGAAATTTTTTCATTATATTTTAATATACTGTGCACTCGAATACATTATGCAACAAATTTTGGGTTATAAAATTAATTTATTATATATAATATTAATAATTCCAACGCAAAATAAAAGTAACCTGATGGTAGATTAATAAAATATCCCAAGGGATTTACCAAATTTGTTAGAACTTCAATTTCATGCAGTTTCAAACGTTGGATATTTTGAAGTGAAAATTAATTTTGCTACTTTTTTTATGGTACTAAGACAATACACATAAAATGCAAAACCTACAAAAAGAATAGAAAATAGAGTATATTTTAAAATTTAGTATAGGTACTAGGGTTGTCATATTAATCGTGTTTAAAATTGATCGAATAAAATCTCACAATTTTATTGTTATTCAATCGATTAATTTTTAAAAATTCTTATTATTCGAATAATTAAAACAAAAAAAAACAGTAAAAACACACGCTTAAGATAAAGATGAAATAAAACAAATAATAAAATTTCAAGAAAAAGTGATTTTTGTTCCCTTAGATTTGACACTTACATTTAATATTATGTTATTATATTTATAATATTAACATTAAATTTATAATATGCTGAATAAAATTTAATCTGTTTAATTAAATAAAAAAAAGTAGATTATTTTTTTTTCAAAATCAATATTACCCTTTAATTAACATTTCTAAATGATCAAGTATTGAATAACTTAATAAAAATCCTTAATAAATTTATATAGAATACATAATCCCATCTGTCAGTTACTTTATATCAAAGGAGAAAACTGTAAAAAATGATTTCAGTACAAATTTGTTTTATTTAAACTTAGTTTGTTTTCGACATAGATCAACTGAAAACTGTTTTTCCGAGAAAATAATCATCAATAATCAATTTTAAAGGCAAAATAATTAGCATTAACATTTTTATTGGAGTATTCGATCATTCTAAAAATATTGTTCGAATAATAAATTATTCCAAACTGGAAAATTTTGTTTGTACGAATAAATTTTAAAAAGTCTTCTTCGATTAGTCGAATAATTTTTATTCGAATAACATTCCTAACAGGTACCACGTTTCTTTTTAGCAATTTTTTTATGGCACAGTCATATCTGTTTTAAATATCTGAGATAAATAGTGGGAACATTTTATAATTTTCTGATCATAATTCTGTGACTATTTAATCATTAATAACAAATGAAAACAATTTTGCACCAAAAATCTTTAGAATATTTGTTATTATTTTTTTGATATTGTTAAAAATTAGCTAAATCCGTTTGCAAATAGTACGTTAATATACTATTAAATTTTAAAATGTATGAGATTTTTGAAGGTATTTTGGTCAGCAGATTACAGTTTTTGTCTCACATTATCTTTAGAGATAACTCAAATACTCTAGATAATGATAATAAAATACTAGTCAATGTCAAAGATAAAATTTTGAAAAAAAGACATTCGAGCGGACACAATATAATAATTTTATAGTTTTATAATGATCTATAGTAAATAAAATAAGTTGTTGGGTATTATATTGTTCAATCCTCAATTTTTTCTGAATTATTCGCAAAAAATGTTGTAATATTTAAGTCTATATTGTGCCTTTTAATGTATATGAATTAAATTAAATTCAAATTTGAAATAAAAAATTTAAATATTTTATATGAATTGTTATATACGTATATACTAGAACACTCCTATTAATAATCCAGAATAAAATAATTATATTCATGATGAATATTTTTTTAAAATATAGGCGTCGTTATGGTAAATCTTGTATATATATTCCTAATCCTTATAAACCTTCGTGACGATATAATTATGTCCGTCCGCACGTCCTACACAAAATCAAATGTTGTACACAGAAAAGATATTCTAAATAATTTTTTAATAAAATGATTAATTAACTTTATATTGAAATTTAATTATATTAATAATTGACGTAATTAACTTTCTAATTGGTTTACAATTTTTGATAAATATCGATAGTTCTTAAAAAAAATAAGAAGAAAAAAAACTTGTCAATAAGTAATATATAAATAAAATAAATTTTAAATCAATTTTCAACTGCTTGCGCTCTTTATAACAATTAAAAAACATAATTAGAAATATATAAATGATTTTTTAGTGCTGAGAGACGTTTTTAATGATAATTATTTGGTATGTATGAATATATGATGAGATTATTAATCATTTCAATATTTTTGTAGATGTTTCAATCATTGGTACCAGGGGTTAAATTCAATTTCAAAATACATTCTTGTTTCAAAGCTATTCTATGGAAGATTATTTATATATAAAAGGTCAGTTTATATTAATTATTTTTGACGATTTGTTCAGACATATGTCATATACTTCAAGGCTTTTATTAGTATATCATCCTAGGTTGCAAAGTACTCAGGTAGTATAATATGAAAATCTTTATTGGGGCATACGACAGAAATGATATGTTTTCGAAATTAAATATAAATATACTATATATTAAAATTTATTTAGAAATAACTCTTACAGAAACATTATACACATTCAATGCATATTATACATAAACTACATACGTAAGTATATTATAGTAATTTCTAGTTAAATAAAGACATAACACCATCAGAGGGAATGTAGGGAAATTAAACTTGATATATATTTTCATCTTGGAATCTTATATGTATATCCTATTGAAAGTCACAGTTAATCACATGTGAGCTACATGAGAAATTCGAGGTCAAAGATTACTAAAATTGTATTTATACGTGATTATCGGTGATTTAATAAAGAGTATATAACACTAAGACTATATACCAACTTTCGTTTCTCCCAATCACTACAACTTGTGTTGTATTATTTAAATATTAAATAAATAATTATATTAAAATCTGAGCGTTTCTATTGAAGAAATTAAACAAATCTTATCTGATTTTAGGTGAACGTTCAAACATAATTCTAATTAATTTCTTAAAAAAAATAATAATAATAATAATTGAAATTTAAGCCAAAATCAATTATTATAGTTAATTAATATTATCATTTTGATGATTGGAGCAAAATCAAACAAAAATATAGTTAAGGTGAGAAAAACGGAAACACTAAAAATGGTCAGAAAAGGCTAAATGTCCCAAAAAGTAAGGCAAGAAAAAATCATTTTTTTTTTTTTTTATTATGGAAATATTATTTTAATTGCTCTTATTAGTTTTTGATATTTTATTCAAGATCTTATAATTAATTTTTAAATTAGCGATAAAAAGGCTGCAAGTAAAATGATCCAATAAAAATCCCCAAAAATTCCCATAAAATTTGTGGTTATATTTCATATGTAAAACGACCCAATGTTTTGAAGTGATTTTTTTTTTGTAATTTTTGAAATATAATTCCTTTTTTATTAAGCATTTTTACATTTTTGGGTGAGTTTTCGCTTTTATAAGATTTTAGTTATATCTATAAGTAGATTCAATGAAATATAATATAATAATCGATAAAAGTCAATAAAATTATTTGTTATTTTCGATTTGGTGAATAAAGCACCTCAGCCGAAAATTTGGGATAAATATAAAAAAATATCGATTTTTTGTGCGAATAAATACATAGAAATGCTTAAATGGATGATTCATTAAAAATAAAATTTGTAATACTAAATAAAAAATTAATTTTGAAATTTTAACATTTTAGCCTTTTTTAAGGCATTTTTAAATATCAAACAGGGCTATAAAAAAGCTAAAGGCAAAATAAAAACGCTAAACTGACAACACTGAATATAACCAATAGACAACGAAAGTGAGTGCAAACAAATTTTTTTCATGAATTTTTTTTGACTCCATAGTCTTTCCGAATTTTAAATATACCTCTCTGGACCAACTTATTCTTAGAAAAATTAGAGAATTTTAAAATTTTGTTATTATGAAAGTTAAGAAAAAAAAGTTTAAGATAACATAAATTAAATTTATATCAAATAAAATTTTCTTTAACCACTGTCGCTTTTGTCATATGATTTATATTGCGCCACTGTCTGTTGCCTATCTGTTTTATATGTTCAACTTTTTTTCATCCTATAGTCCAGTACTTAACAGACATGGTGATATATTGAAGCATTTTTTTCTTATAAAACAAAGTTACACATACAAGGTGTTGTACTTTAGTTAAACATAATGGACCATATAAAAAGACATTTATCATAGTCTTAACACAAAAAGCAACAAAGATTGTATTTAAATGTGTAACATCTATTCGGGACATAAGTATTTATATTTAGTTTAAGATCATTTTGACACATGACTAAGTGGTAATTTGCTACGCTCAACTCATATATGCATATGCAAATGCTATAACAAATGATAAATGTTAAAAAAATGTTGAAGAGATTTGCAAAGGGTTAAAAAATAAATAAAATAAAATTTTAATTTTCTTAAATTAATTATAATTTTAATTGTTATAAAATAAATCAAATATTTATCATACTTTTTTTTCCTAATTTCATTTAATATTTTTTTTATTTTATGACTTAAATAAACAAATAATAACCGCAAGTTAAACTTCCTGATACAAATACCCCAACCAAAAGCACTTCATTAAATTTCATGCAATCAACAACTCAAACTTCCTAAATATGACCAAAATTGTATGCCGGCAAAATATGTTTGTTAATAAATAATGAAAAAGATCAATACTTTGTTGATGAGTTAAAATTTCCTTAGACAACCGAAGAAAGTTTATAACCTGGAAGAGGGAAAATTAAAATATTAACTACCTAACAAACAGCTTAAGGCATAAGTCAGATTTACCACCCACCTGTTAACTTTTTTCGCAGCTACAATCTCGTTTAGTGTTGCGAATTTAAGAGGCAAGCAGAGAGGCTAAGAGGGATTTAGAAAAAAGTTAATATCTTGTGTAATAAATAGTATTTGTTTGGTTAATCAGCTAAACTAAAGATATAAAGCCACAATGCGTGGTTAGGCCAAGTGTATTTACAAATTAAATGTATTTACGTACTGTACGTTGTAATTGCAAAAGTCAAATATTTTTTATATTTACGTACTGTACGTTGAATTGCAAAAGTCTACTCAGAGTTTAGTATTTGTAGTGAGTGTGAGTATAAATGCTGATACTTTTGTTTGTGTATTAGTCTTTAGTCGTTTTTTGCAGATATTTTTCTTTGCTATTTTAAAAGTAAATACTCATTCATTTTACAAATAATTTACACTCGCAAGTTAAATAAACAGTTGGTAAACCATAAATAGGATTTGAAAGTAAGCATTGAATTAAATATCCAGTTAGAATCGAAGATGAAGGAATGAACACTTTACAGATGACTATATATTTGTCAAAAATTAGTAAATATTTTTTAAAAGTTTAAATATGGCTCTTGCTGAATTATAAAAAAAAACTTTTGACACTTTTCTTAAGAAAGTGCAACAAATTTGCTCTCTGCCTGAGGCAAAATTCAGCTTGTTATTTCTCAGTAAATTTTAATTTGACGAAAAAAAAAGAATCCTTCTTTATCATAACCACGCAGAATTAGAAAAGGTATATAAAAACATCTGCAAAAATATTTTCTGTGTGTCCATGCCTACCCATTGATCTAATCTCATATAAAATATATCTTATCTCACATCATTAAAAAATTTACACCCATACACTCCCTAACACAGACAAATTTGTATTTGTTTCTTGCATAATTTTTATTTATTCTGACCTCTAATACTTATTAGGTGTAGGAATATGGGGTCACTGTAAAAGACTCATAAGCTTTCCATGTACCCATATAAATATAGAGCGCTAATGTCAAAAATCGGTGGTAATTGAAGAGGTTGATGTGCAATATATCGCATAAATAAAACATAAGTGACAAAAAGAATCATAGTTTTATGAATAAAAATCAATATAAATCAATTTAAATCCTTGCGTTTTATAAAATACAAAAATTTACATTTTAATTGGTAATATAGGATAATTGATGATTCCAAGTGAGGATGTTATTAAGAAAAGTATCAATACTGCATCAGGAATATCAAAAGTTTAGCCATTTAAAATCATTCTAGCAAGACAACAATTTTTATGGAAATTTCCAACTTCATTATCAACTAAGAAGTTAGCTAATTCCCACTCTATTTTTGTCTCTCACAAGGTAGTTTAATAAAGAAAATATTTCAAGTAAATATTAAGATTTCAGCTGCAATAGTTCCTTAAATATAAGTTTAATTTTCTATGAATTTTTTAACCCTTTTTTACACCCTTAATGTTCTAGTTTAGAAAAATCCGTATTTAGTGGATGTTTACGGTAGGATACAGATCAATGATGCAAACCTCTACCATATTCCGTTTGGTCTGAGTGATGTTGAATCAGTCAGTCACCAAGTAGCGTTGCTCTTTGTTATATTAATGCTTTGAAAGATCAGCCAAAATATGAAATTTTTATCCGATGTCTTTTAATTTCCACAAAAAACTGTATACAAACTTCATAGATCTATTTATCGAATTCAATTTTACGAAATTGCGAAAACTATCGATTTTAATTTTACTTTTACTTTCTAAAAGCAACCAACAAATTCCCAAAGCGTGCTACTAAATAGAAATATCTCTAGAAAGTATTTACGGATTTTAATAATTTAAATGGCGTTTAAATTATGCTTCGACGTCGGAATTAATATAAATATTTTACAAATAAAATAGATTTTTGGGGAACGAATTTAAATGCAATTGCCCTTTTAAATGTATTTTTCGTTGAATATGCAATTTTGGATTTGTAATTTTTTAGTATTAGGAATATTTTTAATATTTTTTGATATGGTATTTTACTAAATCGGATAACCAGTTCTTCAGTTACCCCAGCATAAAATTCTCATTATTTGAAAGCAATTGTAACTGATGCACAGTGGGGCTAATCGCAAAATTTTTGGTGATAAATCTGTATCTCCTAAACTACTGGTCGGATCGAATTAAAATGTATGGAAAAGTTGAAGAGGAGGACCTAAGCTTGCAGAAAAATTATATTGTAGTCATTTTGTGGTAATATGAGATAAGCTACGTGATATCAAGTCAGACCACCTAGAGTACGTAAAAGTTTCAAACAATCTCAGCTTCTATAAATCAGGTTCGATTTCAAAGATTTTTATATTTCTGTAAAGTGCTTGGCAAGATAAAGAAAAAACATTCTTAGTAATCTAAGTTATCTTTTACAGTTAAAAAGATATTTACGCTTTAATTTTGAGTTTTTAATTTTTTGCCTCGACTTTATATTTATTGATATTTATTTTATACAATACATAAGAAATAATATAAAGCTAATATCCTTTTTTGTGTAATTAAAAAAAAAAAAAAACGAAAGTTTTTTGAAAAGTTGACTCTTTTCATAAAATCTGCACTCCGGTATTCGTTTTTTACCGGGCGGGAAGCACTTAATGCTAAATCGATTTAAATTAGAGATGTCAATGAGTAAAAATGTAGTTGTGTTAGTGAAAAAAATGTTCTTAAAGAAAAGTTGGGTTGGGTTTAGTAAATGAAAAACTGTAATGATTTTTTTTAAAGTGATTTGAAAATTTTATTATTATCTTAGGAAATTAAAAATATTGAAACGAAAACCCTACTTTCATTACTATTATTTTCTTTTATACCATGATAGATAATTTTTTTTACATACTCTGGATCATATTATACTAATTACGCATTTATGTGCCTATTGAGTTTGAATGTAAGAAAGAGATGATTAAAAAAAAAAAAAAAGAAATCCCGTTTATTTCTTTATATACTTGAAATCATACCATCATACCATTGCCTTTTTTTTAGCTTAATGCGTTTTTCAAGTTATTTCAAGAAGTCATTCAAAGTCAAGTTTTAAAGTGTTAAAGTTCGTAAAAAAATAGTGCTAATACTGTGAAAGAAAAATATAATAAAATTTTGTATAGAATTTAAACTTAAACTTGTAGAATTTAAACTTAATAAAACGCCAATAGTTGAGGAGTTTTAAAACCTGGTGCTAAAATACTTAAAGATTCAAATTTATATGAAGGGACAACAAGGTCACGTGGTACTTGGGACATATTACTCAATCGGGAAACTTGGGACAAGGCTCAAGTAAACTTTCAAGACTCTACACCTTACGGGAGTTACACCACTTTTATAAAAGTTCCCATGGTCACGTTTTTCGGTAGACTTTGACTTCTGTCATATTTGCGAAAGATCTGGAAGGACACGTGCTAACTGCCACATCATTAGCTCCTTACATAAAATTCCAAAATAATGTCATAAGTATTTATTAAATAGAATTAAATTATCAAACAAATATTTATACTTTAAAATTAAATTAAACTAGTTTTCTATATAAAATTATAAAATATAATTATAATATAAAAAAATTATAAAATATAATTTTTTTATAAAAATTATAACAAAATTTAACATACCCCTAAAAGATACTTAACTTGATCTAAATGCTTTAAGAAAGAAAAAAATAAAAAAAAAATCCATCTTCATTAATATAAAATGCTTGTATTTACCTAACAAAATAACTAAAGAAAATTAAAACAATGAAATTAATTTAATATATTAATTAAACATTTAATACATTATTTAGAACTACCTAAAATTACTTAATATTACCTAAATTAAGAACTACATACTGTATTAAATGATCAACATGATCATGTATATTTAATTTCATTATAAACATAGGTAATATATAACCTCAAAAATATTTAACTATATTTATACGTTATAAAACACTAAACTATAACATAATTGTTAAATTAACCTAAACATGCAGTAACAAAAATAACTAAATTTATTAACAAACTAATTTTTTTTATGCATATATACTTAAATATTTATAAATGAATAATTTTATAAATTAAAATTACATAAATTTGATTTATATTAAATTACCTATGTTTCCTAAATTATAAATATAGTTTAAATTAGATTTATGCCTAATGAATTCCTAATCCTATTAATGAATGTATTATACTCCTAAATTATATTTATTTTTCGTATGGATAACCCTACATTTTTCTACTATCACACACTTTTTATATAACTCTATTTATAGTAAAGTATCTTTTGTTAGAGAGTAATAATTTTAATAATATTAATCTAAAATATTTAGCTCATTCCTGTTCATCCCTTGCTGAGCTCATCAATGGAACGTGGATGCATCAAAACATAAACAAACAGGTATTCTTTTTAACAACAACAAATAAATATGATTTCTAAGATCAGTAATTACTCTCAATATATTTTTTTTTTGCATATATTAAAATATTAGTTAATTTCATTCCATTCCATACCAATAAGAACGTAATGTAATTTTTTTCTTATTATTGCTTTTGCATATTTTCTTTTCTTTTGGTTATTATAAAGGTGTCATTAATTTAAAAGAGTGCATTTAAATTATTAAGTTTACTAATATGATAATTATAATTATTTTACCCATAATAATATATTTATTAAGTTTCTAAAATAGAAATAGAAATATTTTCTGTAATTAATTGTCAATTTTAAATAAAAATGAATTGCTAAATTTTTGAAATATGGGAATGACAAATACTTTCAATGATTATTGGAAACATGTAATAGGCTCTTTTATAGAGGCATTCTTGGAATATTGTAGGGTGTACAGAATGTCATAGGTGTCCGATTTTATATCAACAGGGAGGGAAAAATGCACCCCTTTTGGCTAACATCTTGACCAAAGAACATATTTTATAATTATGAATTTTGTTATACTTTACGGTTGATTTTTTTTGGCATATAAAGTATAATTATATGTATACGCGTTTAAAATTGGGTTAAGAACTACACAACCATTTGATCTATAGCTAGCTGGGATTTTAATATCT
Organism: Protocalliphora azurea; assembly: GCA_932274085.1. Classification (NCBI taxonomy): domain Eukaryota; kingdom Metazoa; phylum Arthropoda; class Insecta; order Diptera; family Calliphoridae; genus Protocalliphora; species Protocalliphora azurea. The sequence continues at coordinate 19,441,683 of OW026521.1, read as the reverse complement.
TTTATGCCTCCTAACTTCAATTTTAATAGGAATTTTCTAAAACGTTTCAACAAATTATTAAGATCTATGTAGCGCGTAACAAAACGTCAGTTATACATGGTGCTTTATTATTTTATAAAAACATATTTTTTAATGCATTTCAGTTTTCCTTAAATTTATAATTATTGCCATAAAAATGTAATTCACATTCCTCCAACTTTAACTTAAAACATTAATATTAAAGAAATTGATGATTATTAACTACCAGAAAATTTATTTACATAAATTTTTCCCAGTGCATTTTGTCATTTTTGCACTCTTAGCAACAATTACTAAATAAAAGAGCATACGAATACGTGTGAACTTAACCAGCACTTGAAAGTTTTTTCCAAAATTTACCATTTTCGAGCCATGATGGCTGTAGAGTGCAAATCTAAATCAATTTAAAACTTCCCTATGAACCATTTATGTAGCTTTGCCTTTTGAAATGTGTACAGAAAAAATAATATTTATTAAAAAAAAACTTCGAGAAGAACGTGAAAGAATTGTACTATATTTTTGTATAAAAATTGCCATCTTTCATACTGATTTCAGAGTGCTGACTTTGAACAGTTTCACTGCTAGACGAAGTGAAATAATCCAAAAATTTTTTCAGCATATTATTTCGGAATGTAGTTGAAATTACAGAATATTTGTATAAACAATTTCCTGCATATATCCCAGGACTAAATCCCGAAAAACTGAATAAAGTCGAAGCCAAAATATAAAAAACTCAAAATTCAATCGTAAATATCTTTTTAATTGTAAGAGATAACTTATGTTAGTAAGCATATTTTTTCTTTATCTCGCCAAGCACTTTACAGAAATATAAAAATCTTTGAAACCGGACTTCATTTATACAAGTTACGATTTTTTAACTTTTACATACTCGAGGTAGTCAACTTTGACACCCTGTAGCTTATCTCGTGTTATCACAGGGTAACTACAAGATAATTTTTCTGCAAGTTTAGGTCCTCTTCTACAACTTTACCCTACCTTTTAATTCGATCCAACCAGTAGTTTAAGAGATACAGATTTATTACCACAATATTTTTAGAATGTCCCTACTGTATGATGGAAGCCATAGAATGTTTACTTAATTGAACTCAGCTTCCAAAAATGCAACAGAGTAAGGTATTGACTGCGTACGAAATTTTATTTCTTATAAGCGACTCGTCTCAAAAAAAAAAAAAAAAAATCATTCATTATAAATGTGTTTAAAGTCCGCTTAAAAATTGCTTCTAGGACACTAGTATGTCTTCCTATGGGGTTCTTATTCACCACATCAAAATCATGATATTGCGTATATTTTTTTAAGAGGATTATTTGCGCTACTTGAAATCCTGGGAATACTACATTCTTTAAGGTTTCGTAACTTGATTTTTTCCAACCACAGAGGAATTCAAAGAAGCTCCTTAAACAATTAGGGATCACAGGTCACCTTAACAATACCTAAAGTTGTCTGAATGATCTCTTATACATCCAACATCCTACTTTTGAGACTGAGGTCGTTCGGTTTATGCGAATTTTTAACCAGTAGTCTTTAAACTTCACGCCAAGTCTCTGATAATGAATAGCCTAAAGACTCGACTGAGACAATATTGAACTGGCCTTATTCAATATGAGAAAACTATAATTGTATTTAAAAAGAGTCGTTCCGACAAGTCATTATGCAAGAGATTATATGTCTAAATATTTATATTAATAGATACCGTTAGTTATTCTGAAAGGTCACAGTGATTTTGTATAAACTGTTAACTTTCTTATTTCAGTTAGCTTCGGAATTTTGGCCGAGAACCGAGGAATATCAGAAGGACATAAAATTTTTTCTGTTCCGAAGTGGATTGAAATTTCGAGAAGTATCGAAAGATCGAAGATCGACCGATCAGATGATCGGTGTAGAAGTCTTATTACGCTTAAAATATAATTAGTTTTAGATGGGCACTTTTTAATATAGTATGACCCCAAATTGGAACTCATGAATAGTCATTTTGTTATATGTTACGGTGTTTATCTGGTTTAAGTCTAATGCTCTAGTCTAACACTCTAAGAGAATTATTTTATGGGCATAAATTATGCTCGTAAAATCAGAAATCCGTTCAATTTAAAAGTATGCTCTTAAAATATTATTTTTCTGACTAAATTTTAAAATATCTACTACTCATTCTAAAAAGAACTTGAATTTTATTAACAATTGCTAAATAATATGTTCTTTTTGCACTTAAGACTAATTAAAGCTGATACTTTGTTTTAAGAAATTAAAAAATTCCTATCAATTTATAACAAGGTTGTAAACGAATAGCGGTATCGGTAACGGTACTTTAAATTATATCGGTATCGGCGGTATACTAGCACCGAATCTAAAATACCGTCATATTCCGTTATTGAAGACACAGAAAAAACATAAAAAATACATTTTTTATTTATTTTCAATCAAGAATTCATTAAGTAAAACTCCGAATTGCATATTTTTATATTTTATACCAATTTAATCATAAACATTCCTTGCAATTTAGTTTTTTTGACGACTCAAACTTATTTTTTTCTAATTTTTAAATACATGAAATTCAAATAAAATCAATTAAAATTTATAAATTTGCTGCTAATATATTGTCAGATCGTTCATCTTAAAAGAAGCCTCCTTTACAAATCATCCACTCATTCAATACCTTCGTATATAACGCTAAAATTTTTTCCATCGATATCAATATTTTGAGTTTTATATCGTACTTCACCAGTAATTCAATGTAAAAGTAAGGTTAAAATATATTTCATGTGACAAATGTAAAAGCCTCGAAAAACTGTAAAGCGATACAGTTAGGCAGCAGCTACATACATAGCCGATACGATAATAAGACTCAAAAGCCAAACAACAAAAACCCGCCTGGCTGTATTTAAGATATAATTACAATGACGCGAGAGTTGTTCCCCAACCCAAAGCTACTTTGCTACTCTTATGATGAACATATCAGAATTGCAAAAAAAAAAAAAAATTGAGGACAGTACTATTTTAAAAACTAAATTTAAATTTATAAAGGAGTGATAAGAATGGGCAGTTCATGGAGAATTTTTTGTTAACATTTTTGAGACTTCACGTATCGTTATAGAAAGTTAACGTTATTAAAAAAAAGATCAAAACTTTTGAGAAATTTACTCTCTCAAATCGTAAAAAAGTTTCAAAACGCTGGGGAACGCGAAAAAAAAAAGAAATAATAAATTGTTGTCCAAAAACATTTCAGAATAAGGTCTTTCTATTTTGATCGCGTTTGCGTGACTTTGGCTAACTTCGCCAAGTTCGTCGGACACACCTACTATATCTAGCACGATGGTATTTATAACGGTAATGGTTTCCAACCTTGATTTATAACATAAAATATATTAGTGAATCGCATTTAAAAAATAGTAAAACAAAAAATGTCGCTAATGGCAAATCATGAAAAAAATTCTACTGGGTGCAATATATGCAAAAATGTTCTCTTAAGTGTAAAAATATGTATAAAAATGGATAAATAACAAAATTATGCTCTTTAGTGTAATATACGCAGCATTAAGTACAAATTATGCAGAAACATGGCGTTTAAATTACATAACATAATATAAAAAAATATGTTATTAAGACAAAAAATATGCCGTGACAAATCGATGGCAAAATTTTTAAAATTGTCTGAAATGCATATTCAAAAATTTTCTCCTAAGTGTCCTTTTTTATTATTAAAAAAAAAAAACTTAAAATTACACTTGTGATAAGCGGAATCTTATAATTTATAATTTACTGTATAAAATAAAAATTTTCTATTAGTTTTCTTTCAGCACATTTTTCTTCACTCTCTCCTCAAATATTTAAGAATCATGTTTTTATAGGTTTGTTAGAGGAGGATATTATTTTTTCGGATTTTGGCCATTAAAAGAAGATGGTGTTGAGATATTGCTATTATTAGGAATTTTTTTTAACTTTATGGGAATATTTCTACGACAACATCCACTCCTTGTAAATTTAACTATTAAATCTTGATTTTACAAAAGAACATCTCATATTTTTTAAGCTAAACCAATAAATATTTATAATACAACTAAAGCATACAAATCTCCAATTTAAATCTATAAAAAAACACATAAAATAATAAAACTAAAAAGAGATTAAAGTATAAAAAGCAGCAAATTGTAATTATTTTTCTCAGATTTTTTCAATTAATTTATATGGAAATTATTGAAAAAAGTGCAAAAAAATGGAAAGATTATAAAAGTATTTAATGTCCTAAGGGAAATTCATTGAATAAGATTTAAACTGAACAGGGGTATAGTACATCATTAAAAGCTATTGTATTCAATTGTTGGCAACAATTTTTTAGTTTTGTTGCTCTTCTTTAAGTCTTTATTTTTTTCTACCTTCAAAAGGCGTGTCCTTAATATTATTTTTATCAGATCTTTATCATGATTTTACCGCCAAGTGATTATTATAATGATAATGAGCCAACTCCATTGCTAGCATGTTTGCTGTTCCTACTTCTTCAAGAAGATTTTCACGCGCCTGCTTTGAATTTTATTTCTTTTATTGTAACTAGAAAATACTTCATTTATTTATAAAACTCTTCAAAGAGATTGCAATTTAAACATTCGCTTAGAATTTTCCATGAGTGTCGGTTTAATAGTGACGGCGTCGCCAACGCCAATAATGAAGTTGATAATAATGACGATCTCTAGCATTAAGTGATTTTCATCGCTGGCGTTAAAAGAGTGTTTGAAACACATGTCTTCAAGCATAATTATATATAAAGGAATAAATTTAATTTAAGCGGGGGAAATTTTAAAAGTAATGGACGACTAAATGAAAACTCTATTTAGGGGGAAAATTACAAAAATGTTGAGGGGATAAAATAAAAAAAAAAAATACAATAATTTTGAGATATTTTCTTTCTCTGAATATGAGCTGTTTGGTTCAAATGAAATTATTTTTTTCTAAAATAGAACTTTTTAGATCCCATAATTTTAAATGTGATTTATTAAAAGTTCTCGAGTTTGCTTCTTGGTGCATCATTATACTAATACCTAGCGAATAACTGAGCAGAAATTCTCTTAAATAGATAATTTTTTCTAAACTGTTACAAAACACCTTTCCAACTAATATAACTTAATCATTAATAAATAGTAGGGTATAAGAAGCATTTGTATTGCGCTTATATTTTTAATATTCTTGTTGTCCTACAACTCAATACCACTACTTGTAACAAGTTCTATGCCTAAGTGTTTTAACATTATTTTTTTTTTTTTTCTTCTTTAAAAATATGTAGGTATTTTTGTGCTTAGTTCTAAAAAGGAAGTAAACGATTTTAAAGCAAGCCAACCAACAATCTATTCATCCAACTAGTCAGCTAACCAAACCAATGAACTCTTTGCTACAACTAAGTGTAGAAGGCTAAAATTGGTATTAATGATATGTAGATTAAAATATGATTTTAAACTTAAAACCAATCATTACATGTTTAAGCTGTTTTGATTGCAATACTTTGAGCCTAGAAAACGTTGGCTAAATGGAAGGGATAATAAAGCAAAATAGATTTGTTTATAAGCGGTTTGGTGGATGTACTTGATGACAGAGTTTTACTTAAAATAGTTCTATCACACTTTAGTGACTTTTTTAATAAAAGGAGACAAGAAATAAACTTTAATATAAATGATATTTTAAGAAAATTGTATTATAAATGTTTTTAAAAGAAATAATGATCTAGTTGAGAATATTTTTATATTTCTTAATATTTTAAAGATATTTTGATGCTTTGTCGCAAAACTACAAGTGATATTTTAATCATATATTACTATGACATTGACAGCTATTTTGCTAGATTTCATAAAAGAACCTTATCTTCTCAAACAATATAAAAAACTATTTGTTCTTTACTAGAATTCATAGAAAGAAAATTCATGAAATATATATATATATATATATATATATAATTCTCGTGTCACGATGTTTGTAATTGATTTTTATGAAATACGTATATTTGTTAGGTATGAGAATAGGTCGTAAAGTATATTTCATATCGCTAGACGGCGTAAAATAGGCCGAAAGGGGTAAAAGCTCCTGCTCCCTATATTTTCTGAACTAAGGAACCGATTCTATAATTATTTATTTAAAAATAATCGCATAGATGTCTGGACCTTTCTTCAAATTCAACTTTTGTAGGAAGAAAACGAGTAAAAATTGTATTGTGGAACTTTTTTGACACACTATTTAACTTTTAATTCAATAAACGCGGAAATGAATTTTACATCATATTCGTAACTTATCAAAAAATTACAAATAATAAGTACTCAAAAATGTACTAGTAAGTCTTAATTTTTGTAGATTCAAACACAAAATTATGTAATAAAAAGTACTATCAGACCTCAATCTCTGGTACCATTACAAGGAAAAAACTAACCATTAAGCACCATTTTACTTGATTTCTCATTCATTCGGAACCATATTAGCTAATTTTGGAAATTTGAAGGCTTTAGGGTTAAAAATCACACTTGTTTTTGGTACTTTTTCCATAAAATATCTTTTTCTGTTCATTGACATATAAATATAAATATTTTATTATGGGACTCGACTATAATTTTGAAATTCATTGGACTACAATTTTGGCTACTTTCATGGGGGTAAAAAATAGTACCAAGGGAGGGAAAAGGGGAATTACGTTTTGTTCAATTGAGACAATTTTAATAAAAATTGAAGAAATGGTGGACTAATTATTCTCACAAAATAAGGTAAAACGACGCTATTTAAACCTCTGGAACTAAAATCTAGATAGGACTAAATTCGAGTAATTAATTTGGATATTTTTGTAAAACTTATATAGGTATATATATATTAGTAATTCTAGGTAGATTTATATCTTCTGAGTCATATCTGTGATATACGAATTTAAATAAAGAAAGCATTTTAAAAATTCATGTTGAACGGATCTGTTCCAGGGCGGAAAAAGGAAATAGTTTTTTCCCCTTATAATGGTACTTTTATCGTTTTTTCGATAAATAAATATACCGGCATACAATTTTGCTAATATGATGCTGAATAAATGAGAAATCAAGGAAAGTGGTGCTTAATGGTTAGTTTTTTCCTTCTAATGGTACCAAAGATGAAGGTCTGATAGTACTTTTGTATATATTTTTGTGTTTGCATCCACAATTGAGACTTACTGGTACTTTTTATCTTTCTTTATTAGTACTTTTTGTATTTTGTATACCATGAATTTAAAATATGAAGGAACATTTTGGTACTTTTTCGAGTCTTATCTGTAATATTGACCCAAACAACATGAAGTTAAAAATACTTGGTCTTAATTAAACGAGAATATATAAAAGGGAGATTTTGTAATGCCTTTTGGTGCTCCTAAAGATACTTTTTTTATTTTTTCCAATAATTAACCCAGAAATATGAAATAGTCTTAAATGAGTGAGAATCTACAAGAAAGGACTATGTGGTACTTTTTTTTCTTCAAAAAGTACTTTTAGAACTTTTTGTAATAATTAACCTAGAAATATGAAGTAAAGGATATATGGTTCTCTTTAGGTGGTAATCGATAAGCCCTTTATATGTATCAAGACCACAAACCCAGGGACAATATAAGTGATATTCTTTCGTACCTTTTGAAGTTTCCAACATATAGAATATATTTCTGGACTTTATCAATCATAGAAATAAATTTTAATACTTATTATTTTCTTACCACATTCATATCAAACATGTTGCTGGCACTTTTTGAAAATCATATTATTTAGAGGTTAAAAATTTTTTCTTTTAGTACTTTTTTAACTAAAATATTTAAAAATATTATTGTTATTAACGTCGAAATAATGACCTATAGAAATTGTATGTATATCTCCGCCAAAATATCTTCACTTTGGTAGTTTTATGGTACCCTGTGTTATTTAATTAGGAACTCATAGAAGGTTACGAAATAATACGATATCCCAATCCTAAGATGTTCCTTATTTAAGTATAAACCTGAAGGCATGAAATTAGAATCTGTAGGAGGTGTGGTTGAGATGTATGTTACTAATTTTTAGGGGTTATATTTTAATTTTATAATTTTAATTTTTAGTTTTTGTTTTTTTTGTTCATTTTGGAAATACAATTCGTTCTTTATAAATAAATAAAGTTACTAAGTTTACATCTTATTATCATAGAAAATTGTTCATAAAACGAAATGTTATCGTAAATTCTTTATATAATAAAATTGACGTAAATTTTCCATAAAAAGAAAGAATATTGAACGTTAAAAAAAAATATGAAACATTCATTGGAAATATTTTTAAAGAATTTTGTATAAAAAGGAAATTGATTGAAAATTTTTTCTAAGGAGCTAATTTATCTAAAAGTGTTTATAAAAAGGTAATTTATAGTACATTTTCTATAAAAGAATATTTATCAGAATTTTAAAATGCATATTTTCCTCTAGATGTTATTATACATAATTATTTGAGCTTAGAATTTCTTAGCACTTAATTGCCACTCACTATACGACAACATTATTTTGCACTTAAAGTCACACGTTTTAATATTTTCTACTTAATTTACATTACTATCTATAATTCTTGCAAACAATATTCTAATTTTAAAAGCCAATAAGAGAAGAGTAAAAATTAGTTAAAAGTGGTTTATAACAAACTACAAGTGTTTTTGAAACTGTATGTATTATAAAAACAAACAATAAATGTTACACATAATTTCTTAAAAGCTTAAATTAAAACAAAAATCAAGATTTTTCTAATGGCATATAGCAAAAGTAAACAAACAAATATACTTACATGCGTTAGCCAACAAGTAAGAGAGAAATTTTAAAAATGAAGTACCATTAATTCATTTGACAATCTATGGCTTGTTCTTCTTCCTTCCTACTGTTTTTTGTCTCAAAAACTACTAATGGCTCTTTGCTAAGAAAAAAACTGTAAGAAGTTATAATTAAGTCATAAAAAACTGTCTTATTTTTTCCAGTTACTTATAAAACGATGTAAATTTTCTACTAAAAGATATAGAGAGAAAAATTATAAGCCCCCACAAATATTTCTAAACTTGAAGGAATTAAAAAATGGAACTAAAAACAAAGCCTCATACAAAGTACTCTGCTACTGCTAAACTTAAATAATATATAGTTTTTAAGTTTGTATAAAAATAATAATAAAAAAACACACAGGACCATTTTAACCAAAAGAAATAAAAATACAATTTATGTCTATACTTTTGACTTTAATTGCTGCACTCGCGCTTTGCTGCCTGTTGCTGCTGCTTGGGATGTCTCCTTTAGAACTACGAAAAAAAAAAAATAAATAAAAAATGTGTTCCATACAATTTTTTGTTCATCTTTTGCTTCATAGTCACCCTGAGTCCTAGTAAGCAATTGTATGGTGGCACCAGAGTCATGAAAAACAAACACAAAAAAAAAACAATAAAGAAGTTGCTTAATACAACAAAAAAATGTTGTTAATGTTATTCATTGTAAAATTTTCCTTGTTGTTTTATGAATGTATGTATTTTTTTTTTTTTTGCTACATTTTATATTTATAATGTTTATATAAAATTGTTTTTATAGTGGTGGTGTTTTTTTATGACATGTTCTTATATTTGTTTATACGAGTAGAATAATTCTTTTTTTAACCTCCAACTATTAACGCCACTCATGTGAGTATTGTTTATATGGCAACACTGATAGATATATGAAACAATTAAGATTATTAATATTTTTTGAATGTACAGGGAAATACCCTACAGTAGGTGAAATAAACAAATTCACAGCAAGTTTCCACAATTATATCCACAAATAGGTGAATTACTAACAATGTTCCTTAAATACCAATATGCTATGTTTAACTTCCTTTTCTCTTCTTTAAAGTAACATCTAAAGTGTCTATTGAAAAATAGTACATCCTTTATTCGTAAACAATCCTTCTTAACAATATCTGAATACTCTTAAAAACAGTTAAAACAAATAGTACCATTGTTTTCAAATGCTCTAAAATCTTGCATGAATTTGACCAAGTCGAAATCGTAGATGTGGCGTCACTAATATCACCAAAATTAAACGTTATATTCAAGTTAAAGTCAAATCTATTGAATGTCAGTTTTCTTTTTGAAGAAAGGAATATTAAATCAGTGTCAGCATGCACGAATAATCGTCCAATGGTAAATTAACAAAAGTTCACTTCTATATTTCCACCGGAATTTAATTAAGGCATTCTATTTATGTACGAATAAAGCGGACATATCAGACCGGATATCTGAAGCCGATGTTACAAACTGCGATGAACTGATGGCGGATCGACAATCCAGGTTAAACGCAACTCTCTCAAAGATGCCCACGAGGTTTCGGTAATACACAGATGACTCCATGAAAGGCGATATATTTGAAGTGGGTCTCTATATATAGAGGTACCGATGACCACACTATACTTTCATCTTCTAATACGCTCTTTATACGAATTTTGTGCGATCGGAGAATATATATATATGCACTGTACCCAGTGTAGGGTGATTGATTATTTGACTTTTTGGAGAAACCGGTTTTCGAAAGTTTCAATAGTTGGAATTTTTGAAATTCCAAAAAAAAAAAAACAAAACGGTTAACCGTTTTATATTATCATCGGAAACTGTGGCTTAATGTGGAAAAGACGTTATCTGAAGTCATAAAATACAAATAATAAAATATAAAGCCACACTCCCGATGAACCCTCCTATGCTTGTTTGCTGGATGATTTTCCTACACATTCATCAATCAATATTTTATTTTTGTAAACAAAAGCGTTTAAAACAAAAAAAAATTAAAACTAATTTTTAAATTTTCTTTTAATTTAATATGATAAATTAAAATTTTCGTAAATGACAAAAAAAATTAAACAAATCCGTTCGAAAAAAAACTGTCTGCAGTATGAGTTAATTTTGAAATCAAAACGTCATGCTGCATTATCTCTGTGACGCACACATTCTCAAGCTCTCTCAATTTAACTAATACATTCTTATTGTTGGAGCTTATGCAGTATGAGTGTGCATAAAATATAGTTTGCATCTTCGGCATAGCCGATTGTATCGGCGACTTACCTTGAGCCGGCTTAGCTGTTTTAAGCCCGTAGCCGAGACACATTCATCATATTTAACGTGGTACCTGCAATGACGGCTCAACTCCACGGCGTTCTTAGAGCCGGGTAAGTATAATACGCCTAAAAACGCCCCCATGTGCATGTTAGTCCACTCCCTGTAGCTATATAATCTCCTGCCGCACTATGGATGGCGATGTGCACTTTAGGTTTAAACCACAGCCACCACGTGACTCCCCGAAGGTTCTCGACCAACAGCCAGTCCAGTACAACAACACCGACAAGCAGGTGTTACTGTACCAGGGGCTACTGTCTCCCGTGGTACCAGATTGTGTTAAGTCTCTGGTCAGGCCCCGAAGGTCCTTTTCTCCCATTATAAACACCAGACAAGTCCAGGAAAAGGTAAATCTATATATACCTGCCAAGCTGATGCAACTTTTAGACCGAAAGACTAGTCTTAGAGCGTAGCATGACAGGCTTTTTACTCTACCACGAATGAGCTATCCATCAAGGAAGAGATTTTTTCTAAGAAGGTAAGCCGCCGTGGCGAGCCGATTTTGGGACGGTTTGGTCCTCTGCCTGAAGGAAATTAAGCTCACTGACTGGGTTCAGCAACATAAAATATCACCGCTGTTTGTCAGGAAGAGTTGGACATTCAGCACTTAAGTTCATACCGTATAAACTATCTGCCTTCTCCAAAAATAAACTCCAAAAATAAAAATTAACTTTTGTCTACGCAGAAAAAATTATAGATTAATTTTATTATTAATTGATATAAAAATTTTTATTAACTGATCCAATAATTATTTAGAAGTTTTAAATTTTAAAAAAAGGGAAAGAAAAGTTTGTCATTGAAAATTAATTTTCTTTGACTTAAAAATTCAATTAAAAAACAAAAATATATTTTAAATGTCGAACACTTCTGGCTTCTAGGCCTTTATCTTATTCATAGAACTCTATAGGACCAACATTAAAAAAAGGATTTAAAAAGATGGTAAAATATATTATTAATTACTTCGGTTTTTATACTCGTATTGTAAACTTTGTATAAATTTTGTTTTTGTATGAAGAAACCATTTTGTAATGGTGCAAATTTAGTTAATATTTGGATTGCATCAATTAATTGATTTTAATGAATGTTTCAGTCATAAAAGTAATTATTTTAGTTAAAGTTTTAATTAAAGTTATAGAAAAAATCAATAAATTTCATTTAATTAATATTATCATTTATTTAATTGGAGCAAAATTAATTAAAGTTTTAATTAATGTATTTAACTTAATTATTAAAATTTGTTGTTATTTTTGTCAGTGTATGGCTTAGGAGCTAAAGGAAATTAAACTCACTAACTAGGTTTTGGAGCGTAGCGCAATTGCTGCCACGAAGAGGATAATTTCTAAGTGAATTCGTATGCATTTCAAATTATTATTATATTATTATATTATTTAAAATTATTATTATTATAAAAGCATTTTTTTTATTCATAAAACACTTTTAAATTATATTTTATGTTTATAACTTTTCCAATTTAATTTTGTCGATTTTCAATACCAAACAGCATAAGACAATAATGCACAATCTATTTTAAGTTTGCATTATTTAATATTATGATTTTGGTAATGAGAAAGATTCCTACAGATTAAAGCAGGCGCGGATCCAGCCAAAGCATTTAGGGGGAGGGGGGTTTTATTATTATTTTTTTTTTTTGTTTTGGTTGAAAAATTCGAAATTGTGTACAAGATTTTAATGGCTAAATATTTAAGTTAATAAGTGACGATCAAATTTTATACAATATTTTTATAAATAACTTTTGAACTATACATTTTTTTTGTCACCAAAAAAATGTATCTATGGTTTGTAAATTTCGGGGAATATTGAATAGATTTTAATAATTTAAGGTCTGTTTTTATTTAATTATTATTCTCTAAAGCATTTCATTTCAAAAAAATAAATGCATTTCAGTAAAATTAATTAAAATGCATCACCTGAAAAACATGAAAGGTTGAGCTATGTACGTTTTGATACTTAGAATAACAACTTTACTTAAATAGATCTAATTACATTCTTTAATATCAAAAACTTACTGATGCAGAAATTTTTAATTAATCTTATAAATGCAACCATAAGTTGTTAAACGCAAAAAACTAACAAATTTTCAAAAATACCCTGTAAATTTTACATATTTCGAAAAAAAAAGTTTTGATGATAGTTTTTGAACTAAAGATCTCGTAGCTGCAAAAATTTTAAGTCAATTTTGAATTTAATTGAATGAAGGAAGCAAAAGCTTTTAAACTTTATTTAGATCTTTCATATTTACTATAAATTAGAAGTAATTTATTAAATTTTTTTAATTAAATTTGCTTTTCTATTTTAAAATAACACTAAAGATATCAAGTTTTAAACGCCATTTACAACAAAAATGAGTCGTCAACCTTTCAAATCGTTTAAATTTTCAAGAAATTATTTAAGAATTTCAAAACTTTATCAAATTGTTTTCAATATATTTTAAGCAAATCTCTTTATGATCTATTTGAAACATACTTGGGACTAAAATAAAGACGTATAAAAAGTAAATCATTCCGTATAAAATTGAATAAGGGTTAAAATTTTTGTCCAATATAAAAGAATATAAATCTTGTCATGCTCTTTAAAAATATTACATCGTTGCATAGCTTTTTGTAAAAAAATTTATAATATATTGCATTGGAACTTGAAAAATTTCATTTTTTAAATGTTGTTTAAAAATTTTCTTTCAATATTTGAACAAACCATATACGAATGCATAAGGATAACAAGCTTGATTTTTCTGCTTTCCAAAAGAATCTTAAAAGGAAGAAATAAACAAAACAATAACAGAATTTATCCAGGAAATTACCGAAAAAAAACTGCTGTTTAGCATATTTCAAAATTTTTAATTATTTTTAATTACAACAGTTAGAAGATAAGATTTTACTTTAAAAATTACCATTTTTAGACATCAATCGTTGATAATTTATGTGTAAATATTTTCATTTAGCTTCCAAAAAAATTGTCTTAAAATACGTAAAATTTTCATTATGTATAATTTAACAATATCTAGAATAAATATTATATTTTGTATGAAGAAATTTGGGAAAGATTTTTTCTGTGTTGTTACTTAAGCACTTTTGTAAACAATTTTGAATAGATTTTGATTTATGAAATAAAAAAATATTTTTCATTAAATGATAAAACTAGTACTTATACAAATTATTTTTTTTTATAGAAAGATGTATCTTTAATTATATGATCCCTAAATTTGGAAATTTAGAATTTCGGAAATCCAATAAAATAAATGAAATTACTAAATTATTTACTTATAGAAGAATCTAATATTTTACAAAAATTCATAGACATGTACTGAAATAAAAATATTTAAAAATGTGCATTTCCTACATTTTTATTAAACAAGTTCCAATTTTTAAACCCTAATGATTTTTTTTTTTTTAATTTTCGGAAGAAGATGCAAATTTTTCTATTTATGACAAACTAATTTTTTTTCAAAAATAATGTTTATTTTTTTCCTTTTCCTATTGCAAACTTTTCTTCATTTTTATTTTTTTTAGTTAAAAAAATATTTTTTTTTTTTTTTTTTTTTTTTTGAAGGGGCGGGGTAGGTATTTCCTTTTCTTTTTATATTATTTAGTCCAGGCATGGACTAAGAATTATGAGAGCATTATAAATTAAGATTTAATAAATAATAAGCAGATATTTGATGCCTATAATCTGAGTCATTTTATCCTGTAACTCTAGTAGGAGTTATATGCAAGCACCTGTATCTAAATAAGATGTAGATACAGTAAACATGACTTTTTTCATTCATTTAAATATCCCTAATAAAATAACAAAATTTTCAATATAAATGTCACAAACTTTATGACAAACATAACAATTCCTAAACGCTTGCCACCTATGTGGAGAGGCTAAGACAAAATGTTGTCATCTCGGCAAGGCGCCTTCTTCTCCTTTTCAATTTTATTTTTGCGTTCACATAGAAGAGAAAAAAAAAGAAATAACACAAAACATGCACTTGTTGCTGTTTGTTTATGGGCCATTGATTATTTTGTTTTTTTGCTGCTGTAGCTACTATGAGATTTTGTTGTTGGTATTCTTTTTTTCTAGTTTCATTTTGTTTATAACAATAATAATGTTTCATTTAATGTGTGGCATAGTGTGTTAATATATTTTGTTGAATACAACATTTTTTTACTGCTATAAAATTCCTACATAAAAATATAAACAACAGAATGTATATATTTTTATTCATTTTAGTTCTCCTAAACAATTCCAGGTTTGCAAATGCTACAAGTTTAAATTAAATGTTTCTTTTAGTAAAAGGAATGAGAAAAATAAATTTGTTTATATATTTTTTTAAATATTAACATCATAAAATATATCCGGAAATTAACATAAGGAAGTTAAAGTTTTTTTTCCTTATTATTATTATTGTTTATGTAGTTAGTTATAGGTCTCATATATACGTGAACCTATATCTTATAGCAAAAATGTTAAAGAAGAAGTTTACATGTGTATATAATTATGTGCCTTTATAATAATAAAAAAACTATTAATCGCCACCACAAATTGTTTAATATTAAATAAACACCATAAAAATGTTTTGTTTATTTCTTTTTCAACTTTATGAACTTTATCTTGCACTTGTTTTATGATTTTTTTAAATTAAACAAAGTTTTATTATAAACAAATGAAAATATATATGTATCCGTAGAATTTTGGTAAAACAACTTAACCAAAATTTTAAAATTTTTCAGGAGAGTAAAAACTGTTTAAAAAATCAAAGTTTTTTTTTATAAAAATGTTAATTTTCTGTTAACTATATCTCCAAAATCTAAGTAATAGCCATAAGAAAATACTGACTAGTGACTGGTGTAAACGATTCGTCCTTAAGTTAATAATGGTCTTATCTCGACTTAAGATGTTTTCACAAAACTCCACAGATATTATGAAATACGTTGCATAATTTTAAATTATGTGCTGATTATGACGGAAGAGGAAATAATGTATTTGACACTCCTGAATTGAAAAATCATATCCCAAAACTAAAACCATATGTTCCAAAAAATGCTTAAATTATAAAATCAACATTTATCGAATAATTTCTACAAAAGGAAAATTCATTGAAAATTTTTTATAAAAAAAATTCATAGAAAATTTTCTTTAAAAAGAAAATGAATGGTAAATTTTCTCTAAAAGAAAATCTATCCAATATTTTTTCAAAAAAGAAAATTTAACAAAATTTTCTATAAAGAAAATTTATCAAACACTTTGTATTAAAAGAAAATTTATGGAAGGTTTTCCATAAAATTAAAATTTATTCAATATTTCCTGTGAAAAGAAAATTTACCAAAGGTCTCCTGTGAAAAGAAAATTATGGAAAGCTTTTTATAAAAAGAATTGTGTCGAAAAAAATTTTATCGAAACTTTCTATAAAAACAAAGTCAATATAAAACTTTCTATAAAAAGAAAATATTAAATATTTTCTTAAAATAGAAAATTTATCGAACATTATCAAAAAGAAAATTTGCTCTTAAAAAAAAATTATCGAACATTTTCTCCAAAAATAAATTTTTTCGAATATTTAATATAAAAATAAAAATTTATCAGCAATCTTCTATAAAAAAAAATCATAGAAAATGTACGATGAAGGGAATTTTTATAGAATTTTTTTTAAAAAGAAAATTCCTAGAAAATTAGTTATAAAACAAAATTCATAAAAAACTCTTTAAAAATAAAATTAAAAGAAAACTTTCCATAAAAATAAAATTAAGTGCAAAGTTTTTATCAAAAGAAAATTCACAGAAAAGTTTTTAAAAAAGTAAAATTTACGAGAAATTTTCTATAAAAAGAAAATTTAACAAATTTTTCTATTCAAAAACTAAATTGTGTTGAAAGAAAAATTTTCGAAATTTTCTATAAAAAAGTCAATAGAAAACTCTATAAAAAGAAAATTTATCAAAAATTTTCCAATAAAAATGAAAAAGAATAAAAAATATTAAATATTTTCTTAAAATAGAAAATTTATCGAACATTATTCTGAAAAGAAAATTTTGTCTAAAAAAAATTAACGAACATTTTCTCTAAAAAGAAATTTTTTTCGCATATTTTCTATAAAAATAAAATTCATAGAAAATGTTCTATGAACAAAAATTTATAGAAAATTTCTTTTAAAAAGAAAATTCATAGAAATTTTGTTATAAAAAAATTCATAAGAAACTTTCTATAAAAATGAAATTCATAGAAAGTTTTCTATAAAAAGAAAATTCATTGCAAAGTTTCTATCAAAAGAAAATTCATAGAAAAGTTTCTATAAAAGGAAAATTTATCAGAAATTTTCCATAAAAAGAAAACTTATCAAGTTTTTCTATAAAAAGAAAATTTATAAAATTTTTCTATAAAAAGAAAATTTTCTATAAACAAAATCATAAAAAATTTATATAAAAAGAGAATCCATAGACAATCTTGTGTAAGAAGAAAATTAATAGAAAACTTCATTTAAGAAGGAAATTAATAGAAGATTATCTATAAAATGAAAATTTATGGAAAATTTTCTAAAAAAAAAAAAAAATATATAAAAATTTTCTATAATTTTTTTTATTATATTTTATTATTTAAAAAAAATCATATAAAATTGTCTATAAAAAGAAAATTTATAGAAAATTGATAGAAAATTTTATCATATTTTTTATTTGCATTATTATTATTTTTTCGTAGTTGTTACGTCACATGTTAAGAATTTAGTATAATATTATATAATTAAGTTTAAAGCCTGTTCATAACTCCACTGAAACATGATCAATAAACTCCATCCACATACCTACATATAACCAAACCCATTTAGATGTTGTCAAAGTCTTTAAAGTTTTAAAGATTTTTTTTCATCTTCATTAAACATTTTCAAGGATTTTAGTTTATTTAAAAAATAAAGCAAAAAACTAAACTATATAATAAATATTTTTTATAGCTTGACGTTATTTAAAAATGTATAAACAGAAATAATGTAAAAGAAATAGTATTTATTACCGTAAGCAACGCGTACATCTTGATAAGTGAAAATGATGGATCTACTTAAGTGTACACAACGATATTTAAACTACATTCATTTGTATGCAGCTAATAACAAGCAACAGTGACTGACTGTAACATTTAAAGGTAAAAAGGTTTTGAATTACCTTTACCAGGCTTAGCTATGTTTTTTTTTTTTATTCTTAAGATATTCTTAACAAAGGAAAAATAGAGTTTAATATTCATCTGTTTATGAAGAAATGACCCTTTACAAATGTTTTAACATGGAAATTTTTTCACAAGTACAATGAAGGCAACAAAATATATAAAATAATATTTAAGTACATTTATAGTTGTGGTAAGTACCTATAGTAAGTAGCAAGTTATAGTTGTTGCAGGAGCTTAAGAAAAAAAATGTATATTATAATAAAAGTGACGCTACACATTGAAATGTACTACATATATATAAAACTTATTTTATAAATACTATAGGTTTGTTATAAAATGCAGCAAGAGGGAGGAATAGCTTAAACTTAAAGTTCTGAAAATGGATTATAAATGCTACAGTGGATTACAAAATATAGCTTACTTTAAGACCAACATAACTTCTCGTTCAATAAAGAGTCAGATAAATGTGAGAGATATATATCCTTCTGCAAAAGAATGCAGTGACAGTGAAAAACTCTGTTGGGAGAAAACCACATAAATAAAATTAACTTTAATTCAGCAAGATTCACAGCACTATCGTTATATCTTAAACCTCTGTAGGTGAACGGGATATTGTGCGTTTTACGGCGGTATGTGTAATAAACAGGGCAACCAAAAATATGCAATATATTATTTTTTCCATCGCACAATATCTGCTAAATATTTCAGGCGTAATTCTTTATCCTGACCGGTCATTGGTAACATTTTTTTGGAGTAAAATTCTTAGGGCGGGTCCAAAAAATAAGCTCTCAACATTATGTTAATTTGCGAATATTTATGATTTCCTTAAAGTTTTCTGTGATTGAGATGAACGTTATCCATCATTCTTTTCCTATGTCATTTAATGTTGGGAGGCACCTAGCAACAACTTATTGGTTTTTGGTAATAGCAACTAGTTACCTAAGTAATTACTAGGTAATGAGGTTTCATTGCTTTATATAATACTCTTCACTAAATAAATAACTACTAGCGTTGAACTGTTAAACGTATAGTTTCAAACGCAACACCCTCGTAACTCCGTTATTTTTCTTTTACAAAATATGTTAAAATATATCCTTGATACTTTAAAAAACTTTTAGGAGATAAATTATAAAAAAGAATGTTATGTCTTTCTTAAACATCCCTATTGTAAGAATGAATATTAATTTTATTAAAATTTTGTTAAAAAAATGGAATTTTTACAAAAATTATAAGAAATCATATTTATTAAGCATCAGTTCGAGCCTAAGCTTATTTAAATTGGACAAAGAGGACCTAAAATATATAGAATTGAATTTCATGTATTAAAAAACTTTTCAATAAAAAGCGAACCTTGAACCACTATAAAAATAAAATTACAAAGAATTTTGGAGTATTTGAAAATTTTTATTGACATAATGTGTGAGAAATTTTTTTTTTTTTTTAATTTACTGAATTTCATAAAAAAATAAGGAAATTTAAATACTAAAAATCTATTTTTAATATTCTACTCAAAAAAGGAACAAAAGTATGAGGTAGAAATAAAAAATTCCCCCTTTTTCTCATAAGCTAATAATTGCGATTTTTTTAAATATATTTCGATAAAAAAAAAACTTTAAGTAAAATTTAGCACAGAAAAAGATCCGAAAAAGTCATGATTTTAACATTACGTTGTTATTGGAAGTTATTTTTTTTAACCCATGGTTGTCATTAGTGGAATGTTATTCTTTTATGCTCTTTGTTCATTGCTTTTGAAGTACTTCTTTTAAAACTATAGTCATAAATTTTTATTTAATATAAATATGGTTTTTAATTGTTAATAGATAATAAAAATATTTTTCAATTTGTGAAATTTTTATATTCTTAGAAATTATTTACCTTTTTTCCTGCTAAAAATACATTTATTTTTGAAAGTAATTTTTATTAACTTCCAATAAAATTCAAAAAAAAAAAAAAGAAAAAATACACTTGGTTCTACTTTTGAAGTGGCAAAAAAGTTCTTTTTTGGAAGCACTTGTATCTTTTTTTTTTTTTTTTTGTTGAGAAGCCATAAAAATTAGTAATTATATCCAAATTTATCCACACATTTTAAATCTAAAATCAGATTTTCAAACTTATTAAAATGTACTCCGATATGGGGAAAATAAATTTCCAAAATATCTACATAAGAGAAGTAATTAATATCTTCTAAAATTTTTGTTTAATTAACATTAGGCAAAGGCTTTTAGAGTAAGTAGAAGCAGTCACATATATCACTGTTGCTATATGAGTGAAATAAATAATTTTTTTATTATTACTATTATATTGAAAAAAAATATATATATATATATTTTTTTTTTTTAATTTTAAAACAAATACTGCATTTACCATTTTATTAAAATATTTTTATAGTTGGGCATAATAGAACAAATGTACTTAATTTTGACATCCAAAAATTTTCGCAATAATTCAGTTTTTATAAATTCTTAAGGAACGATTTAAAATGATATTCGAAGTTCTAGATATTGACAACAGAAGAATACATAAAATTTCTAAATTCGGGAAAATATTACAGACACATATACTCTTGGCTTTACATTGATATATATTTCACGAAAGTATCTTAAGTTAAATATAGGTGATTTTCTTAATCCTTTTCTTTGATATGATTCTTCTATATTCATCTCATCAAAATATATTTTTTTAGTGGCATTCTTACAAAATTTTTGTTTTCATAAATAAGCTCTAACTTTTCTCATCAACTGTAGCTCCTGCACATATTCTTTTTCATTTTATACTTACTTAAAATCTGAAAGTAAATACAAATACGGCAATCTTGGAATTTTTATCAAATTTCAAAAAATAAAATAGAAAAATAAAACCAAAAGTACATTTTTTTATTGCAAGAGAAATAGCAACATAATAACCAGAAGCAACAGTTTTATGATTTTCAGAGTTCTTTAGAAATAATTTTATATATTTTGAAAATGAATAAAAAAGAAACTAATGGTTTTTGTTTTTAACAATAATAACGAGAGCAGCAAAACTCTTGAAAAAAAGACTTTAAAACCATAAAACTACATCCAGACCTTTAAGCTAAATGCAGGACATAGATATGGAATAAATACTCAAAGAAAAAATAAAATAAATTTAAAAATATTTTTTCTAGAAACAGCAGCTAATAAAGGGGGAGAGCAATGGAACCAAAAATCTATTGAGAGCTTAAAAATATTGTACTAAGGATAAACATAATATAAAATTAATTACAAAAATTCATAAATTTTTTCTGAAGTGATACTACACTCTTCATAGTGGCCAACTTATACAAATATAACAAGTATATATTCAGTAAATAGCTATCACTGTTTGCCGTTGTTGTAGCAACAACATCAATCTTTTGTTTATGCGATTAAACTGATAAGCATTTAAATGAGTAAGCATCATTGCCAACAACATTTGTAACAACAATGTATTCCCTTCCACCAACAATTATGACTACATATACCCTAAATACAACAGTCAGTTTACTAATAACTATGTATCAACTGCTACTAACGCTATTTACTACCCGTAAGCATTGTTGCCAGATTTGCCGACTTATCTGCATTTTGACGGCTTTTTATCGAAAAATTCCAAAGTGCGATTTTATGATTTTTGTTCAAAAAATGACGATTTCACGAAATGTTCACACATGCCAATTTTACTTGTCTAAATCTGATTTTGTAGTGTGCTAGATAGAGAGAGAAAAGGACTATAAGAAGCTTTACTTAGAAATTCGTTTGAAATTTAACAAATATTGGTGAAACAAAATTTTTGTAAGAAAAGCAAAATGTTATTTTATATACATATGTGTGTAATTAAATTAGTTTTGACCATAGATAAAAAATTTTAAGAATGTCTTAAGTAGTTAAAAATTTAATTGAAAATGAAACCAATACATTTGATTTTTTGAGTAATTTTTTCAATTTACGAATTGTAGATATCTATAGTTTTGATATATTTTTCTGAATATTTTTATTAATACATATGTGACTCGAATTATATTATTACAGTTTAAAAGCTCAAAATATTTAGAATGATATATAATATGACCATATTCATTAAATTCTTGAGATTATTAATGCAATTTTAATTTTTTATTAATTTACCTGAATTTACAAAATTTTGTTATTTATAAAACAAGTAAAAACCATTAATAACGAAAAAAAGAAAATATTTTCATTTTAACTGTGCCGGCAATCTTAATTTGTTCCTATATTTCAAATTTTGTATAATATAAAACAATGCTGAAATTTTATTTAATAAAAAAAAAATCAAAACTTAATATTATTTTTTAATATGAACATAAATAGCCAAAAAGATATGCATTTAAAATTTTCCGATTTTTTGACGATTTCAAAATTATTATGCCGATTTTGATGATTTATTGTTCGAATTTTGACGATTTTATACTATAGTTATCTGGCAACAGTGCGCGTAAGTATGTAGTTCTATTCACATACACAACTTACCCAGTTGGCCTTGTCTTCTAGACAATATTGACGACGCGTACAAATGGAAATCCAAGAGTTTGTATATCTTGAATACATATTTTTGTTTTCAATATTTTTATTATTGTAGATATCACCTTGCTAAATTGAAATTAAAAAAAAAAATAATGTTTTACATATTGTACATATAGGAGTCAAGAATAAAGCTTTTCAAAATTACTTCTTTGCTCGTAGGTCCACTTTATTGATGAAATATAATCTAGTATATAATGATGTATGTCCTTATTTAAAATATTTATAAATATTAACAAAAGTGAATTAGCAATAATAACTTAAAATTGGGTATAAATAGATTTTTCTCAAAATTTTTTTAGAGTTTTGCAGTCTTGTAAAAAAAAAACAATGTATTATTAGATTTTAATTTTTTTTTTTTGAATATGTCGTCACAATGATATTCATATCACATTGTATTGAATAATTCAATTTTTCATGATAAATTTAAAATTTTTAAAAGTATTAGTTTTATTATTTTTTTTTATGATTTGTATAAAAAAAAAAAATTACCATTTTTTTTAATTTTATTCAGACTTAGTAGGCTTTAGAAAAAAGTAGATAACGCGATTTTCGTAATTTTTCAATATGATATGTATAGAAGTTTTAGTTTTTTTTTCATGAAAAAATAGTCGAAGAATTTTCTATGTAAAAATTCGTAATATACGAAACATATATTTCGGATTTTGTATAGAAAAACATTGCAATTTTATTTGAAAAGACCGAAAAGCAATTAAAATTAATATAAATATGTTTTTTTACATTCTAATTTACATTGTAATATGAATTTTTATATATCTAAATAAATTTAGACATTTTGGATTAAAAAATACCAAAATCTCCTACAATTTTTTTCCTTCATTTAATGTAACTTTTTAAAAATTTTCCCTTATTTATAATCATTATATAATCTATTGCTGTTAATCTCTAGAATTGCAAAAATCTTTTGAAAACTTGGTAAAGGACTTTTGAAAAATTTAGGTATTAGAAAAGAATTGCAAAAATTCTTGGACGCCAAAAGTAAGAATTTTTTATCTGTTATGCCTTACGCTGAAACTTATTTGAAGAAAATAATAAATATTGAATAAAATTTGAAAATAATTTTCAATAAAATAGTAAAAATAGTAATAAGAGAAAATTTATTTATTTTAATAATTTCATGTCATTACTGCTACATGTGTCTGCTGTTAATTCTTTTTAAAGAATTTGGTAATTGTAAACTATACAAAAATTTTAGAAAATATTAATTACTTCACTTATATGAAAATTTTGGAAATGTATTTTTCACATATTAGCAGGCAAATGTATAAACAAGTAAAAATTATCATTACTGTAGGACATCTTCTAAATAAGTTTGCAATCATAAATTGCCTTGTTGTCTCTGTCCGACAGTGTCAAAACAGAGTTTGCGGATTATAATTAAACACCAGTGCCGCTACAGACTTATTCATTTTGGTTTCGTTGAAACCTAAACACCTTCCATTTTTTTCCATTTTTCGATGAGGTCGATTCACTGTGCGTCGACGA
Source organism: Protocalliphora azurea (assembly GCA_932274085.1). NCBI lineage: Eukaryota > Metazoa > Arthropoda > Insecta > Diptera > Calliphoridae > Protocalliphora > Protocalliphora azurea. The sequence continues at coordinate 19,417,344 of OW026521.1, read as the reverse complement.
CTTTTTCAAATAAGTGTACGCTAAATCGTTCACAACAATGTAAGCGACAATGTCGTGCAAATTATTGTTAACGGTTATATAAATGACAACAGTATTTAATATATTGTCAATTAATATGAGTATATTGGCGACATTTTTCCCATTCGATCGTTGAAGGCAGTATTAACAACAATTTTTTTCACTTGCTATCGATTACTAATATATGTAGTCTAAAATAATAGCAGAAGAGAGTTACATATTTGCATTTTTGTTAATTTTTTAATTTATGCTATATTTTTAGTATTACATATACTGAAATAATTTAAATTAACTTTTAAATATACATTCAAGATTAATTAATTAATTATTCACAGAATTACAAACTATATAATTGATAATTCATATTTATTGCCCTTTCTTCACTTTATCTTTGCTTAGTTACTGTTTTCGAATCAATGCAAAGAAGAACAAAGATTTTTATGGGTGTCTTGCTCCTTTTTTATAGATTCTGCAAGAAAAAAAAAATAATAATAAATAAAAACTTTATTACACTGTGCGACATATGGTAGTGGTCCGTGATCGGGAAGGGTTCAAACTACCGGGGAAAGTTATATCGGTAAAAAAGAAGTTGTACGTGTCCCGGCGTTTCGCTGGGTCGATTTGAAGTTAGTAACTATCATATAGGGGAAATTGTGACCTTTGGTGGTCTTTTTTTTTTTGACATAACTCGAGAAACACCAGTCCGATTTTGCTGAAACAAATTTAAAAAAATTAGGAATTAAAATTCCTTTATTCTGTTCACACAACGTTTCGCTACATAAGCAACAGTTTCGCAGTTATAAATAAATGTATGAAAAAAAACTATTTTTTGCCTAAAAAATTGAATTTTTTTATTTTTAATTCATAAAAAATCCAAAACGGTAAAAAAGTGTCAAGTCCTATTACTTTCACGTAAAGTCACATAACCTTTAAACAAAATGAGACATAGGTCATGAAAATCGATGGACGCGTTTCGCTTTTATTCACAATTAAGTGAAGGTATGAATTTCAAAAATTTGCTCGAGATATGCTCAAAATTCCTTGGAAAAAACATTGATGATTTTTTTTTTATGATTGTTAGAATTAAAAAAAAGTAATAAACAAAAGTTTATTTGATTTTTATGGTAGCGGTAACAAACTAAAAAACGGTCATAAATGTGCGTGGACAATTAAAAGGAAAAAAGGAAAGTGCACTTTTTTAATTATTTGGGTTTTTTCCGTTGGCTACCTGCATGATTTTTTTTACACAAATTGCACCCACATTTTTAGAACGTTTCGAAAAATTTAAAACGCACACGAATCAGGTTTATAGCCACCCTTAAAAGATGCGCGAATTCATAAGTACCTCTCAGTAAAATATTGAAACTTACGTAGTATTTATAGGTGTTCACTGATCGATTTTTGTCATTCAACAAGTGTCTCCGAAGGCGTAAAGTACGGTTTTTTTAAAGTGACGAAATAGTAATAAAAGTATAAAACCGAAATGAGTGCAAATTGTCCAGAAAATATCAATTTATTTTGTTATGTTTGTGGCAAAAGAGCTTTTTCAACAAATGCTGCATTACTCACTGAGCAAGTGGAGCGCGCTTTTAAACTTTATTTTGATTGCGAAATAATTCGCGACGTTTCGTGGGTCCCAGACAAAATTTGTAAAACATGCTACAATGGTTTTAACATGTGGATCCAAGGGAAACGCAGTTCACTTCGTTTTGGTGTACCAATGATTTGGACTGATCCAGGAGAGCACAATTCCGACAACCGTTACGCTTGCGCAAACAAAATATGTGGAGTAAATCGTAAAGGCCTTAAACGAAGAGTTTACATATCTATTAAAAGTGCACAAATACCTCTACCGCATTCGGATGAAATACCAATTCCACCGCTTCCAAGTTCTGACAGAGAAACTTCTTTCTCTATTGAAATAATGGATCAATCGGATTTCACCTATAAACCAACACCAGAAGCCGGCCCATCGAACAAAATAATTCCAATATCACAAGCAAGAATGGACAAGATTGTTGCAGAATTATACCTTTCTCAACGTGAAGCAGAAAAACTTGCCCAGCTTTTGAAAGAAGGCAACAATTTGGAGCCTAATGTCAAAGTCACCGGATATCGAAGACGACAATTGCTATTCCAACGGTACTACACACTCAACGAAGGGAACACATTTGTTTACTGCCACGATATAAAGGGACTGATGGAGGCGATGGCCATTAATTATGTCGCAGCTGATTGGCGAATGTTCATCGATTCTTCGAAATTAAGCCTGAAAGTCGTTTTGCTACATAAATACAATAAAAAAACCAAGCATTCCCATTGGATACAGCACAGACATGAGCGAAACATACGATTCCATGAAAATAATTTTGGATAAAGTTTGCTACACTGATCACATGTGGCGGATCAGTTGTGATCTGAAAGTCGTGGCGATGCTAAGACGTCTCCAAGGAGGCTATACGAAAAACATGTATTTCTTCTGTCTTTGGGATACCCGATTTAAAAGAAACCAATACGAAACGCATGAGTGGCTTGCTCGAGATCCAACGGAGAAAGGACACAACTGCGTAAATGATCCATTGGTGCCAATGGAGAACGTCCGCATGCCCCCTCTCCATATCAAACTGGGAATAGTAACAAATTTCATCAAGGCCATTGTGAAGCAACCGAAAATTCTTGATTGTTTGGAAAATATTTTCCCACGAATCAGCGAAGCAAAATTGAAGGAAGGTGTTCTGAATGGGTCGTATATACGAAAGCTCATGAAATCAAAGGAATTTAAAAGTGCTTTAGACGGTAATTATTACTTTGCGTAGAGGGCAGTGAAGAAAGTCATACGATATTTTTTGGGAAGTACGCGAGCAAACAATTACCCCGCTCTTGTGACCAAGATGTTGCACTACTTCCAGAAAATTGGAGTGAATATGTCCCTCAAAATTCACTTCTTGCATCACCATCTCGAATACTTCAGCAAGCAGCTAATCTCAGAGTCGGATGAACATGACGAACGCTTCCATCAAGTGGCAATGGAAACGCGACATAAAGGCAAAAGGCTCGATTCGCTGGTGGCTGAAATTTGTTGGTGGTCGCAAAAGACGTACGATCCCGACAATGAAGATGAAGAAGAAGAATATACAATGGGTGTTTCCTCCGAGAGTAAATCACAAAAATGAAGTTAACTGACTGATTAAAAACAATTGATTTTTTCCAGATGAAGACAGATCCTTACCCGATGCAGACTCTGATCAAGTGGGCGAACCACCACGCAATAAAGTAAAGGGCGCAAACAAACGAAAATAAGTTTGCGTTCATCGATTTTTATAACCTACGTATCTATGTAATAACCTAATAATTACCTGTAATAATTTTTAATTTTACGTGTTAATAATTATAATAAATAATATATAATAAATATTATCCAAATTCATTGAAACATAAAATCAACATTCTTGCCAAAATGAGATACCTTCACTTAATTGTGAATAAAAGCGAAACGCGTCCATCGATTTTCATGATCTATGTCTCATTTTGTTTGAAGGTTATAAGTAATAGGACTTGACACTTTTTTTACCGTTTTGGATTTTTTATGAATTAAAAATAAAAAAATTCAATTTTTTAGGCAAAAAATAGTTTTTTTTCATACATTTATTTATAACTGCGAAACTGTTGCTTATGTAGCGAAACGTTGTATGAACAGATTAAAGGAATTGTAATTCCTAATTTTTTTAAATTTGTTTCAGCAAAATCGGACTGGTGGTTCTCGAGTTACTAACTTCAAATCGATATATCTCGAATCCTAGACGTGACCCAGCAAAACGCCGGTACACGTATAACTTCTTTTTTACCGATATAACATTTCCCGTTGGTTTCATCCCATCCCGATTTTGACTGCCGCATAGTGTTATTATTATTACTACTACTATTATTATTATTATTATTATTATTATTATTATTATTATTATTATTATTATTATTATTACTATTATTATTATTATTATTATTATTACTATTATTATTATTATTATTATTATTATTATTATTATTATTATTATTGTTATTGTACAGAAAAAACGTCACATCTCCACCTATGATTACACTTATCGGCTTCCTGGGTTAATTTGACAATGTCTATAATTGTTGACCTTATGAATAAAGTTATTAGTTGTGCGCGGTCCATTATTTGACATAGCTCAAAAAAATGTCCTCCCGGAATTGGGTTTTAATGATTATATCTTAAATGTATCAGTATTTAAGTAAAATTAGGCTCAAATAAGTCTTAAAAATATTTATAAATCTTAATACAAAATATTAGTATCTATTAATTAGAAAATTATATTAATACCCGACGACTTTAACTTTTTAATTACTTTCTTAGTAAATTTTCTGGTATGTCACAGAAATTTGTAGGAAGTGAATTCGTAATATTTCGGTATTGCTCCTTCAGCTCTAATACATTTCCACAAATCCGAAAAATGTTAAAAACGCACTTTTTTTAGAAAAAATGCGGTATTTCTACACTGATTAATGAAGGAAAATTATATAAAAGAATAATTGAAAATAAAAAATATGTTTTAAATAAAATTTAAAAATTTTATGTATTAACTTAACAAAAATAATGTTTTTATCCATTTAATATTAATTAAAAAAAAAATGCTTAAATTTCTTGAAAAATTGGTTAATGTCGATTTTTTAAAGAAATTAATAAAAGTAATATCCATTGTTTATTTAAAATAATTTTATAGGTTTCTTACATTTAAATGCGATGAAAATTTTAATTCCATTTTACTATTTTTTTTTCGTTTTCTATAGAAGCTAAAAGCGATTTCAATTTCACTTTTGTACGACTTTGTGTTCTGTGACATAACTGTTTATCATAAAATGGCAAACTTGTCGTGCAGACAATTTATTCCTAAAGATGTATGATCTTGGTCTTACTTGATCTTACTTTATTTTTACATGCAATAACTGTTTTTAGGTTTTATCTCCCTTTCCATTTAATTATTTTTTAATCTCTCTATTTTTAAAATTATCTTCAACAAAATACGTTTATTTTTCAGAAATAAAAATTTTTTGACAATAACTTGAAGGTAAATTGTAAAAAGATAAAAACATCAAATTGTTGCTAGGGTATCCAAATTGTTCGATAAAACGAATAATTCGAATAAGGCATTTCGGTTTATTCGAATTATTCCATTGCGCATTAAAGATTATTCGAATTTTTCTCAAAAATTTTATGAAATGAAAATAAAAACAAATAGAATTATTGGTTATTCGAAAAAGATAATTTTTAAATTCTTGGAACAATTATTCATATCAAATTCTTCAAATTATTCGAACGAACATTATTCCAATGTATACCCTAATTGTTATCTATCCTGCCCTCAATAACGTTTAAATATCGCAGATCTAGAACATTGTCGCTAATATAGTCATCAATGTGAACTGAAACAGGATAATATGCATGGCATTGTTATTTAACTTGTCTTCAATAAAATTCTATAGAAGACAAATTATAAAATTTCCTGCAGACAATAACGATGACAAAATCATCTGTAATCATTTGGTTAACTGGGTATGTTTGTTATAATACATACTTCTAATTTTAGGTTTCAGTTTCATTTATAAATATTTTTAGTTACATGAAGGCACTTATATCTATGCTTGTATATGAATAGTAGAACAAGTAGATATTGAATGTGAGAGTATTGTATAAATAGTTTAAATAGTTTGTATAGATTCAGTTACCTGTAGCAACACTTTACCTCTTAGACATTATTCGTATACACGGATGATAATAATGAGAGCCTATTAAAGTACATAGATAGATGATGATACAAATTTTTTAAATGTTTAGTTGTATGATTTGTAATGGTGTGAGAGTATGTATTGTGTGCAGTTGACAGGATTTTTAATATAATATAAATATACTCATATACATGTGTGTGTATATATATTTTAATATATATTTTAATGAAAGAATAGGGTCATGTTATACATATATTAAACTATTTTCCTTTCTGTTTATAAAATCTGTTTAATAGATAGTAAGACTTCATAATTTAAATTTTCAATTTCTTTATAAATATCTTGGTATATACATTTGCATTTACACTGTTTTATGTCGCCCTCCTTATTTCCTTGTGATAGTGCAGTTTAACAGGAACAGGATTGTTAAGTCGTTACGGTTGTAAAATCACAAAAAAATATGTAATTGCTGGTACCATTACAAATGCAATTCCTTAGTTAAACTCATACATACATAAAGTTATATTAATTATAAAAGGATATCCTTGACATCATTTCATTGTTGTTTAAAAGGAAGTTAAGTGAATTTATATTTATTATGAAAATTTATAAAAATAAGGCATGAATACAGAACTTCTTGTAATGTTATGCAACGAGAAGAGAAAAGTGCATAAATAATACTAAAATTTAATTTATTTAACATCTTGTTAAATTAAAGAGAAAGTCATGGAAAGATATTCACAATAATAAGAAGTAAGAGTGTTATATTCGGCTTGGTCGAACCTTTAATATCTACCATCAGTGTGAGATGTATATTAAAGTTTATACAAATGTTATGCTTGTTAAAAATTGGATGGGAAATTTTTGGTTTCCGAGTTCATAATAATTCTTGAGACTTTTGTATAAGATTTCATTGTCTTACATTATTTAGTTTCGTTTTTATGACGTATAATACTCTAAAATGGCTCAGGTTTTAACATTTAATCTTTTTGAATGGTGGTTATTGAAACAAGCTGTATTATATTCTGCATCAAATATGTATTTTATACCCTACACATAAGTCTTTTCTTTTTTTAAGCGTTTTTAAGGAGCTACTTATCGGTAATTTTATTAGTAATTTCTTAAATTATACTTAAAAAAATTTTAAAAAGTTTACCAATGGCTAAAACTAAAAAATAAAAAAATACGACAACCCAAGAAAATATCGTTTTACCAAATTTGAGCACTAATATTTTAAAATAGTAACAAAATTCCTTAGGTGAAAAAATGGCCCGATCATATCCAATTTCAATAGGCTTCACCTTTATGTCAAGATAATTATACGTGCTAAATTTCAACAAATTGGCTTTAAAATTGCGACCTGAACTTTGCTCTCAAGCTTTACAGACAATTCTGGTTTGATTGATATATTATGAGGTAGGTATTAGAATAGAGGCATATAACAACGAAAAAATTTCTGTAATAACCCTTACTGCTGTTAATTCTATGAGTTAATATCTTTCTTGATTACAATATCTTCTAAAGGCATGTCAAATTTAACAGCAGCTCGAATTCCTGAAAGCCAGTCGACTGTCAACATGAAGACGGCAGTCAAAGAAATATGTACAACATAAAACTTTAATTTAAAAAATAAAAAAGATTAACAAGAACCTTAAGAATGAGATGAAAGTTGGCTCGGAAAAAACAAAATGAAAAAATGAATTCAAAGCATAAAATTAAAGAAGCACTTAAGAGCTACGCCAAACATGTTCAGCTGCATATTGGCATATTTTGTTAATTTCTTCAAAGCCAAATATTAAAGCTATGCCTAAACTTTAGTCAATCAAAGCAAAAAAAAATAAATAACAAAGTTGAGAAGAACTCTGAAGCAAAGAATGAAAAAAGCTCCTCAATAATAATGTTCAATAAAAATTTACAAATAAATTTGTTGTATGACAAGTTCACTTAAAATGCGGCAAGATATTTGATTGTTTTGCTTCTTTAGTATAAATAAACTAGAAAAAGACATTGATGACACTCGTGACAAGCCACAGTGTTTTTAACATTTTCTGGCCAGACTTAGAAATTTCTCATTACAATATAAGTGTCCAGAACATGGAATGTTATTTCGGTCCCACAGAGTATAAGTTATTTAAACTGCCCAGAAATTTAGCAGTTGTAATTAATTTGTTTCAAGTTAAAAGCGAATTTAAGAAAGCAGCAGTAGTGCTCATTTTAAATTCTTGTAGAAAAATACCGCAAAGAGAATCGTAAATGTACTTTAACATATTTTTTCAAAAGTTATAGCAATAAATGTAAAAATAATCCAGTGAGCAATTATTTTTTATATAAAATGATATATCAGAAAAATCTTTTAATCTAAATTTATTCCGTTCATCTTTTATTAAGAAAAAATCATATTATGTTTTATTTAGTATATAAAATATATTTTTGAAAAATGCCAATATTTGCAATTTTGAAAAAGTGCACAAGTCCACATCTATTTTATATCAAGTTAAATACATATGTAGAATATAACAGCGTTTCTGCTTTTAGAGTTGATTTATCTATGTCCGTCCGTCCGTCTGGATTTCCATGTGAATCTTGTGGTCAAAGTAAGGTCGAAGTTTAGAAGATAATTTGTTGAAATTTGTAATGTATGATTTTATTTTATAAAAAGACTAAGCCTATTGAAATTAGTTATGATCGGTCCATTATTTCACCCTGCCCCTATAAAAATGACAATATATATGTATATCAATATAAACCGTTGTGCCAGATTTCATAAAGATCGAACCATAATTAACCATAGCTGTCATATATGGCCCACTACAGCGAATCGCTCTAAAGTAAATAAATCCCATATAAAAGTGAATGTCAACACAATATAATGCATATGTATGTTTTATAGAAATATTGGCCACAGGACCCATATAAAAACCCTTCTCGAATTTTAATGCACATACACAATGGTATAGGGCGTCATCTGCTCAGGCTTGACCGACTATACCGACTACAAAAAATTGATAATTTTGTTGTTTACTTAAAGGAATCTGTAGGAGATTTTATGAAAAATAACTAAGAGATATCATAAGAAATAAAAATAACTTACAAAAGTCTTAGAAATTTCCTAGCCAAAATTTCTTTATTTTGAGACTAAATTTCTTAAATCCGCCTTAAAAAATTAAACTCGATATCTCCTTTGGTTCAGTTATAGGAACATTATTTCATATCAGATAAGCCGATTAGAAATTACATGCTAATTTCAAAAATATTTTTATTTATACAAAAAGGAATTGGTTAATTTTTTTGATAACAATCCCAAATTTAAAAAAAATTAAGACCTCTTTCCAGAAAAAAACTGGACCCGTTTTTGCCCAAATGAACTAGATCTTTCCAATAAATTTTCCTTTGCTCAGGTCATCAATACATGTCGATATATGCAGAAAAATCACTCTTCTATAATATTTTTCGAACTACAATGATTATACTTTTGAAATTTCATATCAGAAGACAGATGGACAGACATCGCTAAAGGGACATAAATAAACATCAAATCGAACTCAGAATGAGCAATAACTCTAAAACCGATAATGGCACATACAAATCTAAGTTGTGTGCATGAATATCAAAAAACATTGAAAGTAACTTTATGTCCTTGGAAAAAGTTATACTTTCTGATCTAAAAATGTTACATTATATGAAAACATTTTTGGACACAATAAGCCTTCTTCCTTGTAGGATTCTGGTACGGATTAAAAATACGTCGTAGGTGGTGCAGATTTCTTAAATTCTGGCGTCCTTGCATCAAATTCTGTAGTATTGTTATTTTTTCGCCTAATTTACTTACCACTTGAATTTTAAGTTATTGTCAATATGCGTCTAATGGCCGTATGGGGAATTGAAAGGATTTTCAACAAACAGCTTTGCTGTCTTTAACTCTATGTACCATATAGTCGACCTAATACTAAGTAAAATATGTAAATGAAAATTTTTTACATATTAAACTGCAAATATTGAATCCACTTTAGTATTGGAAAAAGCTAAACAGTTTATGATTCTGTAAAGTCTTGAGAATATATGTATATTACATTTTGAGTTTCGAGAGATCGTTCATTTCTTTAAAAAAATGTTGAAACGAAAAAATTTTTACATTTGAAATATTTCAGTCCCTGTAAGCAATATGCTATAGATCGGATAATTTTCTGCGAAGACCAAAGATTATAAACATATCATAATTTTTTAGTAATCTAAACTATTTATTCACAAACTTGAAAATTGGAATGTAACACAAAATTAAGTTTTTTTGAACCCTATTTCAACCAACTTCAAGCCGACAAAAAAGTTAGTTTAGCAATGCTAATGATGTGAAATTAGATAATGTCACAATCTAACAATTAAAATACCAAATAATGTACAGGTCGTTATTCTGACTAGATTTGGCAACGAAAAGTGAATCGGTAAAATTGAAAACAAACAAGCTGTGTGTCATAAAAGCTTAATAAGAATTGAAAACAGTTAAAAAATTTGGCATCTATCTAACTAGAGAATTTCAGGCTTTTCACCTTTTTGTTCGTTCATTAATTTCCCTCTCTATATTTAATAGATTAGTGTTCCAAAAGCTTCGTTCTTAAAAATTCATTTACTCATTTCTTCATAAATATATAAAATATAAAAGTTGTTGTGAAAGGTTATTTCACAGGACGATAGGTACAACGATGCCAATATTCGAAAAAAGGATTATAATTTATTTACTAGAAGTAAAAACAATTTCTCTCTGTACATTTGATTCCTTAACTCAATCGCAAATTGAGTCAGTACATATGCCATCATAGTGTATCTCTATATCTTCACCTAAATGTTCAGCCAAAAACAAGCGAAATCTTAAAAATAAAATCCCCCTCCAAAAAAAAAAAAAAATAAAAAAAAATTTAAAGTCCAAATGAAAATGTTTTCAAGCGCCTGTTGAAAACAAGAGAAAAACAGAACTTGCCCAAAGGTGCCCAGATGCATACCAACTGATAAGAACAGCAAAAATATTTATATATGAAAACTAAAATACGTTTTTTTAAGATTATATGACTTTTTACAAAGCAACAAGATGACCAACAAACCACCAGTCAAAGCAACACCAACTGCAACATGTAACAACAACACCAAAAAAAAAAAAAGAAAAAAAAAGAGGCTCAGAAAAGTAGTCAAATAATAAAGGAGAAACAAAAGCGAAAAAGGTTACAGACAACAAGTGAGGAGCCCTAAAAGTAGTGCAACTACTACACAACTCAACAAAGCAATAATAAACAGTCAGACAACAGAACAATCATACAAACATTCAACAAACATAAAGTTTTATACAATATTTTGCCACTTGCTGCTGCTTGTTGTAAATGGTCAATAAGTTTTAGTAATGTTTCTGGAAGGTACGAATAAAACAAAAACAAAAAAAAAACTATTTTTATATTTTGTTGCAGATTAAAGTTAAGACGATCGTTGTTTTCTTGTTATTATTGTTGCTTTTATATGAGTAGTTGTTGATGTTGATCGCCATATAGACGAGACGCCTGTTTCGCTTTTTTGTTTTTGTTGCCTCTGACTCCACTGTTAAAGCTTAAAATAAGCGCGTTATCGCTAAGCAACCGCATAAATAATAAGGCTTAAAGAGCAGGTTGACGCCTACAAAAATACAATATTTAAGACACTGCTAACAACAACTATAGCAAAAGCAGCAATATCACAACATATTCATATTTCTTGCAAAAGGGTGACATAATTGTATGATAAACTGAATGTAATTCCTGCTTTTCAAATCTTTTTCGATTTTGAATGAACAGTTGTAAACTTGACAATAATTGGTTGTTTAATTAAAGATACTGGTGTGTTGTGAAGTAATGTATGAAACTTTTCATACAAATGATATTTGGACTTACTTTTTTAAATTTATATTTTATTATTTCTGAGAATTTATTATAGAATGAAATTAATTATTTGCAGTATGGTATATAAAGTGTGCGTTCAAATAAAACATAATATGATTTTTTTTTTTTTGATATAAGATAAACGGAATAAGTTAGGATTAAAACAAAATCAACTACTTGTAGCATTTCTTCCTCAGATTTTTCAGATATATCATTTTATATATTTTATATAAAAATTACTTGCTATCCAGATTATTTTTAATTTTTTTACGTATAACTTCTGAAAAAGAATTAAAGTACTCTCTATAAGAATTTAAAATTAATAACCACAATTGATCCAATTGTTCACATAACTAATACTCTCTAGGACTAAAATAATATTCCTAATTCTGGGTGCTTCTACTGTAACGACAAAATTCTAAATCTAACCAGAAAATGTTAAAAAAAAACTGTTGCATATCACGAGTGTCATAAAAGGACATTGATGATGAGTATTTTTAGACTTTTTTTGGATTAAAAAAAAAACAATAACATATTTTGTTAAATTTTAAGTAAACTTGTTATACGACAAATTGTCTTGCAAATTTTTATTGTTCTTATTTCCATATTATGCAGAAACATTTTCTTTCGGCATAGATAACTTGTATCTTGGAATGTAAGAAAAGTAAGCAATAACGTATGTTTTCAAGACTACTAAAAAATGTTGAAAATATTTTTATTTTTTTATTATTGAAGAGCTTGGATCAGTCCTTGTTAATTAAAGCTTCGATTCATCAAGACTTAGACCTAGCTTTAACATGGCTCATATTTTATTTTGAAGAAATGAACACAACGTGCCATTACGCGGTCGAATTTGTTTCGCATATCTTTTAGAAGTTTCTTTACTTTTTGAGCTTAGATTCATTATTGTGACTTTTTTCTGAACCAAGTTTCATCTCATTCTTTAGGTCCTTCTTAAGCTTTTTTGTTAACCTAAAATGTGCTACTTTTGCAAAAATTTACTCAATCAACATTTTTTAGTACGTTAAAAAAGCACGAAAATTTTGTATTATGTTTTATTCGATCTCACATTTTAAGTATATAAAGATATTATTCCAAGCTTAATGATGTTTAACACTTTTTAATTAAACACCCTTTTAACAAACCACCAATGCGGAACAGTAATAAATAAATTATCAATACCACCTAAAAATATTAACTTTTGCTGTTCCAAAGGTAGTGTTTAAAATGAAAATCTTGTCAAAAAATACACATAATTTTTACATATGACAAAACTGTAAACTGGTTTTCTTTTTTACACTAAAGTCAATGTTAATGTTAACGGTTTTTATGTAATACTTCTTTGGTTATGAAAATTGTTATCTGTTTTGTGATACATGAAGCCTTATTTTGCTAATGAAAGTAATAATAATGTTTTTCATTTTAGAAAAACTGTTGAAAACATATTAATTTTCAAGTTGTATTTTTTTGAAATTTTAAGACATTATTTTGATGAATTAGGAATAATAATCATTAAGACATGTAACGGATTATTGAGCATAATATTATATCAAAATGTTAATAAAGGATTGTCTTTATATTAAAGACGGTTCATTAAAAAGTGTGATGATAAGTATGTGGCATTGAAAATTAGTTCCTTAATAGGCGAATTTTCTAACAAAAGATTTAATCAGACTTAACCTTCATATACAGATTAAAAAATTATAGGTTATTCCATATCAAAACGGACAGAGAACATCCCTTTTCGGATTTGGCATTTCAGATTTCAATGAAATTCACTATCATTCACTTAATCCATAAATTTTTTGGTCCAAAAAATATGACGATTTAAAAAATGAAAAATGCTGAAAGCTTCACAAAGATGTACTTGTTTAATTCCCAATAACTTCTAAAATGTATATGGCAGATCTCTGGTTTAATATTAAAGACTTTTGCCTTTATAATAATGTGTATAAATTTTATTTGCATCCAAACCTCAAAGTTAGACATATATCAATTAAAATATTATATAAAGCGGTATTTATAAAATTCTTAAAAGATTATATAATGTTGACACAACTCTTGTCCATACTCTTGCAAAATTTAATTTCGGACACTGCTTTAATTTACAAGTTATGTCGCCAAATATAATCTAAAGTCAAATTTCATTTCCTTTAAATATGAGCTCAAAAAAAAATAACTTTTTGTAAATATTTTAAATTTTAAAACAAAAGATTTGCTTTTTTCCATATTTTGCTTCATAATTCCTAAACTTGAATTTTGGTACGAGTATAAAAAAGAGTTACACTATGAATATATGATTTTTTTAAGAATTCTTAAATACTATTTTTTGAGAATTTTTGCATGTTCGGCTTAAGTTCATTGAATAGCTGTAGAAGAATGCAGTGTAAAAGTTTTATTGGACACTCGGTCCACCACGACCTTCATTAGCACTCTTCAGCGTCCCACCGTGGTGTTCTCTGTAAACATCATCTATTTAACTTACAACTTTTTTTGGGAAATGAAATCTGTAACTTATTTTTCCCTGTATGTTATTAAGTAAGACGAATGGTTTACGATAAAACTTTTTTACAATTATTTTGTATTCTCATTTTTCAATTATTATTGTTTGTATGCTTAAAGCTACTAGTTTTTAGGTAGTAAATCAGCAATGTATGATTTGTTATTGTTTAGCCACTTATTAAAAAAAGCTTAGTCGTAAACCATTCGTCTTACTTAATAACATATAGGGAAAAATAAGTTACAGATTCCATTTCCCAAAAATGAAGTGTGGAGCCGAGTGTCCAATAAAACTTTTACACTGTATTCTTCTACAATTAGTCAATGAACTTAAGCCGAACATGCAAAAATTCTATAAATAACTATATGAAAAAGTTTAACAAAAAACTATAAACTAATTTTTTGAGATATTCAGCTATGATCTATATATTATCGATTTTGATAATATATAATTTTTACAGGCCATTTTAAATTCAATTTGTTTTTAATTAAAATAAAAATTAGAATTTTACAATGTATTGTTTAGAAGTTATGAGCAATAAAGTATGTAGAAGTTTGGAAAAATTTCGACCGTTTTTTCATTTTGGAAACGTCATATTTTTGGACCGGGAAGGTATTAAGTCCGAAAGTTTATGATTTCATCAACACTTGCAATATTTATAGTGAATTTCAAGCGAATATAGCAATTCCGAAAATGCCCTTTTTTGTCCGTTTTGACACGGAAGCAGTCTATATCCGCATATTTTATGTAACAATAATAGTAACGGATGTTTATAAATACTTTATATTTTTTAATTCCAATTCGAAAAAGTGTACTGTATATAAGTAGAAATTAGTGTGCCAAATTTCTCTAAGATCGGTGAAAAATCATTTTAGTGCATATAAATCCAGTATAAATTTCAACATAACCGTAATACTGTTTGACGTAAATAAGTTTTATATGAGTAGAAAACCTAGTGCAAAGTTTTATCACTTTCGCTCCACAATTGAAAATGTCCCCCACATAAGGCCTACTTTCAGAAATTAAACGCCTAATAAATATCATATAAAGAATAATATCACGAAAATTTCATATATACATATGATTTGCAGAAATATAAACTACACCATCAAGTCTTATAAGAACTGGTCGACAATTGACCATAGGTCCCATGAAAGACCACCTCCAAAATAATAAAAATCCATAATGTAGGTTATCAAATGTTCAGACTTGTCCAATTACATGTTGTTTGCTTGGTTTTCCAAATAAATGTGTTGAAATTATTTTCTTATGATAAATTGATGCAAATATCAACAGAAAATTGTATTTATCGAACTCGTACTATATTTATATTGTAGACGGTTCATTAAAAGTGTGATGATATAAATATGGCATTAAAAATTGGTTCCTTAGGAAGTGAACCTTCTAACAAAAGTATTAACTAGACTTAATGTTATTAAAATATTATCACTGAAGTTTAACTTGTTTAACATATAAGCAAAGACTATTGAATTAATTATAAAAGAAAATTCAAATTTTTACTACTATTGTAAAAAATTCTTCACAAATTCTAAAAAAAGAAACTGCTAGTAATTGTTTTAGTTTAAAACGAATATGAAAACTATCCATAAAATGCTTACAAGGCCTACAAATAAAATAAATACTAATGAAGCAGTTAAAAGCTTTTCACCTCTTATTTATAACTAAATAAACGATGCAAATTACTTCAAAAGCTTAACTTTAAAAAAGTAGTGATAACAATGTATGAAACTCTGCTTTTTTAGCTCTATGTGTATTTTTTTAGCAACTTTAATTAAAACAATATTTATACATACATTAATGTATAAAATGTGTCTATCAGTTATCGGATGGCTCTCGCACCTATAAGGAATCAGAATATATGAACCATATGGCGTCCCAGATAAATATTGTTAACATAATAAACTAAATGACAGATGTGGTCAAGATTTACGTGGGCACCTGCCAGGACGGCCTAATGCCACGGTGGTCTTACCAACGGGTGAGGTACAATGCGCCAACCAACGCCCCATGTGCCTGTTAAGAACACACAGGTGGCAATACGAGAGACTCATTGTCTGGATAAGTCCCTCCCCCTTGCTTAGGAGTTGGAGCTATATAACCTCCTGCCGCACTATTGGCGACTTGTGTTGCTATGCAACACCACATCGGGACTATAAACCCCTACCTGCGGTTTAGGTCTAAACCACAACCACCATGTGACTCCCCGAAGAGCCTATTTATACCTGCCAAATTGTTACGCTCTCTAGGACCGAAGCTATCTTAGAGTGTAACATGACAGCATTTTCTCTGCCACGTACAAGCTATACATCAAGGAAATATTTAATCCAAGAAGACAAGCCGCCGTGGATGAAACTAAATGACAGATGATAATTTTGATTACGAGTAATTACTTATGAACCAATCCCTATAATTCTTTTCTTCATTTATGTTCTGATAAAACATATACGCGGAAGTTTTGCTTGGTGTTAGGATATGATATTTAAGACAACTAGAGAACTTGGAATTATATTTATATGGAAAAAAATTGCCTCAACAATTCCAATGTAAAATTAATGCTTTCCAATAATTTTCATCATAATATTGTTTACATTATTTAACTGATTAAAATGAAACTGCCCATATTTGCCAGGCCTACTTTTCTTAAAAAAGGATTGCTTTAATCCCTAGAACCAAATTTCAAAATTCGTAATAAAAATAAAAAAGTAACAAAAATATAATAGTAAAATAAAAGTAAGCGAAAAAGAGAAGTGGTACCCATAAAGATTAAATATATAATATAGACCATTCCTTGTGTATGTCATGTTTTATCTGAATTGTCTTAATATCATCAATAAAGTAAAAAAAAAATATTTTTACTGAAAATGGGCTGAACACTGGTATGTGGTATCCAACTCATATTTTAGTCCATAGTTTTCTCAAAAAAAAAAATTGATTTATGTGATAAAATTTATTTGAACTTGAAAAAAGGAATTGTTTACAATTGTTTGCATTTTTATTAATATTATATCCTATATTTCCATTTGAAGGATTTACGATATATATATGCAAAATATCGTTTGAACAAAATGAATACTGCTATATTACAAACAATTTTATTATGAATAGTGGGCGTAAAAAATGAGGGCATTTAATAAAAATCTTACAGAATATATAAGAGAAGCCTTGCATTCTATAAAACAATAAATACTTATGAATACATTCAAATTTTTTTTATTTAACTACCTTTTATTGGAAAAGTATAAACAAAATATTGTAAATAATTATATAATGTCTTTTACAGTTTCTGTGCAATTTTATTTGATAAAAAAAATAATAATAAAATTAACAGCCTATTTTTTTCAAAACTTAAAAAAAGTTAATTTGAAAATGTGTCTGATTTCCTGTTTTTACTTAAATTTCAAATAGCTCTTAATTTTAATGCAATTTGTTATATTAAATTAAAATAAAACATAATTAAAATTATTTCGAAATTAAAAAATAAATAAATAAACAGAGAGAGTGAAAAATATAAATTTAGAATCAATATAGTTTGCTCAAAATCAATAAGATGGCGCTAAATATAGATCACTTTTTATTTTTGTACAAAAATTACATCAGTTCGATGCAGTATTAAAAAAATTATCTTGTGGTGGCTTTTAATATATAAAAGACTTATTAATTATATTAAAATATGTTAAAACTGAATAAATCATTAAAAACTTATAAAATAATACAATTTGGACCGGAGCTGCACAAGATTGGAAAAATTTAGGCAAGTTAATTTGTAACTGAAGAGAAAATGTAAGTGCAGAAGTAAAGATAATATTAAAAGATGACAAAGTTTGTGAGACCCACAAAAAAAGCATATTTCCAATAGCTTCATAAATTTTGATAATATTTTGACCAATATTTTAGAAGAAAATTAGTTTTTTTTTTTAATTTTGGAGTATATGAAATGTAGTAGTGCTCTTTTACCGATTTTCTCAAAATTCGTATATAATGATAACTATTTCATAGGTTACCACTTCGCTACCCCTTTTTATACGATAATATTAACTAACTATGTACTGGTTCTATTTGCCCTATTCGAAATTTGATATGGAAATTATTTTTACAACTTTGTAAAAATTTCATTGTAAAGCTTCTCATATGTATATGAGAAAAATCAATATTTGAATGGTATGGGGAATACCTCGCACTTGGGATCTATCGATCCTAGTTTTGCTCATCAATGAGATGTTGGTTTCCATAAAATTTGAGGGCTCTCACTATAATAGTTCCTTATACATTCCATAATGAATATTTTCTTTGTATGAGGGGTACCATTCCTCCGCTTCGATCGGAAAATAAAATAAAATAAAATAAAATATTTAAATTTAAGTACACACAGGAAGATGCTGTAAAAATTTTAAGAAAATCGATTCAGCCATTTGATAGTTTTAAAAAAGTGGGCGTAGCATGCGATTAAGATCCAACAAAGCCTATAACATTATGCAGTTCAAGCACTATCTGGATGTCAAATTTCAAGTGGATTCATTAAAAAAATGTCTCTTTTTTGTAGGCGTCCGAGACCTAACATAGGCTTCTTCGGTACTGGCTCTATCTGTGTGTCAAATTTTGTGAAAATCGGTTCAGCCGTTTAGACGTGATTGATATACAGACAATAAAAAAACACCTTATAAATTTTGATATTCGAAAAAAATTGCAAATAAGTTATACATATAATGTGTGCCAAACATAATTTTTATACGTCAACTCCTTTTATTTTTTTTTCCTTCGTTATATGGGAACAAAGGACTGTGCGGCGTTTTCACCAAATGCATTTGTGACGATGTTTCTAATGCACCCAACGCCCACTTTAAAGTCTACCAATCAATTTCTGAGTCGATATATTGATATTCATCCGTTCGTCTGACTCGATAGCTGGCTCTCATTGAAATGCTTATTTAAATATATAATTTGGATGATACAAGGACGAATTCTATTGAAATTGGTTATGAGCGATCCACTAATTTATCTAGCTCCTTACAAATGTTCTCCCACTTTAACGCTCATAAATTCCTTAAACAAATACCAATTTTAATAAAAATGTATATAAAAATTAGTTTTATACAAGCACAAATCAGTGTACCACTGAAGACCGGTCTGTAACTGAATCTACCTCCCATACGACTTAACCTGCCAAAAATCACTTAAAATTTAATAAATCTCACATAAATGTTAATATCGAGATAAATTATACATCACGCTACCAAATTCCATAATGAACTCCCATATGACGCCATATCCCTAATATAATAAAAAATGCTAAAATTCCACAATAATGTTTATAGTGACATAAAATTTGGTATATTACGTGTAAGTTTAAATCACTCTATTAAATTTCAGACAAATCAGTCTATAATGGACCATAGTTTCCATATAAGGCCCTGTCTCCAGTATCACTTAAAAACTATGGTGTAGAGTATTATGTGGTCGGGCTAAACTGACTATAACATTCTTACTAGTTTTATAATAGAGTATTTGAAACAGAGATAACAAGCATTTTATGACACATTTCAAGCAACAACGGACTTTGAGTAGATAACATGCGAAACTAAAAAAAAGATAATTTAATAATTTTAGAACTGGACACACAAATAGAAATTTTTATTTCCTCAATGTGTTTCTTTCCTTTCTTTTTATGTATCTTTTATCTTTCGTTTGAACTGCTTGCTAATTTAAGACAGGTTTAGCCAATTCAGCACTTTAAGTAAAGTTATAAACAAACTTGTAAAATGTTTCGCCTGTTGAAATACAATTCGTAAAGAAATACTTTTGACATGGTGGTCACACAAGACAAGGTAAACAAGATGCGAGGATTGTTGCAGAAAGTTAATAAGCTAAGAGCGAGGATCAAGTTTAGAAAAAAATAATTTTTTAATGCAAACATGATTTTTAGTAGACAACTCTTTAACATTCTGGTCGAAGTTATAAGTTTCACTTACCATATAACCATCGCTTACCAGCCTATAGTTATTATTATTTATAATTTTAACTAGTTTCTTTATGTTAATAAATATTTTCCATTTCTATTTCTAAGAAATTTTTATAACTTTAAATTAGCTTTTTATCTTTCTAGACTTAATGTATTTTAACCCAGCAATATATTTCTTAAAAAGATGTGGGAAAAAGTATATTGTTTATAAACAAATAAAAAATTTTATATTTTTCTAAAGTTTTGTGCATTTTTTTATTTAACAAAAAATCGATATTTAAATATATTTTCAACACCATAAATACGCATTTGGATGTTCGCATTTCAAAGTACTCATTTTTCTCTTTTTCCACATACTTACATGTATTTATTTGCAACAGGAAATGTCATTAAAAAAGTAACAACGAACGTAATAAACTGACAGGTAGAAGTGGAATCAGTACTTTTTCCTGCTGCCGCTATAGCTAAAATGCTCTAGGTTCGTTTACTTTTGTTATTTTATTTGAAACCAAATTTAAATTTATATTACTTTAAGGCGTTGAAACGAGATATTAATGCCAGTATAAAATAAAAAAAATGTAATAAAAATATTATAAGTGTAAGTGGAAATTATATTTGGTTATTAAATGAGGATTTAACGGAAAAGAACTGAATTAATAGTTTAAAGCCAAGTATGTACGTATGTGTGCATGTAGCTTTGTCTTACATGCAATTTTCAAACAATGACTCATGGGAATTTAAATTAAATGTTAAGAAAAATGTGTTTTTTTTTAAAGAATAAGGTGAAATGATACTTATGGTTGCATGTGGAAAATATGTAAGAATGCATAAAATTAAAAGCAACTGATGATATAGGTCTAAAATTTTTGCATTTAACAAAGGAATAAAACTTCATAATGAGTTAATGAATTTGAAATTATTAAAGAATTCTTTTGATACATACAATTATTTAAGAAGAGAATTTAATAATAAAGTAATATTGGTGGCTATTCTAAAAACGCGACGAAGAAGTGAAAATTTTCATGAAAACGAAAAAAAAGTTTAAAAATTGTTTTTGTTTACCATACATTTTTAAAATGTAATAAACGTGAGAACTCCTTTCTCTCTCTTTTAAAAACAGTAAATTCCAGAAATGTACGGTAAACAAAAACAATTTTTTAAACTTTGTTTTTGTTTTAATGGAAATTTTCACTTTTTCGACGCGTTTTCCAGAATAGCCACCATTATGATAATTTTGAAGCTTTTTTTTTTAAATATTTTGCTATTAAAAATAACATAAAAGATCTAACTATTGTAATATTTGAGTTTGAGTTTTAAAGATGGTGTCTCAAATTAGAACACCCCTACTTTCCACTTTTTGTTTCCTATCTGTGTTTAAGGATTTATATATTATTTTAAAATTTTCATTAAGACCTTTGTATTTCTCTTACAGTATGCGATAAATTAATGTTAGTAAAATTTTTTGCATAATATCGAACACATTTATACTATAGGAGTGGAAAAAATAAACAATTTTAAATTTGAAATATGGAAAAATTATGCTATATTAAATTTTTTTCTAATAACAGTCACCAGTTTTTCAAACATTTAGGCAAAAAAAGCCTTACATTTTCTTGAAATAAGTTTTAAAAATTCATAATTTTGAGCTTGTTGTGGAAAAAATATTGTAACGTTTTTTCTCATGGGGTTTTGGATCTTGAGAGGTCTTTTTAGTGCATTTTTGTAAATAATTTTTTTAAACTACTTTAAGATAGACCATAATTACTACAAAACAATCCTTCAATATTTTATTATTATAAAATTATTATTTATATATATTTATTTTATATAAAGAGAACAAAAGTGTATTAATATTTTGTAAAAAAACATTCAATTATTTTTCACCCTGATATAATGAAATAACTGCTTATGGATCGAAATTTTTGCGAAAAAAAATTTTGATACTTCTTTCATAACTAGCTCAAAATTATAAATTTTTTGACGCCCTATTCGGAAGAAATTCCAAATTTTTATTTGGGCAAATTATACTAGGCACGTGAATTTCAATTGCTGGTAGGGAACTGAAGATGAATTACTAAGCTCATCAATACGCATTGTTTGAGTGGTTTTCCTAAAAAATTTCTTCAAAGGTACACTATAATGGTGGTCTTTCAAATCGACTCAGATCTCATTTAGATTGTTTTAAATTTTTCATTTATGTGCTCTGCTTTGGAATCGTATGTTGCTGACGTTTCTTTAAAGTTATATGTTTCAATTTCGAAACTCTGATACTGTTTCATCTCTGATATCGTGAGGAAATTATTAAAATTAAACAACACAAAATATCTAAACATTATTTTAAAATATAAGATATTATGGAAACTTTATATCACATACCGGTACACAAAGAGAAAATGAGTGTATATGTTTAATATCTAAATTTCTCACGTAAGGATTTACAGTAGATGGGGTCATGTTAGAAGGAGGGACGAAATCAGTTATCTCCTTTCCTAAATAAACAATTTAACTCTAAAAAATGTTGCCCAACTAAAGCTCGATGTCCACAAAAGTTCCTATTTTATTATTATTTTTTTACAAACATTTTATAACAGAAAATGGCATTAAAAATTTTTTATAAAAATTAACTATGAAAGTAAAATTCATCTAAAACGTACTACAGAATAAAATTCATCTAAAACGTACTACAAAAATGAAAATTTACTATAAAAAAAATTATCGAAAATTTAGTATGAAAAGAAAATTTATCGAAAATTTTCTATAAAAAGAAAATTTATAGAAAATTTTCTATAAAAAGAAAATTTATGGAAAGTTTTATATAAAACGAAAATTTATTGAATATAATCTATAAAAGGGCAATTTATTGAAAGTCTTCTACAAAAAGAAAATTTATTGAAAATTTCCTATAAAAAGAAAATTATTGGAAAATTTAAACTTAAAAACATTTTCGAAAAAGTCCTATAGAATAAAAGTATATCAACAATTTCGCACAAAAATTAAATTTATAGAAAATTTAATTTATTTTAACAGGGTGATGACATTATAAGCAACTACTTACCTCATATTATAAGTAGGCATTTTAAAATGCCATTACTTAGATAACCTTAGAAGGACCAACTACTTTCAAGCTGTTGAATAACTTATTGATTTTACATTATTACTGAAGTCAAAAATAATAAGAACTAACTACATTTTAGCTTAAAAATACCTAATGAAATGCCAGGTTATAAAAAGCAGTTCTTTTTAAATTTGGTATTTTAAACGTAAAAGAATTTATAAATTTTAATTTGAATAACTGAAAAATAAACAAGAATGTAATTAATATAAATGCAATAAAAATAAACTATCTTATATTAAAAATTAGTTCA
The DNA here is from genome assembly GCA_932274085.1 of Protocalliphora azurea. Lineage (NCBI taxonomy): Eukaryota > Metazoa > Arthropoda > Insecta > Diptera > Calliphoridae > Protocalliphora > Protocalliphora azurea. Next base: position 19,393,845 of record OW026521.1, on the reverse strand, counting down.
TACACAAAATTTGCCTTTTTATATATTTATACCATTTTTATGAATTGGAAAACTGAATTAAAAACTTCATAAAAAGTGTTATTTTCAAAAATCTGAGCATAAATAAGTAGTTCCACGCCGCATGGTATGTTGTTGTTATTGAAAAGTTACTACATCCGTAACAACATGTCATTACCAAGTTTTTGCTGGATAAATAAATTTTAGAAAATTTCCTATAAAAAAAATATTGAAAATTTTCTATAAAAGGAAAATTTATCGAACTTTCTATAAAATGAATTTTTATCAAAAATTTATTGAAAAAAAATATTTTCTTTAAATACTAAATTTAATTAAAATTTTCTATAATTTGATACATTAATAAAAATTCTCTTATTTAGTAAAAATACCCAAATCTATTTTAAATTTAAAATCATCAGAAAACGCTGCTATAGGGCTTATAGATGCGTCGCCGAAATATGACTTGCCCATATTTTAAATATAAACATGCAAATATAATTGGTTTCCATTTAATTGGTAACTAACCCATGCTTATGTCGATATCCTGGAAAAGGAGAAAATTTCTTTCATCTTCTGTGTGAGTATTCGAGTCTGAATGCACTAGACGTTTATGGGAGAGAATTGGTAAACAATATTATGTACTAGACTTTTTGAGATATCAGAAATTGGACATAAGGTATTTAAGTGGTATTTATCATACAATCTCATCTTGCATCTGAAAAATGACCTACCGTGTAGAACAACCATTAAATTGAAAAAAATATTCTACAGTATTTAACTAAATATTTTACCTTTCTAGAACACAAGAAAAATAATAGTTTAAAATTGTTAACAGTTCAAAAGTCAAAAGAAGTCGGGAAAGATAATGTATAATGCTCCATATTTACTTTTAAAAATATATATATAATTGAATTTTTGGTAAGGTGAAACTTTCTTTCTTTTCTTTTTTGAATTGATTGACCGATTTTGATATTACTATAAGCCTTTGGAATGTTCATTTCAAATATCAATATTTCAATTCCAAATGGCCAAAATATAAAAACTGTCTAATGTGTCCTTTTTGTTTCACTATAAATATAAATATAAATATAAATATAAATATAAATATAAATATAAATATAAATATAAATATAAATATATATATAAATATAAATATAAATATAAATATAAATATAAATATAAATATAAATATAAATATAAATATAAATATAAATATAATATAAATATAAATATAAATATAAATATAAATATAAATATAAATATAAATATAAATATAAATATAAATATAAATATAAATATAAATATAAATATAAATATAAATATAAATATAAATATAAATATAAATATAAATATAAATATAAATATAAATATAAATATAAATATAAATATAAATATAAATATAAATATAAATATAAATATAAATATAAATATAAATATAAATATAAATAATATATATATATATATATATATATATATATATATATATATATATATATATATATAATATACATATACATATATATTCTAAATTTTAGTGGAAATTAGATTATACTTACACTTTTAGCAGATGCACTTGTAATAGTATTTCTTACATAAAGTTAATTTAAAATATTTACATATATATACACTTTTATATAAAATTTTACTATACACAATAACTTTAAACAACTGACCTTGACCTTTTTCCTTACGTTATAATACAATTAAACAAACAAACCAAAAAATAAAAACCTTGACCACTACACAGCATGTCCATTCCAATATGCAAATTTTATTGCTGCTTCTTACTTACCGCATGCACTACTAGAGGTAAATGAAACAAGTTGTATGTAAAATTAAACAGAGAGCGAAAGAAAAAAAAGACATGAATTTTATATGGACAATCAAATGTCACACTTCATTTACAAATACATGAAACTATGAGAGGATACGGCAGCAAACTAAAACTATGTTAAAACAAACGCACTGACTGACCAACAGTAACATTACATACCAACGAACATGGGCTACTACAACAACTTAATTAACAAAACTGAATAAGAAGTAGAAACAGACATAAATTCTTAACAACAAAATTCCATCCAACTCATATATACATGAAACGGAAAACCTACCAATTCCTTGACAAACAACTGAAAACCTCAAAAAGAAAAAAAATGCAAAATTGATACAACATAAAATGGACATCAATGCGTTGCAACAACAACAACAAGGACGACTGTGACATACAACTACAGCTGCAGCAACACAGCAACAAAAAATATTACCAGAAATCAAGCAGACATACATATGCAACAAAGAAGCAGAAACTGAAGAAACATTGAAAATCAAAACGTGCCGAAAATATCACTTAATTAACATTTTTACGCTTGAAGCTTAAAAGGTAATTAACGCGTTCACTTAATGCAAACACTATTGAACATTCTAGTAATTGGACAACATGTTGTCCACTATCCTTCACCAACACACCAATGCCACCATCAACAACAACACCAGCAACATAACAGCCCCTACAATTTACGTACAAAACGATAGCTGAAAGGCATTAAATGTTAAAAAAGCACAAGCGGCAGCTCACAAAAAAAAAAAAAAAATAAATATCCATGAAAGCCACACAACTTGGAGAATCCTGGTAAATGAAGCAGCAATTTTTGCTTACATTTTTTTCGGAAACTATTGCAACGCTATTTAAAAGCGCCACATTCTGTTGGTTTTGTATGTATGTATAATTTTTTTTTCTTTCTTCCTCGTGTTACTTTTTTCATTTTTTATTTTCCTTTTAGACCAAAATCAATGTTCAATTCTGGCTATGTTATGTACGTATTGTTACCTTTTTGGGTGGCCTTTTTGTTGAAATGGCAAAAAATAAAAATTTAGCCAACTGTCGTTTTGGCCAAAAGACAAACAACATTTTCCAATCACCAAAACTACATCGTTCAACTAATGCCACTATGAAAGTAATGTTCCTCCTTCTTGGCCCTTGTTTAACTTATTTCTCAATTGGGTTCTTAGCTAGCAGCCTACTCAAACTCATTACCATACTTTAGAATGCAATTTACGCATTGATGACTTAACGAAACAAATAGATTATTAAGATAGTTGTTAACGAATTGATAGGGCGCTATAGTGGCTACAGAAGAAATTTGATAAGTCACTTGTGAAAATGTAACTAAATGTGAAAAATACCGTTTTAAACTAGCTAAAGTTAAACTAATAATTTGGACCTAATCTTGGCAATAAGTCTTGATGCTTGTCAATTAATTTTAGTACCATCAAATTTTTATTTACAAAAAACCTTGTAAACCTTGTCAATTTTATTCCAAAACTCGAAGTTTTGCTTGTACCTTCAAAATTCTACTTCTCAACAAAAACTAATAATAATAACAAGAATTGCTCAAACTGAATTCTTATGTGAAAAGGTTATGTTAAGTTTAAAGGAGTAAAATAAAAATTGCATAGTATGAACGCACGCAATATATATTCTGGCGTAATTCGGTATCCCAGCTTTTTGCAACAAATTTTCCATATTTTAATGAAAATAATGAAACTTTAATTTTAATTCTGACAAAGAAATTAAATATATATCGTCCTAAGTGAAATTTGTGATACTTTTTTCTTTTTATTCTGCTCATAGCACTTTTAAAATTTTTCTATAATATTAAAAGAAGAAACATGAAATGAAAGATATATAGGTAAAAATACACAACGGCGGACTTTGTGGTACTTTATCATTCTTCTAATGGTACTCTTTGATTTTGTTTTGTAATATTCATCCAAAAAGCATGAAATTAAAAAAATATGATCCTGGTGAATGAGAATCCATAAAGGGGTACTTTGTGGTACTTTTTAGTTTTTCTACTATTACCTTCTAAATTTTCTGTAACCTGTAAATCTATAAACATTAAATTAAAAACACATGGTCCTATGTGAGTAATAATTCAAAAAAATAGAAAAAGAGCACCCAAAAGAGGGGCCTTTGTGGTACTTTTTCGTTCTTGTGATGATATTTTTTAATTTCCTATTATATTCAACGTAGGAGCATATAATTAAATATGAGCAGTTCCGAGTGAATAAGATCCTATATGAAGGTACGTTGTGGTACTTTATCGTTCAAGTTGTGTACTTTGTAAACTTTCTTTTATATTAGAAGTCCACAAGTGGTGACTTTGTGTTGCTTTTTCGTTCTCCCAATAGCACTTCTTGAAATTTCTGTAATGTTCAGCCTAGGATATATGGTCCTAAGTGAATGAGAATCCTTAGAAGGGATTTTGTGGTATTTTTTCCCTATTCTAATATATAATATTCTAAAATACATCACATATCTTTTCTTTGAATTTTTTGTAATAATTAACCTAGAAACATGAAATTAAAGATATATGGTTCTATGTGGATGGGTGAGAATTCAGAAGCTCTGTTATCCACATTCTTCTATACTAAAAAATAATATAAATAATTTGTTAGTTTTCGAAAAAAACGTATACTTTATTGGTACCCTTACGAATATTCTAAAAAAAATTATAGAAATAAATTTCTTTCTTTATCAGAAATATATCAAACATGCCTACTTTTTGAAATCCTATTATTTATTTTACTAACTTGAAGTCTTGTGGGATAAAAGCATCTTAAAAAGATACTTCATATATCTTCTAGAATATAAAATGTAAGGAAGTTTTTATCAACCAAAAAAATAGTTTAAAATTTTATGAAATCCGATTTTTTAATTAGGTACTATATATACTTTAGTTTATATTATATAAAATCTTTAAACTGAACACAGAGTTATTCTTGGACTATTTATTATAGCTTATCTGAAATATAGAAAAATTTATATTTCAACAGATTAATCAGTAATCTGTTGAAATATAAAAACAACAGTTTTTCATAAAAAATATCTGCTTACAAGTTTGCATACTTTAGGAAATATGTTACATTACTAAATGAATCCCTTTGAGCGGAGTACATTTTGTTCCTTAAATTAATATTTAATCACAATATTTTTTAACAAATATCTATGACACTAAATATTTAGCGTTATGATTTTTTATAAATCCTTTCTATAGGGTACAAAAATTTTGTTTAAAATGTTTGTAACAAATGAATTTAGAACATAGTAGCAAATACCAAACATACTCACAATAACTTTGTATACTCGAAAGCAAAAATTTTACCGACACCATAGTTTCAGGTACGGAACCAGCAAAAAAAAAAAACAAAAAACAAAAATTAAACACAAAAACTTAGCTGCAGGTTAGCTGCGGGAAGAGCGAAGAGAGCAAAATCGAAATAAAAGACTCTTAAATGTAATTTAATTAATTTATTCACATTATTCAATGAAGTGCAATTCTGAATGCGTAATTACCAAATATATGCGATAGCAGCAGCGACAACAGTAGCTGCTGTTGACTAGCTGGCTACTCTTCTCAACATTAAAACATTTACGCTGTTGCTTTCATTTAATGAAGCATCATTTTGGTATTGGCATCTTTGTCCTTTCATTCTTGCACCAGGCAAATGGATTGCCAGAGAATGCTGGTGCCTTAAAGAAAAAATAAAAATTGTTCAAATGTTCACCTCTTTAAGCACGCGAGCATTTAAAATAATATAAGCGAAAAAAAAACTTAAACATTTACTTTTTTTCAGCAAAATTTTATGGTGAAGTATATTTTAAAGACTCCAGAAATACACTCAATGCCACATATTTACTCTTATGGAGGAGATACTTTGAAAAAGTGTTTTTAATTAAATTAAATGTGCGCACACAAGAATAAAACAAAATTGTTTTGAAATTGTTTAACGCAAAGAAATTTTTAAGATACACAACACATTCGTATGATTAGTTGATATTTGTTTTTGTTATTTTGTAATTTTTGTTATTCTTTATCAATTGTTTAAATTGAACATTAAAAGCTTATAACTGTTTTCTGGAATTTCGATAAGATTTATTTTAGAAGTGCTAATGCTTACAGTTAGAAAAGAAAAAATAAAAAATTTAAATGTACAAGCACAAAAATAAAAATTTAAGCTACTGATTTATATAATTGTAGCCATAATCAAGAGTAATAGTGTAGACATTATTATACCTATTGATTAGCTTAATCCCAACCAACGATCTAACTAAAATTTTTCATTAGATAATAATTTATAGAATTGTCAATACTCTTATTTTTTTTTTATTAAATAATATTACGTACTTTAGTTAAAATTACTTTCAATTATTTCCAACCCAAGTATGACTGATGTAATAGAAATATGATACTAATAACCAAAGAAATACCTTTCCATCAATAAAAGGCTTAATGTTTCTTTTAAGCCTGTAATCGCCCAAACAATAATTGCTGCTTATTATTGTTTTAAGGTCAATTGCCAGAAACACTAACGAAACAGCAAAAATAAAACACAAGAAACCAAAAGAATAGAAACAGTAAACTAAACACTTTAAGCTACCTTGTAATGTTAAACTAATCTCAAATAGTAATACATCACTTAACTTTTTGTCTCCCCAAAGCTCGTATGTGACCACATGTGTCACCTCAATTATATAAAAATAAACAGAAAAAACTCACAACAATATTGAAAAATCTTAATAAATAGGGAAAAAAAGAAATCTTTGTTTGAAAAAAGTGAGTGAATACAACATGTTTTCTCGGGATTATAAGTGACACTTAAAACGTGATTTGTAGATTTTTTTACTTCTTCTTCTATTACAAACTTTCCAAACGCTTTACAACTATCAATTGTTTGTTATTGGTATGTGTAGTACATGTGAACGAACAATTGCTAAGTTTAAGGTAGGTAATTGAAAACAATAAAAAACGGCACAAAAACTTTAACAACCAAGTGATTATAATGATGGGTTTTCGTCTATTAAGTAACGTGTGGCACAGAATTACACCGAAATATACTTTGGGGAATATATTGTACAATATATCAATACGCTATCAAATATGAAATGAAAAGAGAAATAGTTAGATTTAGGGAGAGTGGTAACTGGAGACCAACAAAAAGTGGTTTAGACACTAAAGGCGCTACAATCATGTCAGGTGACATGACGTATGAAACTAAAAAAGAACAAACTTTCTTAATTGAATTTTATTTTTCATTTTTATTTCTGAAAAATTAGGAAGTACCCTACTTTAAATAGTAGAAGCAGTAGTGATAATTCATGCAATAAGTCAAGAACAGATGCTTTAAAGTTTTTAAATAATCCTCCAATCGAAAAAATAATGAAAATCTCTATACTTTATATGAAAGTCCTGAAATTGATCTTATATCCTGTAATAAGCGTCTAATAAAGAAATTGATGAAAATCTCTGATCACTCATTTTTCTAGCAAAAGATCCATATTTTACATTAAAAACCAAAAATTGGCTCTAGTTCCTTTAATAAGAAAATAATGAAAATCAGTGATCACTCAGATTTTAAGTCTCAAATCAATATTTTGCATGAAAAACCTAAAATTAGTTCTAGTTCTTTAAATAAGCTTCCAATTGCAAAAATAATGAAAATCTGTGATCACTCATATTTCTAGTCAAAATTTTGTCAAAATTTAGTCAAAATTTAGTCAAAATTAGATATTTTATATGAAAAAGTTAAAAATGGCTCAAGTTCCTTAAATAAACCTCCAATCAATAAAATAATGAAAATCTATGATCACTCATATTTATAGTCAAAAATCTCTATTCTGTATGAAGAACATAAAATTGGCTCTAGTTTTTAAAATAAGCCTTCATAACATAAATTTGCCTCTAGTTCCTTTATAAACTTCCAATAGAGAAAATAATTAAAAACTGTGTTGACTTGAATTTCCAGTCAAAAATTGTTATTTTATATGAAAAAAACTAAAAAAAAAACTTAAATAAGCCTCTAATAAAGAAAATAATAAAAATCTGTGATTACTCATATTTCAAGTCAAAAATCGATATATATCTAAATTTGTCTCTATTTCAGAAAATATGAATCTACTCACAGAAATAACAAAAGGGTTATGATCATTGATATTTTAAGTTAAAAATGTAAAACAAATACAAAATCTAGTTCATAAGATATGTCTCTAATCAAAAAAAAAAAAAAAACCGAAAGTCTGTGTTCACTCATATTTGAAGCCAAAAATCGACATTTTATATGAAAGTTCTGAAATTGACTCTAGTTCCTTAAATAAGCCTCAGATCGAGAAAATTAAAATTATTTAAAATCTCTAATCACCCATATTTTAAGTCAAAAATCTTTTTTTTTTTTTTTTCAATGGAAAATATGAAATTGTCTCTATTTCCCTAAATAAGCCTACAATTGAAAAACTAATAGAAATCTCTAGTCGCTCATATTTCAAATAAAAAATCGATAGTTTTTAAGAAGCTAACAAAGTTTTGTTATTACTTATACTTCTGGGCAAATATTATATTTTATTTGAAAAAATATAAAAGCCTTTGATTGAAAAGCTAATGGAAATCTATAATCATTCATATTTTAGGTCAAAAAACTATATCTTTTAAGAAAGTCCTAAAATTGACTCTTGTTGCTTTAATACGCTTTCAATCGAGAAAAAGAGAGAAAAAGAAAACAAAAGTCTTAAAATATTAAGGATATTAACACTTTATTTTAATATTTTGTAATGTTTTAAGACATATTAAATATACCACACCTTTACTGTTATTCCTAAAGCATTTTTTTATCTTATTCATTAGCTTAGAAGTAAATTTTTGTGCTCAGCAACATTTTCTCATTTATTTATAGCACTTTTTTTTAAGTACATGCGGATTTCCTGCAAAGTATATATATATATTTTTGTAGCTGTATTTTTTAAGATAGTTTTTTCTTTTTTTTCTCTTAATTTTGCTTTATTTTTTTATTAAGTAAATGAGCTCAAAATTATCAGTTTTAAAGCAACACACCTTCATTTATCATTCGCTTAGATATTGAAAGTGATAAAAATCGCATGAGAAACTCTTACACTTTACTTTTAGCTGGTTCATAGTTGGTATGCACTGAGTGTTAAAAGATCTTTTGTGTTCTGTTTATTTTATTTGATTATTTTTTCTTGCTTTTATTTAAGATCAAAATAAAAACAAATAAATAAATAAATACAAACTAAAGTTAAAGAATAACAAAAACAAAAAATGATTTGTATTTTGTTAAAGAACCCAAAAAATCTACAAGTACTTAGCGTTCTTTTTGTCGTTTTTATTTTATTTATTTTCTTTTTGTGCAAAAAGTTATAGAGAAAAAGAACAAGCGGTCTTTTTGAGCTTTTATGTTGAAAATGATAAAAATGTTACAGAGAAAGATACCGGATAGATGGATTAGTATTAGAAGGGAAATGAGCATTTTTTTATGTGACTTAACGAAATTAAAATTTAATTTTTTTATTTCTTTTTAAGTGTTTTAATTTAATTTTGTTATATATATATATATATATATATATATATATATATATATATATATATATATATATATATATATATATATATATTGCAAACTTGAATTTTGCAATTATACTTCTTTAATTTTTTTTATTTTACTTTTTTGTTTATTAAGATAAGCTAGGTTGCGTGGACAGCTCGCCAAAATAAGCTAATTTATTCGGAGACCCAATAAGTACACGTTTCCCACTAAACCACCGTCCACTCTGGATGAAACCTTTAGATCAGCTTTGATCACGGCCTGACTATTTACATAGAAGTCGGCAGTATATGCTTCTGAAACAAGATCGTTCATTCGTCTATTAGCTAAAGTTATAGCATATATATCTGCCTGGAATACTATAGAAGTATCCGGTAATATTAGAGATATCGAAATTCCCAAGTCTTCAGAGAAAACTCTCGCCCCGTTTCAGCAGAAAACTGAGTTTGTACCTTTCTGAAAAACAGAATTTGCTGTCCATCTGTCTCTATCAGGGATTCTAATCCTTAAAGGTTTATAGAAATTTATCCTAGGGATAATATAGTCCCTTCGAACATTCAGGTAGTTTCCGCCCACTACTTGTAAGATTTCGTCATATACAATACGATCATGCTTTAGTTCGTCTGACTCTTTGAGGCTAAGAGAGGACTTGGCCGAGATGTGTTTGTTTGATGATCTTGATGAATTCACCGCGCCAGTAATTGTGAGAGAAGCCAGTCTCTGTATCCTGCTCAAAATAAGAGATATGTCTTTGTAAAGATACCACTCCACCAGACAAGGATCCCATAGGTAAGAATTGTCTTACCAATATACATTCGGTATAAAATGTAGGATTTGGGGCCCCATCTTCTACCGAAAGTCTTTTTGCATACAGGCACATAAAGCCTTGTGCATCCTGATCTCAACATTACGTTTCCACAACAACTTTAAGTCTCAAGTCAGACCGAGGTATTTGGCTTCTTCGGTGAGTACCAGAGAAATACCGTCCAGTATGGATAGTCTAAAAACTTTAATTTTATATTTCCTGGTAAAAAGTATCAGTTCGGTCTTTGATGGATTTACTCCCAGACCGTTCGCCTTATTTATTGCTTATGTTTTATTTTAATTTAAAGTCCCTTTTATATTCTCACTTTTCGCTTATAACTTTAAGTTATCATTCCCCAGCGCTACAACATTTTCTACTTTACGCCAAATATTATGCCTTATTTTTGCTTAAAGGCTTAAAAACCCCATAGAGAATACCCTCATGTATAAACTGGCTTAAAGAATATAAAGAATATTGTCGGTTGCATGCCTGGCAGCTATCTGCCTGCAAAAGCTAAAAGTCTATGTTAACTTTGATAAATCGTTGCTCTAAAATGCGATAACGTCTTCGAAAACCAAAATAAAAATAAAAAAATTAGGAATTAAATAAAGAAAATCCATACCTTAACGCAGTTGAAAAAAAAAGCAAAAGAAATATGCATTACTTAAAACGCATCGAAAAGTGATTGCATCGCATCTTAAGAAGGCCACTCACTACTTACTATGAGTACTACTACTACAACTACTGCTTGTGCTGGTGCTTCTGCTACATTACCCACCAGAGTGTGTTATAGAGTGTTAGTGTTAAATAACCTAGAAACACCACGCATGTGAACCCCACAACCTGGCTGGGCTAAATAGTTTTTAAACTGACTCCAGCACTTGGCCGAGTAAATAAAATTGCATGGTGTTAACTGGCCAGTAGAGTTTGCGTGAAATAGGTTGCTTAAGTTGTTGATGTTGTGTCTGTTTATTTAGTAGAGTTACAGCTTGGTGTTGTTGGCGTTATTTTCTTTTTTTTTCATTTCTGTTAAGTAGATGTATGCTGCTGATTGTCTAAACTGATATGCAACATTGCAATAACATAACTTTATTGTAACCAGTAGTTATTTGCGGTTGTTTGGTAGTCGTTGAAATTGAAATGCGATGGGTTGAATTGTTGTTGCAGTATATGGTTAGCTAGTTTGTTGCTATTTTAGATGCGATTGCATCCCTTAGACTGCCATAATGATATCTGCATGTCTATCTTTTTAGCGCAAAAGCTCAAAAAACAATTTTTGTTCACTTGTATTACACTCAATCCCTCTTTACCCTTTTGGAGATAGGGTTTTTTTTAGTAAATATACCCTACACTCTATAGGCTGGAAGAATTTTGTGGTTTTAATGCGTAATAATTTTAAACTGTAGCTCTAAATCTATTCTCTTGGAAATTCCTGGAAATTTATATTACAGCACTGGTCTGAAGAACACTGCTATAGCAACCAGTAAAAAACACATTAATTTAGGTTAGATCTTTAATCTGTCAAATAGAATGATGTTAATTAACATTTTTCAGTAACAATCCCATACAAAAGTTATGTAAAGTTTCAGAACCAAAGAACACAAAAAACTTACTCCTGATAAAGAATATTAACATATTTATTTTAATTTCAAATTTAAAGAAAACAGCATTCGATTTTAAATTGAGAATTGGGTTTTTAATTACCCGACATTTTTCAACTATCGGGAATCGGGATTTTATTTAAGACATTCCCGGGTCATTTCGAGCATTCAGGCAAAATACAATACTATTTAAAAAGCATAAAAAGTAAACTATATGTATGTAATATACAATGTAATATGTAGTATACAATTATATTATATTTTACATAAAAATATAACTATATTTTACACAATTTGCTCTCATATATATATATATCTACTTTTAGAATAGGTAACTTTTTTTAAATATACATAATTATATAAATTTGTATATTATAAAATATATTCATACATACATCTATTTTGAAAAATTTTAAAATGTACCGACACTAAAAACTTAAAAAAAAACAGAATTAAGAATAATATTTTGAAATCTCACTTGGACCCCAAGAGATTTTTTCAAAACATAAAAATAATATTTTTAGTCTTAAATATGTATATGAAAATAATTTTTGAAGGAGAATAGTCAAAATAAAAAATCTTCTTACACAACTTTATCGTGATGCAATCATCAAACATTGGTGAGGTGTTCTAAGTTCGGAAATTATTTCTTTTAGTATTTTAATAAACTCTTTAGGTTTAATTACATCGAACTGTGTGCAAAGCAATGTAATCATCTAAACATATATTTACTTAATTATGGTCAATAAATTTTTTTTATAGAATTTTTAATTTTTAAGAATGGTAAATTGGACATTTTTGCTAGTTTTTAATTCCCGAGATTCACGACAAATAATTCCGGGAATCGGGAAAAGTGAAATTGACAAAATTTCAGGAAAATTTGTCCCGAGAATTCTCGGTATAAAAACACTAATTAAGAGTAATGGAGGTCTGGGACTCAAAGTCCAATCGTCGTCTTAACAAAAATGTTTCAACAACTATCTTAAAACAAAATAAATGATATCAACAGCACCGCTAGTTATCGTTAATATCAGGCTTAGGGTAAAGCATTCTTTAAAAATCAATACAATACCCCATATTAATTAAAATATTCTTTAATTAAAAAATTGCTTATAGCTAAAAATTTACTGTTAGTTTCAAATGTTAAATTTTAAACATAACGTGTGCATTGTATTTGAGAAATGGTAAAACTTGTAAAGCCATAATCCTAAAAATTTTAATTTAAATTTTTGTTCACATTGGAATCGATATGCATTTCCTGCATAATATTCTTTTGCTGTAGTTTATATTACAGTCGGTTAATGACTAATAACTTTTAGTATGTTGTTATTATTTTTTGCTACTCTCAGTGTTGAGCTGGCTATAAACTGTAAGTTTTTGGGATCCGTTATTGTTGTTTGTAACTACAACACTATTTTTTTTTTAATTTCACAAAAACTTTGCGTGTAATCGTTCGTATTTATTTGTAGTCTGGTTTTAAGTAGCCAGCCAAGTGTCGACCTTTACTGCCCGTTTTATATTTTTTTTCCAGATATTATTGCTGTTGCTTTTCATCTCTCTAGTATGATGGTGGCGATATTGCTATTACTGCTGTTGGTTGGTGGTGTTTGGTAGTGTTACTGGTTGGTGTTGTCTGTTGTGTCTTATCTAGCGCCTTGGCCTTGTAATGTTGTTTATTTTGTGCAAATATTGCGTTAATTAAAATATTTTTTCATGCGCCTTTTTTCAACCGTTCCCTCGTTTAGTGATAATATTTTCATCTTTGTTTAATGTTTTTTATTTTTTATTTTTGCCTTTCAAGTTTCAGTTTTCTTACATGAATTAAGTAGGAACAAGTGGTTTTCCTATAGTGATATAAGCTGGGGTTATTCTAGTAAAACAAATGACTGCATAAAACTACTAAAATGATCATCAGCAGGTGGTAGGGTTTTAAAGATACCCTATAAAATTTGTTTGTAATTTATGTTTTAATTTGGATAATAATTTTAAAGAAGAGATCAGATTTCATAGATAGTAAATGTTAAATTATGAATTACGTAGGGGATTGTGATTTCTTTCAATAATTTATGTTAAACAAAAGTAATATTTAATAAAGAGTTCCAAAAGTAAATTATCGTAAGAAATTTATAAAGAACAAAATATAGGCTTTACTATTTTCAGTAGGCGGCTTAAATATTTTTTTTAATTAACTTTAAAACTTTTTATAAGAAATAAAATTCTAGCTGCAATTACGATAAACTTTCAAATATAAATCCGTGTAATAATCCAAAAATACCTTTCCACTTTCGTATAGAGTATTTTTGAAAAATTTAAATCATCTGATTAGATTTTATGTGTAATTTTATATATTTTTTCCACCATTAAACTTATGTTAAAGGAATTTCTTAAATATTACCACGCAACATTACTAGACTTAAAAGAATTCTTTTTTTCACTCTTGTTGTTTTCCTCACTCACATGGAAATCTATAAAAGTGAATACACCATAACCATATGTGTATGTGTTCTCGAGTGTTAATGTAAATGTGAAAACAAGAAAAAATAATATTTTCGTAAAAGTAATGAATGTTTATGTTCCAAGATAATATTAGAATGTTTGGTCGAGCACTAAACTTTGCTAAAATCCCACAGATAGAAATCTCATTTTAATATTGGTTGGGCTAAGAAAAAAAAATTAAAAAAGAATTATGTATCTATAAGCAGGATAAGAAAAATTATTGGCCAGAATAAACAACAAACAACAAAGTGTAATTAAGAAGATAACAAAACAGCATACAAAAAAAAAAAAAAAAAACGCACACACACATAAAAATATTTAAATTGAAAATCATACAGTGATATTTTACTTTAGCAGACATAATAAAATAGATTTCAAATAAATCTTGTAAAGAAATGCTGTAATGCAACTAGCCTGTATTTTTATTTCATACAATTGGCCATGTGTATTTCGGATGTAATAAATGTTCTTATGATTGTATACAAATATTACAACTCCTTCTGTTTCATAAAGACACAAAGAACACAAACCACTTGACTTGAAAGATAAATTAGAAATTATCTTTTCTTTTCTACATATAATTTTGCTTATTTTATTTTTTGCTCTAATTTGTTTCATAAGATCAAAAGAATTATATATTTTTTCCTATTTTATGTTTTAATATATTTTAGCTTTTAATTCAACTATACATTGCATTAAGATATTATTTAGGTATAAAAAGGATTTGGCATGAATATCATGAAATGCAGAGTGGTAGAAATATTTTCTCTTAAGGCCCCAAAAATCTTACTCAAAAAATATTAATAGTCCCATCACTGAAAGTACAGAGAAGGGCTTTATAGTGCACATATACTTTTTTTCACGAATTTAAAAATACCATTATTTGAGATAAGCGAATGCGAAATTTAATTCGGGAAATACCGACCACAATATAAAAACTTGTTTTAGGTATCATTTTATAGGTAATTTTATTACCTTTAACTGTGGACTCAACGAATCTTTTTTGAAGATATTCGTATTTTTGTAAAGACAATTAATTCATCTTATTTTAGAAGTATTGTAAATCGCGAACTATCTCGAAAATCATACTAAAACTCAGTACTTGCCAAATTTCATTAAATTTGAATGATTTATAGAAGCAATAGGCGATTTTTGCTCTTTGATTATAAATGAAACAATACAATTTGAAATTTATTTATAACATCTTTTTTAATAATTCTTAAACTATTGTGAGTCCCAGCATGCCAATTACCAAGGGTATAGAAAATATTTTTGCCATTAACTTATATTTCTTTGAAATTTTTAAAATACCATTCTTTGCAAGATTAAAGTGGTCCACCTTAATGTTGATTAAAGGTAATTTTGAAACTTCTAATATGACACCACAATGAATTTTGTGCCGTAAATACTTTGAAAGATTTTTGTACTTTTGTGTATATAACTTTGTATTTTTTTAGTTTTGATGAGTATAATGATTGAAATAACTATCATCAAATTCGTAAGAGGTGAGGAAACCAGCTGGTTGATTTTAAATGGAATTACTCTATTGCCTTTTCAAAAACTGGAAATTATCATACATACATATCATATATATAATTATAAACTTTCTAATGTTAAAGGTACTCAATTACAGTTTCATTAACTATTATAAAGATTATGTATCACATTTAAAAAATAATTTTTGCATCAATTTCCCATTTAATTGTATCTTTTTTTTCTGCTTAGGGAGTAAATAGCTTAATTTTAATTCAAGATTTAATTACTTATTTTGAGGTCCATTAAAGGCAAATTAAGTAAATAAAAAAATTAAAAATCGTATATTAAATACAATTTTAGAATTTTCAAAATTTATTGTAAAGAAAATCTAAAAAGTTTTAACACAACTTTTTTATAAATTTATAGAATTTGCACTTAATTAAATTTTAAAATTTTCTCTTAAAAAATTTTACCAAATTTTCTATAGTCGAAATTTTACCAAATTTTCTACAGTGAAAGTTTTACAAAATCTTTTCTTATAAAAATTTTAAAATATGTCTACTAAAATTTTACTAAATGAAAAAAAAAAAATACTAAATGTCCTAGTAAGTAAACTTTATATAAAAGTTTTATAAAAGATTTCCATTTATTATTTTCTTTTCATTGTGCAGAAGATTTTTAAAAATTTTCTCTTAAACATATGAAAAAACATAGCCTTGAGAAAATTAAAATGTTTAAGGACATTTAAATTCTTACAGATATATGTTTTATTTTTATAAATTGCTCTCCTAATATATTTTTTTACAAATCCCCTACTTAGAACATTATTTTCTCTAACAGAACCTTTTCATAAAATTTTCTTCTAAGGTAAAACATATTCACAAAATGTTTTCTTAAAAAAATATATTTTTTTAATTTCTTTTAAGAAAAAATAGAACACATGTTTCCAAAATTTTCTCTTAAAAAAAACAATTTTTAGAAAAAAAAAAAATATTCTCACAAAAATCTTCTAATATTCTCAATAATAATATTTTCACAAAAATTTATTTTTAGAAAAAAAAAAAAAAATATTCGCAACAATTTTTTTACCAAAAAAATATTTCGCATTTTCTTTTAAAATTTTGACAACAACTTTTGTTAAGAAAACTTTTTTAAAAATTAAAAAAATCAAAAATTTTCTCTAAAAAAATATATTTTTACAAAATATCTTTAAATATTTTACAAATTTTCTATTAAAAAAAAATATATATTTTCTCCAAACAAAGCATTTTCACAGAATTATCTCTTAAGAAAAAATCACAAATTTTTCTTAAAAATTCTTTTAAAGAAAAAATTTTACTAAATTTGTATTAAGAAAAAAAAATATTTCTATTATAGAGACCAAATAACATTGGAAAATCTTCTCTTTAGAAAGCATTTTTGGAAGACTTTCACTTTCACAATTTTTTTTTCTGTTTAATAAAAAAAAGTTTTTCATAAAAATGTTTTCATTTTTCATAGAAATTTTTCATAAAAATTTTTCTCTTAGATAAAGATATTTCCACAAAAAACTATACTTGTAATATTATATTTTTTTCAAAAATTAATGAAATTGTTTTTTTTTTCGAAATTATGTCTTAAGAAAAATAAAAAAAAAATATCTATTAATTTTTGCATAATTTCTATGAAAAAAAAAATAAATAAATAAATAATAAATAAATAAAAAAACAATTTTATTGCAGGAGAAAAAAATTAGGAATATTTTCTTCAGAAATCATTTTTGCAAGACAAAATTTCCTAACATTATCACAAAATTTTTGCTAAGGACTACATTTGATAAAATTTTGATTAAACGTTGTGTCAATAGAAAATATCTTTCTCTCAAGAAAAAAGAAATATACATAGGAAATATTTTAGTAAATTTTAGCTAAAGAAAATAATGCCACCACTTTTCCTCTTTAGAAATGTTTTAAAAAATATGGTTTTAAAGAAATACTTATAAAAAATTTTCTGCTTAAAATAAATTACAGAAAGAAATTACTTAGGGAAACATTTTAATATGGAGATTCCTATTTAAGAAATTTTTAATTGCTTCTCTCTTAATTTATAAAATACGCAAATTTTTTCTCTCAAGGAAAGCATTTAATTTCTTTTTTTTAAGAAACAGCAATTTTTAATGAAAAATTGGTGCAAAGTTTTATATTTTAACTGTTTGTTTTCTCCAGGACATTTGACAAATTTAACTCTCTCTTATTTCAAGTTAGAATTTAAAACATTTTTGTAAAGAAAAATTTTAAAAATCTTTTCTGTGAATAAAACATTTCTTTTCAGAAAAAAAATTACGAATTTTTCTTCTAAGGATATATTTTAATAAAATTTAATTTTAAGTAAACAATAAACAAATTAACTATCTTTTCTCTGAAGAAAACCTTTAAAAAATTTTTTCCCAAAAAAATAAATAAAATAATAAAAAAATAATAATATTTGTTTTTTCTTAAGAAAACATTTTTTCTAACGAAATATATTTTGCAAATTGTTCTCTTGAGTTAATTTTTTGATAAAATTTTCTCTTAGAAACATATTTTCTTGATATTACTCCAGTAATTACCGACGAAGAATTTGTCTACAATATTTGCTACATCTCTGCTTAAGTAAATCTCAAAAACTTTTAATTTTTGTTTTCATATTTTGCCTGACTAATTGAAAAATTATATTTATTACTCAATCGAAATCACCCTTCTCGTCTCCATCAAAAAACACCTAGAAAATTTCATTAAAAAAAATGAAAACATTGACAGTCAAACACTCATATTCCACAATTTGTTTTCACTAAAATACTGACTGACTGACTGGCTGCTACACCGACTAACACTATGCAAAAAAATAAATAAATAAAACCAATGTATTCTGGCATTCTGTTCAAATCTTGAGATTGGCGGTTTGTAGTATAAATGCGTTCCTATTAAGTAACGTTGGTTGGAGAAGGAGTGTATCAAGTGTGTCTGCTGCTACTGACAATTATGATGATTATGATTTATACGTTATAGGGTCAATTAAGATTTATGTGTGATGAGTAAGATTCTCTTTGGTTCTTGTTTTGTGTGTGTGTTTCTTTTATTATTCTACTTAAAATAACACAAGTTGCACTAAATGAAGTCAATTTTCATTTTTTTATGCTTTTATAATTTTTTTGTTGCTTTTACTTTTGTGATTAAACTAAATGTAAAAGTTTCTTAATAAAGTTTTAAGATTTATCTACAAAATATTCATTTTAGTTTTGTTGAAGAAAATCTGTGTTTTTATTTTTTTTATTTTGCTTTTATGTAACAAAAATATTGTAATCATATTTTCCCCTTTTATTATTACTACTATACAGCCAGCCAGATTGGGAGTTTAGTTCTTTATATCAGTTTTTTTCGTTTTAGGTGAAGACCTGATATGACTTAAGGCTTTTAGAGGAATTTAAAAAAGAAAATCTTGTTCATCTTAGCATCATCTTCTTCTTTGCTTTAAGTTAATGTTCATCTTTGATTACACATGGGCATATACATAACATTTATGTTTTAAGTACCAAAACGAATTGTTTAAATATCCAAAAAAAAAAAAAAAACCTAAAAGAGCAGGAAAAATCTTATCTAGAATTCCTTAAACTTCAAGGTGAAAAAATGCAGGGAAATGTTAGTATTCTTTAGATAAATTTAAGAATCATGTGCTGTGTTTGGTTAACAAGATCACATAGTGGAATTCTATGGAAAGGTTGTTGCGCATTCACTTTTTTATTTTGTACTGATATAATGTATGGGAATCAAAATCACCTTTCAACTTGCGAACTGAGTTTGACAGGGCGAAATGGGTTTTGCTAAATGTAGTTTGGGTTTTTTATTTTTGTGAATCATAAATTGAGTTAATTTAATATATTCTTTGTTTGGGGAATATTAGCCACCTCTATTTAGTAATAAATCGTTTAAGAAGTTAATGATAATCTGAGTACAAGTGCTCACATTGTACCTTTTACTACTTTGAAGGTTATTTTGAAACCAGAGTATACTTAAGGTTATTAAGAAAATTAGATTTAGAAAGATGAGGCTCAATATTAGAGAGATCTTATTACACTGCACAGTGAGGAAGAATCGAAAATTGTAACTTCAATCGGTTGGTTGAATTTACGTAAAATTTTAAACAGGCATAGCAGAAAAGTACACAGTTTTAAATTTGGAAGAGGCCCCACAAACCTCTCTTGAGTGCAGCTATTTGAGCCCAAATTTTGCCTCCGAAAATTTTTAAGTGCTAGCAAATTTTTTCTTCCTTATCCTTATTTGTGTAATATTGCTTATTGATACAAAATATATCAAATTCTAGAGGGTCTGTACTTCGCCCTATTAGGTGATTTTTTTTGTTTTCTAGTTTAAAATCATTTCCGTAAATATATTTTTCTTAAAAGTATAAAATTATTACATGTCCTTAAAGAAAATTTTATTTAACATAAAAAAGAGTATAGACACTTTTTCGGCCAAAAAAATACAAAAGATCATAAATTTTTCAATTTTTAATTTCTAAATAGTTTATTTTTGGATTCGGAAAAGATATCGACTACAAAATGCTCTTATTCGATAGATAATTCTGTTATTTAATTAACTAAAAATAAAAAAATACAAAATCGGATAAAAGTATTGGACTATATATTTAAAAAACAGAACCAAGGTTTTGCAAAATTGTGATAATTGAAATTTCAAATGCAAATTACTGGAAAAGTATAAGAGAAAAATACCTCATGCAAGCATATTTGCTTTAAGAAAGCGTAAAAATATTTGAAATCGGATAGGAAACAAAAATTTGGCAAGCAGTTAAAAATTTTATATGTTGGAGGTAACCTATTTTGAGCCCAAATAGCTTCGCTCCGAAGGGATCTGTATGGCAGGCCTTTCAAGCTTAAAATTGTACACTCCTTTGCTATGCCTACGAGGAATTTTATATAAATTCTTACAGATTTGTTTCCGAAAATTTTTGATTCTTCCCCACTGCACATTGAAAGCTGAGTAAAATATGTATAATCGCTAACTTATTAATTGTGAAAATTTCTCTTCACTTCTGCTTCTTTTGGGAGTAGGTGAGATCTTTCCTCCAATTACTTGCTGTCAAATGAAAGGAAGTTTGCAATACGACAAGAAGGCCTTGTGGATGCAAAATATATAGTGCTCTAAATAAACAAAGCGCGAAAACAGCTCTGCACAAGCAAGATGCACAAGTGTTTGTGCTTAAGTTCTTAGTGATCCTCAGATAGTTAGAGCTTCTGGTCATCCGTTAAATGAGTAAAGCATACTACTAGTTCCACAATTCGAACTCTTTTAAAGAGTGACTAACTACGCACTAAACTGATTAATAAACTTAACCTCTTAGCTGATTTATTTTCTAGTATTTCACACTTGTTTTCCTCCGAGCTCCTGCCGTTAAAATGGTTCTATCAGATCCGAATATAAAAAAGTCTCTCGGGATTTATGGCATACTAGCACTGGCTTTGAAGCAGTGCTCTTCAACATTTGCATGTCCATTAGCCAACTTTTGTATGTATGGAAATGGAAAATATCTTGTTTAACTGCCTGTTTTTATAACACGAGCGCAAAAACGACTCGTCTAACTTACATTTAAAACAAAAACTAAATTTCAAAATTTTTTTTTGTTTTAAATGTAACTTAGACGAGTCGTTTTGGTGCTCGTGTTATAAAAACAGGCAGTAAATAATTTTTGGACCAAAAGAATTTGGCATTTTAGAGAAATCAAAATCATTGATTTTCCTCACTAAAATTAAGTAAAAATTATATCATGGTGTGTTAAGAACTTTAATGCTAATTAAGATTTGTGGGAAAGCTAGAATTACACGATCATCCTGATCAGATTTAGAAGTGCGATAAATTCGTATTATTTCTTGGCAAAAACAACTCTTGTGAGTTCAAAAAAAAAGATTGGCTCCTGGAGGTAAAAATTTAAAAGAAAAAATAATAATAGATAACGCCAAGTTATGAAAGGAAAATGATGTTATGAGTTTTAACATATTAACACACTTATTGAGGAGCTATTCATCAGCTACTCGATCAAAATAAAACTAATAAAGATTGCTATAATTTATTTAATTGATTGCTATAAAATAGTTTAATTAACTATTCTAAAATTTATATATATTTCTAATTCTTAAATAAAACATTTTTAATTAAAATCTTTAATATTTAATGGTCATTGCATCTTCTTCAGAAATTGCTACAATCTTGAATCCACCAGTTTACTGCGTGACCGGCATTTCGGGTTTCCTATAGGTTGTACTACGGATGATGGCGTCGTTCTATATTCTGTTTTTGGTGAGATTAAAGCGGTGGCTCTAAATATTTCCGAAGCGTTTGATGAAGTAAATCATGGTCAGCGTTGCCACAAAAAATATATTTCTTAACTAATATGTTCTCCAAAAACTACAAAAATTATACTTAGATTATTAATTTAAATTTAGGGAAATATTCAGATACTTAAAAAAAATTTGGCGGAAATCCAAAAATTGTTTTCAGTTTGTAATTTTCTAAAGTTTTCAAATAATAAGTTATATAAAGTTTACAGTTTCATTATTTATTGGCTTTATTAATCATTTTAGATCTCATTATTATGTAAATGAAGAATTAATAAAAATAATTAAATAAATAAGTAAATAAATAAATGAATGAATAAGTAAAGGGTTCCAACTATTTGTGAATATACATTGTAAATTTTTACTGTAAAAATTACCTTTTCGTCATTTCAATATAAAACTAACTGAAAAAATTAAAATAAATAAATTAAGTATTCTAAGTGAAAAGAAAATTTGGAAACTAAATGTTAGAAGAACTAACTATTTTTGAAATTTGTAAAAACCATTCTTCTCTTCCGACCAGATAAAGATTATAAGGTTTATAAATTTTTACTTTGTTTTGCAACTTTGATTACTGTAGAGGAAATTTTATTCTATGATGATTCAGTGAAAAAATGACCGATTTTGGACCAATCGGACCTAAACGGCAATTCTGGACATAGTATAATTCTGTCTAAGCTCATAGCTTTTAGTGACAATTCTCTCAATTAACATCGAGCTGTCAAGATTACACTATACGAGTTGTTACAGATGGTGTCTTATCAAACGGGTTCAAGATTAATTTAATTTTTCCGTAAGGCTCCGTTATTTCATGTACTATATTTCTATATCTTATGTCAAATTTCCAATCGTATCTAATATTTTTCATTCATAATTATTCAATTATAGACCAAGCCTATTGGAGGTTGGCATCATGAGGAAAAAATACATTTAAACGTGATCTTGAGGGTATCTCTGAATGGGGTATCGCGAATAGAGTATATTTTTAAACTCGAAAGAAATAATGTTGAATGCTAACTCGTAAACGTGTGACCTTCCATATTGCTTAGTCTGTATTTATAGGTATTATAAATATTAAAAAAATCAGAAGCTATAGATCTTCAGCGCATGCAAACACAGTGGATACTTCACTCCAACTGATCTTCTTGCTATTTATATAACATTTATCCGCATGAAAATGGAATACAACTAGGTGTAAAATTCGTACGTGGAGTAAACTCCCGGCCGAAGTCTTTCCAGTTACCTTCAATTTTGGAAAATACAAGTCTAATGTCCACAAACACTACTCTCTTCATTCTCGCTCCCATAACCTATTTTCCTAGCACCAACACAATGCTAGAAAAATAAATAGAGGCTTCAAAAAAAAATATCCGGTTACCTTTTTTACCTTAAAATGTTCGCATTTCTTTAAAAAAGAAACTTCATCGCAACTAAGGTATTTTTAAAGTTTATATATATATAATTTTTTTTTTGTCGCGTAAAAATGTTTAATATTTTTACCCTAAAATATCACAAAAATACTCAAGATATTGACAATATTTCCGTTATTTGTGCCAGGTCACAAAAACCTTAGATATTGTAGCTCCAAATTTGACAGAATGCTGTGCAATCACTGACAACATTATTTTAGATTGTAAGATAGTTATAGTGGGGCTTGAATAATTTTCGTAGATGAACTTATATACAACCGGCGCCCAATTATGGATAAGTTCATTGCCATTACTGACAACATTCTTAGGGTTGTAAAAGCGTTATAGTCTGGCTTGACCGATTTTTGGAGATTTTTATATATGAAACTGTGTTTTATTGTAAATCAAGTCTTGTTGTAAAGTTTAGAGTTACAATTTATATTTTATGGAATCTTACATGTACAAAAAACATTGTGCACTAATAACAATTTATGCACTTTATAACGATTTTCCGAAGTGGTCCTTATATGGGAGCTATGGATATTTGTGGAGCGAACGTTATAAAAATTTGCTACTGTGCTTTTATATTTATAAAAATTAATTTATAAAATAAAATAGGATTTTTAACGTATATGCAATTTTTAAGGTATATTTAAAAAAATTATGAGCTTGGAAACCCTATTCTAGGGGAAAACTTGCATGAGGGCTAGATTATAATAAGTATCTATTGTAAACTAATTTGAACAGACGGACGCACGTCGTAAACATACCCAAACAAATTTTTCTTCGTATATTTACCAGTTTGTTTTTAGGTTTATAACTATTTAAAAAGTACTAATAAATAATCAATATAAAATTATAATTTTCTTATACAAAATGAACGAAAAAGCCACGAAGGTACCCTGGTACCATGTGTATTGACTAACTTTAATTTTTTTGGGTATGTGTCTTATCTAATTTTCGTTCACAACTGAACTTTTTATTTCCACATAAACTTGCATGATTTTATTTTTCCCATTGAAATTTTATTGATTTTTTTATTTTGCCCTTGTTAAAATTTGTCTCCCATTTTTTTGGTAACCAGTTAATTAAAAAATTAACAACACCATCATTTAAACCCCTAATAGCTGTTTTATATTTAATGTCCAACATTTAAAGTAAAGAAAAATTGCCAATTCCTTAGGAACTTAAAACATTTAACCGGTTACACGAAAAAAATAATTTTTGCACTAAATAAATGTTGTTTTCTCAAAAACAAAACAACAGAAATACAGAAGAATTACCTGCGAAATAAACAACCTCTAAATGAATGACCATTAAAATCTGTTTAATTTTTGGCTTGTTTTTTTCTCTTTTTTCCTGTAGCATATATGCTTCTTTTCCTGGAGGAACATGTTATAATTTGTAGGAAGCTCTTGTATAGTAATATTAAAAATACATTTCTTGTGAGGCAGAATATAAAGGCGTTACTTCTACCGAGGCTCATTATGACATACACCTTAATGTCCCTTTACGGCTCAAAAGTCTTCTTCAACTAAGTCACAACAGTGTTAAAAGTTTAAGGCTTACAGGTGACCAATTTTTGGTTATAGGTTGAAGTTGGTAGAAAAAGCTGGCTTAATAATAATGTAGCTATATGGGAATATAAAAAAAGAAACAAAAACACTGCCTTAAGTACTTGTTAACAAGTTTGATATCTAGACGATTTACATGTTGTTTACGTATATTTTGCCTAAATGTAAAATTTTTGTTCCTCAAAAAAAAAAAATAAAAAAATAAATAAATAAAAAAAAAAACATAAAATCTTAAAATTTCTCTTAAAATTGTAGCCAATATAAAGTCATATGTTAAGATATTTGTTGTTTTTTAGTGCAAAATTCTTGCTTTCATCATTTCAATAAATGATTGCAAATGAAATAAAATTCTCCACCACCACCAGCAACAAAAACAACTAACTGTTTTATGTTTTGCCGTAAAATGTATTCAATTTTTGACTTGCTTTTTTAGCACTAAAGTGTGAGTTGAAAATCCAATTTATAAAAGGAAGAAAACAGAGAAAAAAAATATTCGCGATTTTGTGTTCATTACCAATATTCCAAAAATTTCAGTGTAAGTATTCTTCTAAAGCAACTCAATACAATATCAAGAGTATATGTTACCATTTTTTGGTTTTCTGGAGGTCTTCTTATTTGTTTGTTGTTGTTCCATATCTATATACATATTTATGCTCTTAAAAGTGGTTATGATAGGTGGCTTTAATGGATTCAAGAAATTTGTTTAAAACTTAAGAAACTCAAATTTAAAAGCTCGAGTTAGTACACAATATGATTTTAAGGTGCTGATATTTAAGCTTAAATGTATTAAATTTAATGATTTTTTAACTTTCAGCTGCTTATTTTTGTTCTTTTTTTTTTTTTTTTTTTAATTTCTGGACTTTTGTAGTTGAAATCTACTTAAATCTTCTCTTTTTTTTTCCTTAATGTTTGAACATCAAGCTGATGATTATAACCTTTACATATAAATATTAGTAATTTTGGTATTTTTTTATTGGATTTATGAAAACATTTCAAAAGAAATTAACATAATTTTTTATAACAAAATTTATCGTAAAATTTCTATCTTTGAGTACATTACAATAAAAAGTAATATAATTTCTTTAATAAATTTGCTGATACACTTAAAAAATATATATATATATATATATATATATTTTTTTTTTTGAAACTCAAGCCAATTTTAGGCTTTTCATACAAAATCGATTTTTGTCTTGAAATATGAGTGACCACATATTTTGATTTGAGACTAATTTAACGAATTGGAGTCCACTTTAGATTTTAATATAAAAATTGATTTTCACTTTCGTTATTTTCTCGATTAAATGTTTATTTAAAGAACTCGAGCCTATATTTAATTCATATAAAATATCAATTTTTGACTTGAAATATGAGTGATAAAAAATGTTCACTATTTTCTCAATACGAGGCATATTTAAGGAATTGAAGTTTTAATTTTTTCTTATAAATTTTCAATTTTAAATGGAAATATGAATGATTACAGATTTTCATTAATTTCTAAATTGGAGGCTTTTATAAGGTATTAGAACCAATTTTTTGTTTTTTATATAAAATCTTGATTATTTATTTGAAATATGAACGATCTGAAATCTTTATTGTTTTCATAATTGGAGGCTTATTTAAGGAACTTTGGCCAATTTTGTTTTTTTTTTCAAATAAACTCGATTTCTGGCTTCATTTTCAAATTTTCATTATTTTATCGATCGGAGGGTTTTTCAGGAATTAGAGCAAATTTTAGCATTCTCATATAAAATATCGATATTTAATTTTAAGTATGAGAGATAACAGATTTTTATTATATTGTCGATATGTGCATTACTAAAGGAATTGAAGCCAGTTTTTATCTTGAAATATGAGTGAACACATATTTTCATTATTTTTGAATTGGAAGCTTATTTGGGGAACAAGAACCAATTTTAAGGTTTTCTATAATGTATCGATTTTGTACTAGAAATAGTAATCACAGATTATCATTATTTTCTCGATTGGAGTCCAATTTAAGGAACTGGATACAATTTTAAGTTTATGATATAAAATATCGATTTTTGGCGTGAAATGTAGGTAATAATAAACTTTTATTTAAAACATGGATTATTGACTTGAAATATGAGTGATCACAGATTTTTATTATTTTATCGATTGGGAGATTATTTATTAAGCTAGATTAAAATTTTAGTTTTTCATATAAAACATAGATATTTGATTCGAAGTATAAATGGTCACTGATTTTCAATATTTTTTCAATTAGGCTTCAAGGCTTTATAAAGGAATTAGATAAAGTTTCAGAATTCTCATATCAAATATCGATCTTTGACTAAAAACTTGAGTGAGTTTACTTAAGGATATGTAGCTTGTTTTTAGTTTTAATTATTTTCTCTATTAAATATTTATTTAGTTAATTAGATTCAATTTTATATTTTTTTATTAAAATATAAATTTTTCACTTGAAACTCTTTGACTTGAATGATCATATATTTTCACTATTTTCTTGATAGGAGAGTTATTTAAAAACTATAATCAATTTAAATTTTTGTCGTATAAAATATAGACTTTTGCAGGCTTATTTAAGGAACTAAAGCCATTTTTTTCATAAAAAATATATATTTTTTGCTTGAACTATGATTTGAAATTTTCATTATTTTTCCGATTAAATTTCTATGAAAATAATTGAAGCCAATTTTAAGACTTTAGTCAAAGGCTACTTTGTATTTATTTATTTCAGTGTTTAATTAACTAAAATATTTATCAAGTTTCAACAAACAAAAAAAAAAAAAAATTTAAACAAGACTACCTACCAAATATCATTTAAAGAAAAAGAAAAAAAAAATCCATCAAAGTGTTTTGTTGCGTGAGTGTTTTTTTTTTTCTTTCATTAATTTCCATTTGGTTTTGATTAAAATCAACAAATGTTTAAACTTTAGATTTAAAATACATATAAAAACTTTATAAATTCCCATTATCATCAATTAATAAATATTTATCAAATAACACAAAAAACAACAAAAAACGGTTCTTATCAGAGAACCATATATAATCCCAAAGATACAATTTTATCAATTGATAGATGTAGAAGAAAAAACAAATAAATAAGTAAAACCGAAGAAAAATTAAAATCAAAAGAAAACTTGTGTTTTTAATTTAATTTATTTTAAAGATAAATAAATAGAAAAAAAAATATAAATAAATAAAATGCGGTTTCGAAAAGCAACTCTTTTCTCCTTGTTTTAGTTTTTAACATTGATTTGGCCTTAGGCAGCTTATGTGGTGTGTAATTTGTTGCCTCTTGTTGAAAATAAAGAAATGTGCTAGAGTGCATATGCATTTTTATGCATATTAAATTTATAAAAAAATACGTATATATAACTTTTTGTGTGCTTCTTTTTTTTTCTTTCTTTTTGATATTTACCTTGCAAACGAGAATAAAAGAAAACTAAGAGATAATTTTAATTTACTATACAAACTGTTGAATGTTTATAAAGCTACTTGTTCTTTTATTCTTTTTGGTAGTTTTTTATTTTTAATGTGTGTATCTTTAGCTACTTTTGATATTAAATCTCTTCTTTTTTTTTATACATTTTTAACCGTAAAAGACTAAAAAGCCAGAGATTCTTAAATAGAGTGAAGAGGGAGTTAGTTAAAGGAAAGGGAAATATATCGGTCAGTAATGGGTTACCATTCAAAATGTTTAATAAGTTAAACCGAAACTAAATATTTATTATTAAAGGTGGATGATTCAAATTATATATATGGAGAAAAATAATAATAATAATAGTGATAATTAAGTAATGGTAATTATAATATCAAAATCAGTCAATTCAGCCGAATTATACATATGAACATTTTATTTTATTATTTCGGTAAAAAAAAAAACAAATTGAAGGCAGCACTTATCCGTATCCGTGTGCAAATTATTTATCGTTTCAATTGATAATTTATTACTAGAAACGCTTTTCTGAACAAAATTATGCATTCAAGCACACTAATCAGTAATTGAGCTTAAACCAAGAATAATTTGATTGTGACAAAAATCCGATTGCGATAAAGAAAACAAATTAAATTATATTAAACAATTTTATAAATAATAATAATAATAATAATAATAATAATAATAATAATATTCTGGAGATAATTTATAAACAGTTAAGTATATCTACATAATTTATAAACAACGCATATACAATTCAAATTTCCAAAAATTTGTTAAATTAAATTTGCAGCTGGACTTAAATATATGACTTCTTCATAGCGAAAATTATTTCTGTCTGCTTTCCAAATACTAAACGCTAAATCTAGCTTACATAGAACATCATGACGAAAACTTAAATTCATCAAAACTAGCTGCCTACAACTTTAAGCCAAAAGGCAATATTGTATTCCAAAAACGTTTTGGCTTTGTTCTTTCTAATGAATGGTTTTATTTTGTTTTGAAATTCTTTTTAGGGTAACATAACTCCTTTGTGGAAGTAAAGTAATGCAATGCTACGCACTAAGATTTATAATACAAGTAACTATAGAATAAATAAAAAAAGGAGTTAAATCAGCAAGGAGTCAACGGTTTTTTTCTTATCTTTTGTATACAATTCTGTTCTCCCTTTTTCATTTTTTTAAATTAAATAAAATTATTAAAGAAAAGCATCAAAATATTTAGATTTTAATAACTCGCAATAATTTAAAGGCTTCCAAGCGAATTTTTTTCAAATCGGTATACGTACCATATAATTTAATTCAAATAACTAGGTCGAATCGAATTTTGAGATACTTATTGGAGCCTCCTAAATTCGATTGACAAAAAATTCGGTTACCACAATGAATCTGGTTTCCCTTTTTATTAGACTGTACCAAAATTTACAAAGATATTGTGTGAAATTCATATGGTGCGCTTATATGGACAAATATGACGTTTTTACAGTTTTTAAAAAATTTAGCTGTTAAATACTTTGCTTTGTAAAAAAACGTCGTAATGTGCACACAATTATCCATCCAACAAGACATAAAAAAAAATCGGCTAAAAAATGCAAAAGTTCCCCAAACCATTAATTTGTTTTAGACAACTTGTGTATAGAGTTTATAATTTTTATTTTCTTTATTTTTTGAGAAATGTTTAAACAAAATGCTGTTTTTAGTTAAATTTGAAATATAACTCTTGAAAAATTTGTTTTTGCTTCAGCAGGATAATTCAAACCCCTTTACATGCTTGGTTAAAAATACTGATTTTTTTAAGACTGCATATTGGAATCGCCCTGAACAAAACTTGACATTAACTAAACTAGTAAGTTTTAGTATTAATTTTATGATATCCTTGAAAATAGGAAGTTTTTTTAGATATCAAATTAAGAAAACGAAGTTTGCGCTTAATGCATTTTTTTTTTTTTTGCAAATTTGAAAAGCAAAATATTTTATACACCTTAGGAGGTTCGGGTAATATGTGTTTATGATAATGTTTATAAAGCATAAATAAATTGGTGCAACGCTCACCTTAAACCGTAATATTAAACTTAAAATCATTTCTTGATTCGAGATAAGGATATCCGTTCTTCCGTCTGGCTGTAAGTATAAGATATCGTAATATAATTTAGCACGTTTATTTAATTTGGTTTAGGGACGAAGTGGGCTCAAATTTGTTAGGATCGGTCTGTTATTTTCAGAAAGAATACATTTCGTAAAAATTGTAAAAAATTCCATATTGTTAAATAGAGCATTAGAAAACAAGTGTATCCTTCCGTGGGGTAAAAAAAGGCAAAACATATAAATGCATTCGGACTCAAAAAATTTATGGTCTCTAAGAGGCCAAGAAAGGCCAAAATATACTTTTTCTCTTTCAAATCTTTGAAATTTATTAAAAAACGAAACAAAATTTTATTAATTCTTAAAAGTTTGTAAGTAATCGAGACTCAAAATAATGCCATTGCATCCAAAACAGTCGCAAGTTTAATAAATGACATACACTTTTTTAACCTTAAAAAAAATAATGATGCTAAATAAAAATAGAAACACAATATAACAAAACAAAAATGATATTGATGCCTCGCACACGGTTCAGTATAGCATAAACTAAAAAAGTAACTCTGGAGTTATAACGAGTTTCTAGCCAAGTTAATTTCTTTTTTTTTTTTTTTTTTTGCAAAAAAATAATAGTTCAGTATTGACTTTTTGCCAAGTTTTATTTAAGGGGACCCCTCTGTGGACTGTTTCAAAACTCGAATTTAAAACTTTTAAACATTTTGTTAAATAAATTTCAAAAAAGTTCAATTGAAAATATACAAGCTTATGAAAAACTCTAAAGGAAATACAATTAAAAACGAATTAGGTAAATACCTCGTATGGCTAAGCCTTAGCTGCTATTTGAATTGTGCATATTTCATCAAAAAGGCATTTTTTTGCGGTTTTTTGGCTATAAAATATTTTTTTAGAACTGACATTCAGACTAAACAGAATTATCACGGAATAAGATAAAACAAGTCTTTAAAAACACATTCTGAAGATTTTAGGAAAATTGGACAGAGATAATATGTAAAACACGCAGATCAAAAGTCAAAATTTGAGATATTTGAGTTTTAAATAAAACATAATGAAAACTTATTTATTTGTGTCTCAATTTTGATGAAATTTTACGGATAAATCACCTAGATACCTTGGTTGATATTAGCAGTAAAAATACAAATTTAACCCTGAACTGACCTTGGGGTAAGCATTTTTTTAAACGCACCTATTCTTTAATATTTTTAAAACAGATTTTATTAATTAATAAAAAAAACAAGTAGAGTCATTTCAAGCCATCAAAATTCCTCACAGAAATCACTGTATCCAAGTTCAGATAAAAAATATTAATTTTTCGTGATGTTTTGCTTAAAAATTTGAAATTTTTCAAATTATGACCTTTGACCTTGTTATTTTAAGGATAGTCCTTGTCCAATTTTATTAAAAACTTCAAAATATATTTTCCGCGATATGGTTTACCTTATTCTGTAATAATTTTCTTTAGTCTGGATAGCATTTCAAAAAAAAAAAAAAAAAAAAAATTACTTTATAACTACGAAACTACAAAAAAGACTTAGTTGGATAAGGTATTGACCTAATTCTTTTTTAATCTGTATAATTTTATTTGCAGTGTTTTGAAATTTGTTTAATAAAATTTTTAAAAGTTTGAAATCGGAGTTTGGAAACAGTCTTAAAAAAATCATAATTTTTTAACCAAGCATGGAAAGGGGTTTGAATTATCCTGGAGAAACGAAATTGTATTTTTCAGTAATTATGGTTCAAATTTAATTAAAAATAGTATTTTATTTAAACATTTCTAAAACAATTAAAAATTTGTTCATACACTCTTTACACAAGTGGTCTAAAACATATTAAACAGTGCTTTTTTTTCTTGTTCATTTTATATCTTCTTTGATAGATACGTATGTGTCGATTATGTTTTTTTAATATTTGTTTACAAAGCAAAGTATTTGATAGCTAAATTTTTCCATATAAATGTACCATACAAACTTCAGGTCCAATGCGGCACGGGTTAACGATATCCGATTTCACTAAAATTTCACACAATATATTTTTACAACCCAATCAACGATTTTAGGGTGAGTTACAGTCAAAATTCAATAGTCGATAAATTTTGGTACAGTGTAATATCTATAGTAAATCAAAACTCTAAAATTTAATTCCTAATACTCATCCAAGTTCTTCTTAAAAATATGTTTCATTTTATCTAGAAAATGTACTTTATTACATTTTTCTCTTTTCAAATATCATTTCGAAACCCCCTCTAAAAATATCACTTCTGCCTAAATAGGGAACCTCTGCCCAAATCTTCTGCTTTATTTGTCTTCTTATATTAAAGTTTGCATTTAGTTCTTGTTCATGAGATTAATTTTTGTTTTAATACATATGTGTGTCTGTAAATTTTATACACATATTGGGCTTATGCAAATACTATCTCAAATTTTTTTACGGTTAACAGTTTTAAGTGTATTTTTTGTCTGATATTTTTTTGTTAATTTTATATTTTGGTGATTACAATTTTAGTGATAACAGAATTTCAAACTGAAAAAAAATTTAGGTCATTGGTTTACAAAAGAAGAAAATATATAGAAAATATTTTTCTTTGATACAAAAGAAGAAAATTATTAAATAAATTAAGATAAAATAAAAGGTATATAATATAATATTGCATTAAAGATCAATTTAAAATTTGATACGAAAAAAGTTTAAATTGCTGATAATTTAAGAAAACGAGAGCTTTGGCTTTCTGACTAATTACAACGACTTTTGGATGGTGAAAGTATGCTACATAATAACGTAAGAAATCTATAGGACTTAATTGATATTTATTTTGATATTTATTATGACTATTTAGGCTATTTAAAGCCTTTCTAAAATGGTGCTCAATTAGGTTAAAAGTATAGAAAAGTATATTTATTTCAACGTTTTGGGATATTGACCAATTTTATAATTGATATCAGAAACGTGGTACCAAATTTGATGTGATGAAGATGTAATTAATCAAGCCCGACCATACATCTAACACTATATTTATATGTGTAAAAGAAAGTTTCTGGGAGGATCTTATGTGGAAACTGTGTTTGATTGACCGATTCTTGAGAAATTTGAAAGTGTTAAACCAATACACCTATTAAACTTGTTAGTGTCTAATATGGTCTTGATATTTATACTTATATGAGAATTTTAGACGTTAAAGAAATTTATAGATGTGGTTCCTAAATAGGGAATTATGGAGTGATCTTCGCAAGCAGGCACATGATATAAATAAGGCATAAACATATGGAACACTATCAAAACTTTTTGAATTTAGGCCTTCAAAAAACATTTTTTTTTTGGATGAAACATTAAAATCCATTTGTATATATATAAGTATATAAATATAGTCACTCGAATGCACGTTAATTATTTCGTTCAAGGGGCTCAAAAGTTATAGCGGTTTTAAGTTGAACAAAGAAAAATTTTTACAAACTAAAAGTTTATGTATAATTCTGGAAAAAATTACACGTAATATCAAAATCTACTGAGTTATTAAAATAAATTTATGATATTTTCAGTGTTTGATGGTATTAGTATGGCATATTTTGGGATTTCCTAGTAAGAGATAGAAGCCTTTTATTATATTAAAAATCACGATTTTTATAAAATTTGTGAAAAATGCGGATCGAATTTAAGTTATTTCACCGTATATTATATGAAAATATATTTTATTAAAGTTTATTACAAAGAAATGCTATTTAATATTTTGATCCTTTTTTTAACCAAAGTAAATTTTGTTTTTTTATTTTTTCTTTCTTTTTTTTTTTTTGATCTATAAACTTTTTGTCTTTCGAAAATTTTAATACGTCTCTGCACTTCATTTAAGCATTACAAGCTCCAACGATTTATGCCAATTATGGCCAATTTCTTGCTTTGACAAAAGTGTCCCGTTTTTAACTATCAACAACTTTTGGCTTAAGTTTATGGTCCCGATCAATTGTATTTATTGCCGTTGCTATATCTACATATACAAGATTTGTACAAATTGCAATTTGCATATAAAAATACAAAAATAAAAAAAGTCCATAAAATTCTTTTTACTCATTTTTTACCTGTAATAAAAGCTATAAGCCTGAAAGTTTGCGCGAATTTTTTCGTACGCAGTATGACAGTGTTCTATACATAGTTATTCTGAAGCTATATCCAGTTGTAGAACTAATTTTACAAATTATGTCTGGTCAAACATTTACAAGTAAATTGTCATTAATTGATAAACCTTTCCAGAAGCTTAATTGTAGTATTTCATATTTTTCGTTTCCTTTAAAATTTAGAACACTTTGTTAAAATTAAAATTAGAAAATAATATTAATGATATAAATGTCATCAGTTTATGATAATTTTTTTATTAAACGTTACTCTAAACAATTTTTATCTTTTAATTTTCCTATCAATTTTACATTAAACAAAATTTAAATTAATCTGAACACTAAAAACCTTTAAACTCTCCATTCTCAACTCTAACTAAAAAATTCCCAATCCAATTTTTCATATGACAACAATAACATTTGTTCTCTCTTTTCTGTCCATTTGTATTTATTGTTGCATTAAACAATCATTTTTCATCATTATACACCTTTCAATAATTCTAAAACGTTTTATCATATTATTCATTTATTGTAAGTAAGTATTTCTTCTTGTTGTTATAGACTTTATTATTATATTTTTTCTTACATTTTTTGTCATATAGTTTGTTGCATGTAGCATCTTTAAATATTGCAAATATTTACTATATTTACCCGTATTGTAGCCTGTTGTTGTTCTTTTTTTTACAACCCACGAGATTAATGTTGCAGGAAATATTTGTGAAAAGCGCGAAAATTATTTCTAACAAATCTATCTATAACTTTTTTTTTTTTTTTTTGTTACTTAAAGAACCGGCCTAACTAAAGAAATACGAAAAACTTTAAGCTTTACATAATGCAGGAGGAAGGAAAAAAAAAATTAAATGAATTTAGTTGAACGTACATGACCATGTTGATGATGTTGACGATGAGAGTCATGTGAGTAGTGGCAGAAGTATTGAACAAAAGAGACCTTAACAAACATGTTTATATTTATAATAAAACATATTCATACGTACATGGACATTGGTATATGGGAACATCATCATTTTATTTTTCATATGCCCACAACTTTACACTGGTATGATTGCTGGAGTACGTGCTACATAAAGATGATGACACTTAACAAATGATACCATAAATGTTAGTAATGATTGTTCGATGTGCATGAAAGTGTAGGAAAATTGTAAGAACTCTGGGTGTTTCGTGAGAACAGGGAAGTAAAAGTATTAAATTTAGCGACAGAAATGTACAATCGAATACTAAAATATTAGGAACATGGGAAAGAGTAAAATATTTCTTTTGTATTCATTATTTATCTCATACGAACATTTTTATTATAATTCATGATTTCATTCTTTTACTGATTTCTAGGGTGTGCAAAAATAACACGAACTAAACACTTAACTTACCAAAAATAATAGCGGCATGTAAGCATTGCATTCTTATTTTATTTTATTTTTTTTTTTTCTTGACGTACTTGTTGTTTTTCTTGTCTTACTGCTCATATAAATGTCTTGTAAGAACGAACCATTATTATGTTGGCAAAATATTGCTAAAAAAAAAACATAAGGAAAAATATTAAATAAATATTTTAAAGGTGTATTTGCAAAAAGAAAATAAGGGCTTTAAGATCCTCTTTGTTAAAATAAATATTAATTTAATTGATTTTTGTTTTATTTGTAAAAAATTTTGTAGGTGTTATTAAAAACCAAAAGAGAAATTCGCCTCTTAATTGAATATTTAGGAACGGCATGTTTAAGAAAATTTTTCAAAAATAAAGAATAATCTTATTCCTTTATATCTGCAGGAAAGTATTAAAGACTGAAAACAAATCCTAAGGAAGTAAAAATTTTCAGCTTTTATAAGTTATCTTAATGAATGTGTTCGCTTACACTTTCATGGATAAAAAGACTCACGCAGATTTACGCAGTTTAGGTGTATAGGGAATGTTCGTTCGATTTTTGTAAATTATAACCAGAAAGCATTTGAAAATTTCAAGATTCTTGTCGTTTCTTTCTTTGATCAGAAAATCAGTAGACATTAGAGGACTCTAGACCTATGAAATAAAATGTTATCATTTATAAGACTTGGCGTCTTTATGAACGGTTAAACTGTTACATGTGTTTTAAAATAAAAATCTGAAAAAATCTACGAATTCGAAATACAGTAAATACGATTCTAATGTTATTTTATCACTAGTAATCCAACGACCACCCAGTAATGAACCATGACATAATCAAGGTGTGGTATCAGAATATAACGGATCTAGAGTGAACGTTTGAACAAATTATGTAATGCTGGTATAAGTACCGTCAGCGATACCGTTGAGAATTTTTAAAAAGTGACCAAAAAAGAGGATTTAAAAACAGTCGGCAAAAAGGAGATTAAAAAAATTTATTTAAAAAATGACAAAAACAAAAAATGTCATGTTTTGAGAAAGTCGACTTAATTCGTAGTGCAATTACTTTTGCCTTATATTAAATATTAAAAACTCGAAGACAAATTAATCCACAGTTCACTTATAAATTCACTATATTGTCAAACAATCTCAAGATAATTAATTTCTTTGTTGGAAGTAATATACAATAGGTCGAGATGTTTCAAAAAACTTAGTTTATTTAGTACAAGTCGCTATTTAGTTCCATTTAAAAGTGGTGAGGTAGTTGAAAAATGGGCAATTGGCCCCGTAGTTGCGCCGTACCTGTGGAGTGAATGGCGCTACGTTAGCGTGCCTTACAACGGTGCTTACGAGCTATGTCAAATTCCTGTAAGCAAAGGATTCTGTTTAAAGGTGTTTTTGCTATTTTTTTCTTCTTTTCGATTAAAAAAATAATAAATAAAAACATCCAAACAAGTTCTTGTAGTTCTTTCTGAAACTGTGTAAGGGTTTTAAGATCCTACAACTCGTAGCGTACACAGAGAAAATAGATTCGTTGTGGCAACCGAATTTTTTATAATTGAGAAATATTTCCTGCGTAAAATTACAGATACGCCGAAGAAAAAGTTTAGTTATAGTAAACGAATTTGTGGAATCCAATTGAATTAAATTCCATATGCCATGATGGTTGTAATTACCGAATTTTCGTGCCTAGCAAACATAACAAGAATGAGTTTTGCTAAGTTTAATTTAATTGTTAATAAAAGAAAAACTTTAATAAACATGTTTATGTAGTGATTTTATGAATACATTTGGGACCATATATTTGGCACGACAATGTTGGAACCTTTTGTTTTTGCATTGTTTTCTCAAGCCACAGATTTTCGAATGGGTTGCATAATATCCAATATATAAAAAGAAGCTATTATTGCATTAAATTAAAGATGTTATCAGGAATTAAATTCATGTTAGCGTACCATTTTTTATATCCGTTGATACATTTCAACAAATTGTTTAATATTTTTTATTTAAAATGTCAAAATAATAAAACACCAATAATTCGTAAGTTAGGAACTACAAATTATATTTCCATATAAAGAATTACTGATATAATAGAAAACATATTTTTTAAAAAGCTGATATACAAAGTTTCTCTTGCATCAACCTACCGAATTTGTAGAATTTGTTTTATGAATATATATATTGGTCAGCTTAAATAATTTTTTAACACCAGGAACTATTTTATAACTATAATTATAAAATATCGATTGAAGTAAAAAATAATATTCCAGTTGTGGATGTGCCTGACCTACCACCACACATAGGTCTAAAGGTATAGTTTTTTTTCCAAACTCAAATCGCGAGATTAAATTTTTTGTATTAGGTATAGTAGTAAAGACTTCAATTGAGCAGAAATTGTATTCTAGTATTTGAAAAAATTATTTCGTTTTAGCCAGCTATGAAGCAGAAGCCGAAATTATAATTATTTATTGAGCTTTAAATTTATTTATAATATTTTGTAAAAGCTTGCCAAATAGAATATTTTTTTCTAGGTATTTGTTTAAAAATGATGATGTTTTTAATTTGGCCAAAAAGTCACTCGAAATAAAAAATAATAATAATAAATAAATAAATGAAAAATGAAAAGTAATATTTTTTTTTTTAATTTTTTATGAAAATTATTTTTTTTAATGCTATTTGGTATCGTTTTGTCATTAGTCATTAAGTTCTGAATACTGGGCTTAAATTGACATAAATCTATCATAAATTGATAAAAAGACTATATTCAGTGCGGAATACAAGCCCATGTGTACCACCAGCATTGAACTAACAGTTTTGGCGAAAAAATATTAAAAAAACAATTATTATTGCGAGACAAGAATGTCGAAGAGGCTTGAACGTGAAGATTAAACCGACGAAAGAAGTTAGAAATGAACAGCGAACTGTTGAAAAAACGAATCCTCCTAAAAGAGCATCTTGTACTGAGGAAGATGAAAAATATCAGCTTCTCTTCTCAATAGAGATAAACGCACACAAAATGCAATCGTCCTGAAAAGACGTAGTAGTCGACTATCAAATTTTCCAGCTACCGATCCAATGTCATTTATCCATCCTCCAAATTTAAAGAGAGACTTTAAAGTTCAAAGGGAACGGTCATCATGGAGACTAAAATTCCACAGTGGATCCACTATGATAATTATAAGCCCAATAAGTAAGAAAGTTATATTCTTGAACTCTTTGCACAAAATTTCGGTTTTGTACATGCTGTTGCTTAAGATATATCGCTGTAAAAAGTTTGAACTGGAGTTAGGACAGTAACTTGGTTATTTATAAGCCGATTTTTTCCAAACAAATATTATATAAGATAAATATTTAAACCATATTTCATCTCCTTATATGGTCCGCCCAGAGCCCTATTTTTCTTTCAACAGACTCACGGATGGACAGACATAGCTAGATCATCTTATATGTATACGAGGATATATGTATATGGGGTCTTAGACGATTATTTCGACATGTTATACACGGAATTGTAATCCCAATATACATCGTTTTTAATGATCCATGTGTCAAATAAATTTGGTCTGTTTGAAGAGAGTATTAAAAGAAAAGCGGCCAGAAATTTGGAAAATAAGAAAAAAACTACCATATTCGGATCACGTTTTGAATAAAATACAGGGGTATGTGATGCAAATCAATTGTTTTCAAATCGAACAGTTTGAAACGATATGAATTTTGATCGATTTCAAGAATAATTTTTAAAGCAATGCT
Organism: Protocalliphora azurea; assembly: GCA_932274085.1. Lineage (NCBI taxonomy): Eukaryota > Metazoa > Arthropoda > Insecta > Diptera > Calliphoridae > Protocalliphora > Protocalliphora azurea. Next base: position 19,353,976 of record OW026521.1, on the reverse strand, counting down.
TTATTTTTTCTGTTCACTTCACATGGAAAAAAACTAAATAATTTACGGGAAAATTTAAAAAATGGTGTCATAAATTTTGATTAAAAGTGATTAAAATTTAATTTTAAATAAAACAGAAAACGAAAATTATATATGTATATAGTATATAGTATAGTATATAGTATATAGTATATAGTATATAGTATATAGTATATAGTATATAGTATATAGTATATAGTATATAGTATATAGTATATAGTATATAGTATATAGTATATAGTATATAGTATATAGTATATAGTATATAGTATATAGTATATAGTATATAGTATATAGTATATAGTATATAGTATATAGAATCACATATTTTTTCGGTTTCAAATCCTTTCGTTTTCTTAATCGATTTCCATCACATTCCTGACATATCACCGTTACTTTGAAATAAACATAAAATTTTCATTCAAAATTAGTTAATGCATATACTCAATAAGATCGCCTCTTTGATCACCTCTTGAGCACTTTCTTTGGAATCATCACTTTGACGATAAGAGAATATGCACATATTCTCAATTTGTAATTATTATGCTCAAAATTTTGAGGGCTTTTAATAGTTATGTGTCAAATTTCTTAGTATATACAAATGTAGATAAGTTCAAATATTGATCACTTTATGTTAGAGCCAGAACATTACACCTTTAAAAAAAAATAATTCATTGAAATTTCTTAGTGCTTTTTAAGAGAAAATTTTAATCCAGAAGCACTAAAATGTATATATATATATATATATATATATATATATATATATATATATATATATATATATATATATATATATATATTCCATAAAGGGCGAAAAATTGAAGCAAAACTTAAATGGCTTTTAGAAAACAATGACCAAATACTATAATTATAATCGCACTTGGATTTGGTTCAAAATTGCACCCACACACAATAATACATCGTCTTGCCTTAAAGCTTAAACCGTACATTTTAAATATGCGCTTAAATGTAAAATATTTTTACCACACATATCTACATTTTTTCCTTCATCATATATATTTTATTTGTGGCGTCAAATGCCACATTTGTCCTGGAGCATTTTTAGTAATAATTGTTGCGCTTTGTTGTCGTCTGTAAAACAGTTCTCGAGTATAGGGAAACAAAACTAAAGACTTAAACAATATTGCTTTATTTCTCTTTTTTTTCTGCATTTTTTTTTTTTTTTTTTTTCTTATTTGCCTCATTTATGAAAAATGAACTTAAATTGTAAATTGTTGCACTTAAAGGCTTGTGAAGATTTTTTAGTTTCTTTTTTTACATTTTGGTACGAGTGAATGAATGAATGTCTTTAGGTCTTGAGGGTTTTCTTATATATGTTTTGGAGTATGTACATATGTGTGTGCCAGTTGTAGGTTGCTTGTTTTAAGTCTTTGGCATGATTTAACTAATTAAAACATAAACATGTTGCAACAAGCAGCAGCATTATCAAGCATTGGCCTCTTGTAATGCACCATGTTGAATGTAAATTATTACTTTTATTATTAAGTGTTATACATATATACGAATGCGGGCTCTCTGAAAACCATAGACAAAACATGATTTCCTACAAATATACAAACATATAACTAGAATGTAATTAACAGCCAAATGCTAAATATGCGCATGAATGTATTTATGCTAAATTGTAACATATCTTTGGTTTTAATGTCATGTGAAATAGGGTTCAATGCTTAAATGACTTCTGAAATAAATATTTTTATTTAAATGTTATTATGTTTAAGAAAAAATGCATTTGTAAAAAATAATCTAGTATTAAGGCAATTGGGGGTTAAATTAAATATTATTTTGCTAAATAAATTCCTTTTAAATAACAATTATTACTTTATACTTAATTTTAAAAAGAGTCTTTATGGTATAGATTTATATAACAAATAAACATTTAAAGAGAAACCTTATCTCGCTATTAAAAAAAAGTAGTTTTTTATTATTTTCTCCTTAAAACCAATAATACTATTCTTACTTTTTTATTGTCAAATAATAAAGTTTATTTTAAAATCGAAAAAATTTCTTTTACCAATTTCTTGGTAATAACAACAGGATATTAATATTATTAAACGAATAAAAAGTTTTTTTTTTAAAAAAGTCTACAATTACCAAATAAATGAAAAACGTCATGTAAATGACAAAAAGAACTTGTCTCATTATGCAGCTTTTAATAAGACAACTACGGTTGAGGAACACTTATTGCTCTGGTGATTACGGCAACTTCAGGTGGTTGACGCCATAAAATGGCCATCAATATACAACATCATCTTGAGCAGCAATGTTACCAACTTTAAACAGATTCTCATTCTTGATGTTATTATCATCATCAACAGCAGTTAAGAAATCTCCAGTACAATCATTGTAATAATCGTCGTTGTGTTTTAAATATATTCACATAAAAGTGTTGATGATATTGGTTCCTATGTGAAATAGTGATTCAATTTCAATTGAAGTTACAGCTTTAAAATATACTTTCGCAATAATATGACAGTTTGAGTGCTGCGCAGAAGTTTTTAAGAGTGATATTTAAAAGAGTATTTTTCTATAGAATTTATTAATGAATTGATCAGTCATTAGTAAAATTGAAAGGTTAAAATACAGCATTAAAAAAGTCTAAGCCACCAATATCTACACGCAGAGAAGAAATATAGTTGTAGCAGCTAAAAATAGATATGATTAGAAATAATAATTGTTATCATTCCATTTTATCATATATATATATATATATATATATATATATATATATATATATATATATATATATATATATATATATATATATATATATCACGCCTAAATGGCTGAATCGTTTTTCACGAAATTTGACATACATCTAGTACTAGTGCCAAAGCTGGTTGTAGGCTTTAGCATATTTCAATTGAACGTCGCACCCCCATTTTAGGTTCAATTAAAAAAAATCTATTTCTTAAATTTTATACGTTATTAGCTATTTATATTAAATCTGATGAGCAGATAGTGGTTTCACTGCAGAATGTTATAGGTTATGTTTAATCTTAATCGAATGCCAGGCCCTTATTTATGCCCACTTTTTTTAAATTCTCAGATGGATGAACCGATTAACTTATAATAGATCGGAGCAGAGGGTGTAGTATCGCTTATATAAAATAAATATTCTTTATGGAATATCCAAGGAACAATTACAGTAAGAACCCTCAAATTTTATGAGAAATTTTATCATATCATTTCGCTAAATGCTCCAAAAAAAAGCCAGAAAAACGTTATTTTTTTTTTGTTTGAAGACTAATTTTTCTCGTTCTCATTAGCTCTCGAAATTTTTCTAAAGAAAATGTTATAAATGTATAAATAACACTCAGCAAAATTACTGCCCAAAAATTTTTATATAACATATATTTCATATGTTTTGTAGTGATTTTTTTTGTCATTTTTCAACAGACGAAATTTTTTATTAAATATAAATATTCTTGATTTTTGTTAAGAATAAATATACAATAATTCTTAAATGGATGATTCTTTAAATATGGAAATAAGAAATAATTTTTTCGTTGTTGAAATACTAACATTTTAGCCTTTTAAGGCAATTTTAAAAATCAAAAAAGGCTAGAAAAAATGAAAACATTGAGGCTAGAAGCAAAATAAAAAGGCCAGATATATCCTTAAAAATGCTAAATTGGCAATTCTGAGGGCAATACAAAAAGGCTAAATTTAGCGAGACCAGCACCACTGTTTTCATGGCTTAAATTTAACATTTATTTTAAGTGTTTACTCTACGTCTACATGAAAACATTTTTATTTCTTAACATTATAAATAATAACGGCAGATAACGTCAAAATAATTTCATTTCCAAATTTGTGTTAAGGGAGGAGCAGAAAACGTACATGAGAAATTTTTATGTTAATTGTCATTTTTTTTTTAATTTATTTGGCATTTTTATTCTTTATTTGTCTTTTCAAAACAAAATTAATTATTTTTCACTTTTTTTTTTTTGTTAAAAAGGGCAAAATTTTAAAAGAGAACAATAAATTTGACAGGTTATGTTAAACATTATTGATCAGCTTTGTGACTAAACATTTATTTCGAAATAGATTGTGCAATAGATTTCGTATTGGTTCACATTTAACATTTTAAAGAGAGAGAGAGAGATAAAATTTGACAGTTGCCAACATAAAAATGTATACCTGTAGACTAGGGGTGAAATAACTAAATAAATATCTCCTAATAACAATTAAACGATTTAGGTACGATTTATTTTTCCAAAAGTTCATTTTACAATGTATATTAAACTAAATGCCTTATTCTAGTATCTTAACGTAGTTAATACATATCTAAAACTTCTTAACATTACGTATCTAAAAATTACAGCTTTGCTATAAACATTCAAAAAAAATAATATCTGTTTTTAAATTTCAGTTAAAATTTCCCAAAAAAAGGAATAAAAGGGAATACATTCGATTATATATATAACTTACACACTAACTTACAAACTAACCTACAAACTAATCAATACTTAAAGTTAAATAACAAAAAACAACAAAACAGTTATAAGAAGCTAAAAGAAAATTCATTATCACAATAGTTATTGTTCAGTGTTATACACTGAATTTGTCAAATCTAACGTATTAAACCTCCTATGATAAAACAAGAGGCCTGCATCCTCATATAAAAGATTTCCATTCCGTAGGGTCAAAAGGTCAACAGGTGCAAAGTATCGACTATCATGCAAAGCCTCCAGGTCAGGAGCCTGCCGAAAACATTTCCTCACAATATCATTTTCCATAGAAGATGCACGCTCAAGGAAATTGATGGCAGATTCAACCATAAATGCGTCAATCCTTTTGAAGTCAATTGCACGATAAATAGACTTACAAGATGGTCTACGGAAGGTACTATCAGGGAGCATTCTAGGGGCGTATCCCAAACAGCTCGACAAGATTCACCTCTCCCATACCCTAATTCTCTCCATCTGGTGAGATGATATACCAAACCAAATTGGAAAGGCATAGGATATGAGAGGTCTTATGATCTGCCGATATATAAGGAGCCTGACCTTAGTGCTAAGTCCCACTTTTTTTGCGCAGTATTCGGTGGTACATATAGTAAACCCTCTTCAATTTATCTAAGATATAGTCAATATGCCTATAGTACTCAAAATTCTCATGGAAAAGAATCCCTAAGTACTTTATCCTGTCAGACATTCTAACACGCTGTCCTCCAATATATAAACTAGGAATGAAACCCCGCAGATTACGGAATAAACGACCTCTTCTACCCTTAATCATAATCCCACACGTTTTGTCCATATTTATTCTAAGACCCCATTTTGCAAAATACTTATTCAGAACGTCTAGGTACGTGTTCAGTCTCCTATTCATGACCTTCGCATTTGGACCCCTCGTAGCAACAAGCATGTCATCCGCATATACGAGTAACAAGTCTCCATTCGGTGGTTGTGGTATATCCGATACAAATATATTGTACAATACAGGACCCAATAGGGAGCCCTGTGGTACACCCGCATTTATAGTCCGGCTATCAGAGAAATTGCCTTCTACTTTTATCCTAAACTTGCGATTATACAGAAAACTAGCCACCATCCTACACGTATGTTTGTTAAAGCCTAAATGCAACATCTTGTAAATAATTCCGTCCTGCCAAGCAGTGTCGAAGGCCTTTGAGAAATCAAGACTAACAGCAATAGTAGCATACCTATTGTTCAGTCCTCTGGCCACGTAATCAGAGAAAGTCATAAGGGCATGATTTGTCGAGTGACCACTCTTAAAGCCAAACTGGCAATCCCTTAGAATATCCTCTTCCATAATCTTCCTTCCTATATCTGTCAGTATGGACCATTCCAGAAGTTTCGCAAATGAAGACAGCAGAGAAATCGGTCTATAGCTTCCAGGATCTTGCGGGTTCAGACCTGGTTTGATTACAGGAACTATCAATGCTTCCCTCTATCTAGCAGGAAAATAGCCGATATAGGCAATGATTAAATATAATGGCCAAATGTCGCCAAGCAGCATTATCAGCCTTCTTGAGAACAAAATCTGGAATTTCATCCGCCCCACTGGATTTTTTGTTTGCTCTCATCTTAAGAGCGAAGCAGACATCACTCGAGCTCACAAATCGATGTCCTTCAGAATGAAGGCCAATATCAACCATTGTGCCATCGGCCATAATTTCCTGCCCGAAGGTTACAATTGGTTCATGACCAACTATTGCAGAGACTTCACGAGATACAATACCCCCGAAGGAACTAGTGCAAAAGTCACTATCTCCTCTGTGAACGGCACAAAAGCGATCAACCAATAGTTCAGCCTTGTCAAAATCCAAGGAAAGATGTGTTCCAGCAGAGTCAATCAAGTTGCCAATTGGAACTCTTTTCCGAATCCCGGCACCTCTTTTCACTTGCCTAAACGTTCTATTATTGACTCGTATCTTCCGCAAATAATCAGACCAATAACTGTCCTCAAACACAGCTATGGCACCCTGAATTATCCTATCTAAGTTTCTGATGTCAGCCTTCAAGATGGCAGCCCTTCCAGGATCGAGGGTTCTATGCAATGTTCTCCTAAGTCTTTTCTTCTCAGAGATGAAATGCATTATATTCGGTGGAAGTTTCAGTAGTCCTCTGTTACCAGAGGATATCTTTGATATGGAATCATTCATTGCATTTCTGAACACTCTTTCCGTAGTCTCAATGCATTCATCAATCTCCTGTGGGGAAATATTCCGATCTCTTGGTAGTTCGCCATCGGGAAGGTTTTGGGCAAGAATTCTATTGAATCGTTTCCTATTCATTCGATTAAGGTCAAAGAAGTTGGACCGAACCTCAGAGCGAAGCTCCCCACATTTAACAATAATCTCCACTGCTCTGTGATCCGATTCGTATGGTAGTGTTTCAAGCCCGCCAGCGGATGATGGAGCTAGAGAGAGGTCAGAAGATGTCATAAATATGTCCAAATACGATGACGAATGTTCAGTTATACGTATAGGACCATTAGTTCGTTGTATGTCTATATCCGGACAGGACAACAAAAATTCATGCAAACTATGTCCGCTACTATTATTAATAGTATCCCCCCAATAGCTATGTCTAGCATTAAAGTCTCCGCCAATTAGAAGAATTCCACGAGTCAATAGATTAAGAATGGAATCGAGATCGTCAGAGGTCAATGTCGCACTTGGTCGCAGGTAAGCAGAAACAACCGTCAAAGAGCTACCATTAGCTCTATCAATCCTAACCGAAGTATTCTCAATATTACCGAGGTCGACCATAACCCTGATGGAGCACAAACTATCCCTTACAAGTATAGCAGTCCCCCCTCCTCGTCTGTCAAGTCGGTCTTGCCTATATGTCCTGTATCCCTCTAAGTCCAGTGCATGTCTGGAGGACAGTTTGTGCTCCGCTATCAAAAGAACATCCGGTCGATGTTCCCTTAAAAATAGGCCCAAATAGTGTCTTCTGTGTCTCGACACTACAGAGTTAACATTAATAAAAATGCATTTGATTAAATTAGCCATCATGCTGCAAAGATATTAACATACCCAGTAATGCACGGGATTTTTCCTCATCGCTACTGAGTGATTTATATTCCCGGGCAAAGCCTTTCAACCTTCCCAAACACCCTAGAAGACCATTACCAAAAAATCTCCTGCAATCCCCATCGATAACGTCGAACTCGTTACCTGCGATCGCCAAAGTCATGGGACCATTGGAACCGGGCCCAGAAGATTTAGGACCCAAACTATTCGAAGGATTAATTCCCCCCACTGAGGGAGACTTAGCAGCTGCCAATTTGGCGGCAGTGGCATAAGAAACGTCTTCAACAATATTTGACATGCTCATATGAGCCTGTCTGCTGGCGACACTACTATTATTCCGTTTTTCAGCAAGTCTTCGCAAAAGCTGCAAGCGCTTCGGACAATTCTTAGATCCGGCAGTGTGACCCTCTACGTCACAATTCACACACCTGACCGGCAGACCTACTTTTCTAATAGCCTGTCCAGTGACAGAATTTGTGGCCGACGACTCGGTCACATTTTCCCCTTTAGAAGGAACCTCGCATTTTCCAGGTTCATGAGAACCACCACACCTATATGACATATTACAATTAATGGCCACATGGCCGAAAAGCTGACAATTGTAACATTGGGTGACATCTCGACAGCGATGCTTCATCATAGACACCCTACAGTGAAGAATGTATCTAACATTCCTGAAGCCCCTAATATCAGACTCCCTATCTATCTGGAACAGCCATTTGTCCCCACCAAGTTTATGCAAGCCTACAATCTTAGCATTTATCTGGAGGCCCCGCATGTACTCCAGCACCTCGTTCACCTCAAAAGTATCTGAGACACCCTTTACAACAATCGAGAATGGTCTTTGGGGCTTAGGAGTATGAGTATAAAAGTTTACTCAAGGGTGCAGACCCCTATATTAGTCACATTTTTACTCAATATTTTAATATTAAAATCTTTGTGACCCAATATCTTACATAATTCACTACTTATATTCTTAATATTAATATTATAAGTTGTTATAACTGGAATAGACTTACTCTTTCTATTCCCCTTATTGGTTATTCCCGGTCCTGATTTCTTCTGACTCATACCGATGGCTTCCTTCTTCTGACTGGTACCAGGAGTGGCATTCCTTTGGCTGGGTCCAGGTACATCCTTCAAAATAATGCTTGGCTTTTTTGCGGCTCTTGCAGCATCTTCACTAAATTTTAAACCAGAAGTAGTATTTGTCTGGCTGTTCTCCATATTGTTTTTATTTCCAATGATTGGCACTTTCTTTGCAGTGTCATTGGCATTATCAATTATATCTTCTTCAACGACCATTTCATCTTCACTACTATATTCATCACTTGTCTCTTTATTTTGAATTCTACTTATCAGATTTTCAACAGTTTTTCTTAATTTTTCATTTTCGTTCATTATAAAGTCAAATTTCTTTGTTAATATATTAATTTCACTTTCTTTGTTTTTTATCACTTGTTCGAGTTCTTCAACAGTGACTCTAACTCTGGGCCTTTTGCCCGGATTCTGATTTTCGTCATCATCCATTTTCTTTTTGAATTACCATTTACTAGTAATTTAATAAAAAAAAAAAAAGAAAAACAGTCTATTTGCACTCAATTTTAAATAGTTTTAAATGTTCACTTTTATCGTTGCCTTCTATGGGCTTCTCAAAATTTCACAGGATTGTTTTGCAATAGATAAAATTTAAATTTTTTATGTTCTTTTCACAATTATTTTTAATAGTTTTTCACACTTCTATTTATTTTAAGTCCAATATCACTTGTTTTTTTTTTTCAGAAGTTTTTACTCACAAACACTTTTTAATACTCAATCAATCCCCAATCGTCAATAACAATTAAACGAATGTCAAGTTCATATATACTCCCATCAACACTAATAAATACGATTATGAACTTTAAACGAGTACGAACAATCGTCAAACTTTTTCGTTCAAATATTTAGTATAAATAGCAAGTGTTTGCATGTGAATTCTCTATTGTTTTTTCTCATGTCCATCAATGCATTTGCTCTTGTGGTTTTTATTCATTCGTAAACAATAAATACGAATATGAACTTTAAATGAGTACATACAATCTTTAAATTTTTTCGTTCAAATATTTAGTATAAATAGCAAATGTTTTCATATGAATTTTTCTATTGTTCTTTCTCGTGTTCATTAGGCACTTGCTGTTGTGTTTTGTATTCATGCGTAAACAATAAATAGAAAATTAGTTTTGCAACTTATTGCGCATGCGCTATTATTGATTGAATGCATGTTAATAAAACCGGTTTATTAATAGTTTATACCGCGAATGTGGTGAAATGGTATTTGAGAAAAGAATTTGATTTAATAAAGTATTTATAGTAAATAAGTGGACGAATAGTTGGTTTAATATGACTGGTAAGGTTTGATGAACATGAGTGTCAACTGAGAGGTCCATAAGTAGATTTTAAGTAATTTTAATTGTTTTGTGTTTTTTATATTACATAAGATTTGATATAAATGATACACATATTTTGGTGCAATAAAATTTTAACAACAGTTGTGAGGTTATATTAATAATTAGTTTTATGTAAAATTTTTATTTTAGCTTTAAAAATCTAAAAAATTATAAACTCTTAAGTGCAAGTTTTCTTTTTAAAAAATTTTATTTGTATGAATTAAAATGTAGCTTATATATATGTAGTATAAATAATTGCTCATAAAGAAGCCCCTTTAAAAATTTACAGTTTGCTAATTTATTCTCTAAACTCCTTAAATTACTAGCATGTATTTCTAATAAACTTTAAGACTAAAATGAAATAGAAACCCAATTTTGTATGTACATGACCACATAGTAGAGGATTTAAGCACTATAGCTTTTCATGTAATCAACTTACGGCTGACATTTTCCCAGTTGACTGATGTTCTTTCATCTTTGTCTTTATTGTTGGCTTTAACAGCAACAACATCATCTTCATCATCATCATCATCATCATCGTCACCATCTTTAACAACAAACATGGTTGTCTTTATCATCTTAGAGCTTTTTGCACAGTTTACGCTGTTATAGCAATAAACGTCAAAATTTAGCCCATTGCTGTCCATTTCAACAATGTGTGAAATAAATCACTCAAAGTGCTGAAGATCCATTAAATAACACAAGAACAACATAGCAACAATATCATACTCAACATTTCAGAAAGCAAGTAGAAAAAGCTTATGTTTTTGTAAATTTTTCTCCATACATCAAAATCATTTATAGCAGCCAATACAATATAAACTTTTTTATACGAAAACAACGCCAGAACATACATACAATAATACGTCTACTAACCAACATTGTACTTGTCTACAACATTGTACTTGAGCAGTAGCAACTTTTACACTAACAACATTAAACTAGTAGTAACAAAAATAACAATGAAAACCTAGCATGTAAAGCCCTGGTATTAGCAATGTTTTGTCTTTTGATACCTTTGGGTGTTGAGTAGCAACACTATAACTACTATACATTCAACTCTAAGCATAAACAAGAACAAGCAACGAATTTCAATATAAGAAACCTTGTTGCAAGAGCTTTTTATGCTAAAAAAATTATGTAACCTTAATACACCTAGTAGCATAAAAGAAAAACAACAATAAAAAAAAAACTACTTGACTTCACATTATTAGGGTCTGTTCTTGTTATTTATCTGTTTCGGTTCGTTTAATTTATTTTTAAATATTTCAGGTGGCAGGAAGAGGGAAGTAAGCTTGATTTAAATATATTTTAAATAATGTTCAATTACAGAAATATTTAGAAAAAATCTAAGCATTTACAGATTTAAATTATTCTCTCGAGGAACTAAGAGCTTAATAATATAAAATAAATACAAAATATCGATCTTTAATTTGAAATATGAGTGATCACATTTCATTTACTTTATTTGAGGTTTATTATAAAACGAGAGCCAATTTTTAGAAAATCAGTTTTTGACTTGAAATATGAGTGATCACAGGTTTTCACAATTGGAGGCTTATTTAAAAAACTAGAGCCAATTTTATGTTTTTCATTTCAAATATCGATTTTTTCGACTTGAAATATAAGTGATTACATATTTTCACTATTTGCTCAATTGGAGGCTTATTTAAGGCACTACAGCTAATTTTAAGTTTTTCATACAAAATATAAAATTTTATTTGAATTATGAGTACACAGTTTTTCATTATTTTCTCAATTGGAGGCTCATTTAATGAACAAGAACAAATTTTAGGTTTTTCACATTAAATATATATATTTTTCTTGAAATATTAGTAACCGCAGATATTCATTATTTTCTCAATAGACGGCTTATTTTAGGATCTATGGTTAGTTTTAAGATTTTCATATAAAAGTTCGAATATTGATTTTATTAAAAATATAAATTTTTAAAAATTGATATCATTAAAATATAAATCTTTTACCTGAAATATGAGTGACAACAGATTTTTACTATTCTCTTATTTAGGGAACTAGAGCCAACTTTAAGTTTCCCATATCAAATATCGATTTTTGACTTGAGATATGAGTGATCGCAGATTTTCATTATTTTCCTAATCGTAAGCTTAGTTAAGAAAATATTACCATCCTTTTTTTACAACTTATTTATTGGTTACAAAATCATATTTTTAAAAGAATAAAATATATTATCCATAATTTCAATATTTTTAAATTCTATTAAACTCCTCTTTAAAGTATTTCTAATCTTCAAAATCTTTGAAAAAGAATATTATTGTCATAACGAGCAGTACAATTTTAATAGAAAACACTTCACGACTTCCTTATTAAATTAACAAAAACTAAAAACATGACATAAGGAAAAAATTATTTAGCAAAGTAAAAGAAAAAAATCTCTGCATTTGCTTTTCCTTGAATCTAGATGTTCTCCGCAAGTTTTTATATTTTTGTCGTATACTGCAATTGTTCCATGAACTTATAAATTGACGCACCCCAAATCTACAACATAATTCGTTGTGTGTTATTAAAAATTTATGTATAAACATACGTACATAGATACAACACAATCAGCAACAGCCAGATAGTCAGCAACATTATGTTAAGATGCCAAACGATAAAGTATTACACGTTTATTATTACGTACAAATGAATATGTATATGAAAGTAGTAGTAGTAAGTACAAGTTGTATGAAAATGAGTTGAAATGATACTGATATTATTAAACAACGTCTCTCTACTCATGTGGCATCATCATGATTGTGACTGTAATATTATTAGAGTGCTAGAGTTTGATAATGGTCGCCAATATACTTAAGTTGCAAAAAAAAAAGAAAATGCGAAATAAAATAACAACAACATAGCATACTTATTACAAACATTAATGTTGCAACAAATAACAAATGCAAGCCGCTTAAAAACATAAACAACGACGTCTCTACATGAAAAAAAAACTGAAATTCAAAGCTAAAATTCAGACAATTCATACATTTTCAAGTATATAAAATAAAGAATCATCACATAATAATGGAACAGATGGAATTACTAGAGAAATAATACAAATTTTACAACAACAATAATGAAAAGATGGAGAAGAAAAAAAGTAGTTTTCCTTAAAATATTGATTATGCTTAAAAACGCACCAAAAATCTACCTATAATTTTTAGAATATGAATAATTTGGACAAATTTGAGACCACAATAGAAATAAATATAAAAAAGGATTTCCTAAGAAGCGCGTATGAAGCAACACGTGCAATTCGAAGGTAATGCAAAAATTTATTTATAATATTTTTAAATTTCTATTTCGAAAGAAAGTGAAAGAAAGTCAATAATAACTTTCTTGAAAGTTATTTTAAATTACTTTCAAAAGAACAAACAAATAACTACACGATGCTACAAAATAAAAAATGAATACACTTCGAACATAATGTAGTTTGTAGGTATAGGTGAGTTTTTTAGTTCCCATTAGAAAGAAAATATCTTACCTTTCTATTTTTTTAACTTTTCAGCATTTTTGACAGACAGTTTATTCACAGAAAAAAGTTTGTGCATAAATATAAGAATTTACCTTCATTGATTTTAGTTCATAATATTTAAGAATAATGTCTTAAATATTAACACTTTTTTAAATTTTTGAAAATGAATCAAAGTCCAAGAAGACTTAAACAAATTGTTTAAATTTTCATTTATATTTTCAATTTGTAAATGTATGTTTGAAATATTCTTTACAGAGTTTTTGTTTTTTTTATAATTTTTAGGCACATGCTGGGGCAGAAGAATACAATAGATGCGTTTTTATTACAATGATGCATATGCTAAAGAGTGGCAGCAAATTTAAGCAAATTTCTAATCCTTACTTTTTAACACCTTTTTAGTGGAAAATTGCCAGTTAGAGGGATTTATTGTTAATATTTTCATGTATAAGTATTTTTGTTTTTGAATTTGAAGCAAATCTCATAAAACAAAATTAAAATTTTAGCAGCATTTTTGCAAAATTCGCAAAATTATCATTAAGTACAATTTAATAATATCTAAGAACAAAATTTTATTTTTTATGAAAAAAGTTTGAGAAAAAAAGTCATGTTCGATTCATAATATTTATGAAAAAAATTTTCAAATATATGATTTTTTTCTCTGTGAATTAGAAAACGTATTGTTTTCTAATACTATATTTTATTAAGAGGAAAATTAGCTAAATCGGATTAGAATTATAAAACATATGATTTTTTCGAAGTTGTAAAACTCATAAAAATCTATTATTTTGCATGTATTTTCCTGTTGCCATATTTATGATGTAAAATAAATAAAAAATGTGGATCAAAAATGGCTGTTAATATCCAAAAATTCGAATAAAAAACAAAAAATTTAATTTATGTCTTTAAAATCTTACGCAGTTTTGCTGTGAATAAAAATGTATATCGAGAATTCCATGAAGAATGGAAAGAATTTGCATAAATATTTTTAAATACAAAATTCTTTAAATCGTTTATAAATTCCAGTTTTTAGTCACGCGAAAGTGCGCATACACGTGATTTTTATTTCGTTTTTTCACTTCGTCAAAAACCAAAAAATTTCAAAAATAAATGTTAAATTTTAATTGACAATATCTCTAGGAAGGCTTTACAATTTTTAACTTTAACATTAACGTTTTAAAATTCAAATAAATTTTTTCACAAAAGCATTTTAAAATTTTGTGAATGCAACTGTAAATTTACTAAATTTAAATTTTTCCTTAAGTGTACATTGTCGGATAAAATAAAGTGCGGTTTCCTACTCTTGCTATTTACTTGATCATATTTATCTTCTAGGTGTATCATGGGCTACTGTTTTGGTGTTGATGTATTTATTATTTTATATTTTTTAATTTAATAAATAAAAGAATTTTTTGAATTATATGCACTTCGAGTTTGGGGTAAAACTATTATGCTGGTCGTGGATTTTGTGTGAAAAATAAAGTGGCGCTTTAATAAATTCTTTAATTTGGCTTCAAATTTTCCAATTTATTGTTAAAAAATAGAGAAATGGAAAAAGATGGAAATTGTAATACTTTATTAATACAATTCTATTCAAATTATTATTACATTTGAAAAATAAGGATAGATCCGCTGATATTATTCTGAAGTCTTCAACAGCAATCTAGGATTGGGTTAATAAAGTGGAATTAAGATATTTGTCTTTAAAGTGAAAAGTATCTGAATCTGAGGCTAAAAAACCATTTAGATATGCAAAATAACTAATTAGAATGAAAATTAGGAAGGGCAGAAACTTTAAGAACACGAAGTATAATCGTAACGATAATCCAATTTTCGCTAAGAGGAATTCATTTACGTAAGCGAATAGATGAAGGAAGAAGTCAATTTAATTATTACTACCCTAACTGTCTAAACAAAGTTACTTAAGTATATGAGTTGTTATTAAAAAAGAGTTGAAACTTCAGCCTTTTCCATGGTTATTTCCAAACTTTTTTCGGTTTTTGAATTTTTTTTAATAAAATTTTGATTCATTCATTCAAATAACTTTATTTTTCAGAGGTATTTTAAAAACGGTCCAGCTCACGTGAACGAAATAATTAAACCGAAATATTTTACTTATTAGTTTAAAACATATCAATCTTTAATTTTAGGGGGTAAATTTTCAATATTTTTTATCACCATACAAATCAAGGCACTTTAATACTCATATTTTAAAAGTAATACTTGAAAAATACAATTTTTATATGAAGAAATTTTATGATTTTTATTTTAGTACAAATATTCAACATTATGTTAAAAAATCAACCATTTTTAATAGCATATTTAACGAAAAATGCATTTAAAAAATGAGATTGCATTAAAATGTGAAGTATTCGTTTAATGATGATGTAGTCATAATGCCATCCCAGAAATATTGTTGTTTAAGGTTGTATAATTTGTAGTTTTTCAAGATTTTTTAGAAAGTGAAAAAGCAAAATAAAATCCTTTGTTTTTGGAATTTCGCAAATCTAAAAATTTAAATAGATATAAGTATCCGTAGAATATTTGCGAGCAAAATTTTATGAAAACGAGAGACACTCGGTAAATTTTTGTGCGTTCTGTCATGAAATTATAGGTAAATATTTTTTAAAAAGGTTAAAATATCTTCTTTCTAATGCAGCTCAAAAAAAAAATTAAATTAATTAATATGTATCCGACATAAAAATGTTTAAGGCCGCGAAGTCCAAAAAATCGGGTTTATCTAGCGATAAATCAAAATTTCAAAAAATGGCATAATAATCTGCTCATCTTACATTCCAAATGCTTTTCACAGAAGCACTGTGTTATTTTTCTGAACGTATAGTGTGTCCTTCACAGAAAAATATATAAAGTTTTAATGTCAAAATAAACAACGTGGTATTATTTTGCATTGAATTTGTTTTCAATATTGCTTACAAGTCATTTAAAATAACTTCCAAGGAACAACAAATAAATCACTTACTTATGTTTTCAAAATAAAGAAATGTGTTTCTCTTTAAAAGCTATTTCCATTACCGAAAAGATTTTTTCCCCCCCACAAAAAAAGCGTCATAAACATTCATATTTTCATCATCGTAAATAAAAGCCACTATTCTAAGTTTAAGTAATAAAGCGCAACAAACAGACCGACCAACAGACGGACAAACCGCCAGACAGTCCTATTCTACTCAAATAAATTTATATTTAAGCAAAACACATCTTTGCATTATAACTCCATGAGCAAGTGTAGGTGGTGAGGAGGCAAAAAAAACCGAAAAACTCGCAAAAAAATGAGAGCCAGTTTTGTTCGTAAATAAGACCCCTAATAGTGTTGGACGATCACTTGTAAAGTCGTGTGGCAACATGCCTAATATGAGACAATCTTTATTTTATTTTGTATGAGTATGTTTGTAATATATATTTTTTTTTTCTGCAAATTCAACACAAAATTTACTATTGTAAGTACATGAATGTGGACAAGTTCAGCCAAAGAAACAAAAAAGCAAATAAACAAACGACAACAACACGTTTTGACTGCAAAATACACAGCGGGCGGAAACTCTAAAATTTCTTAGAGTTAAGTTTTTTTTCGTTTGCATTTTCATTTAATTTTTTTTTTTGCTGCTTAACGCCAACGCATAGAGACTGAGCCATTTGAGCCGCATAGACTATTAAAAAGACTAGAATAGACTTAACAGTCTTGGTTTGAAACTTGGACAGACTTGTATGTAAAAAGAGAGACACATGTGCCTTGACAATGATCATCATTAATAAGTAGAAATTTGTGGCCGTTGCTTTGTAGGTTTTTTTTGTTTTGTTGTACAAAATTTTGCTATTGTAAACATAGTTGTTGCAGATGTCGTTGTTATTGCTGTGGTTGCTAGTTTATTTGGTTTTGTTGATTGAAATTTTTGACTCATTCACTAAAAGAAAAAACAAAATGTGGAAAAGATATGAAAATAATTTTTTAGTTTTATTATGGAAATTTGTATGACTAAAACCGACTTTAATTAGTGCTATAAGTAGAACATTTGAATCAGACATTTTTGTTTAATTCTGCTTGTGTCTAGGAGTTATAATAAAATTTAAAAAATCTCGCTTCTAGCTTTTTAAATTTTATTCGTTTTTATCTACAAATTTCCCAAATTTATCTGTTATACCGTTGATCGCATAATCAAACATAAAATACCAAAAAGTTTTATATGCTCATGGAAAATCCCAGATGAAGTAAAGTATTCTGCATTATAGTTTTTAGTCCTTATCTGTGCTCAATTCCAGCTTGATCAATATAAGATTGTATCATTGAAATCTGAGTTTACGATGCTGATACTGAACTGCTGACGGCTTATCGAAAGAATGTATGGGAATTAGTATCTGCAATTTCCATAGTAAAGCTGACATCTTTCTTTAGCTTACTCCTCCCTTAGATTATCGTATTACAGAATATCTAAAAAGTTTCTGCATCGTCATATTCTTAGTATAAGTGAAAATATTGCTATGCTTATACACTGTTTCTTGACCTTACAAGAAACACAAGTTCACAAATTCGGATAAACGTTTGGACATTAATAGATAAGAACTTTCAGATGTTCATATCGCAAAAAGGTTAATTTAAATCATATTCAAAGGTTTGGATTATGTTTCAAACCATGTGAAAATATAGAAACAGAATTGCGTAGTTCTATTTCTTGTTTAACACTTCTATAAACCTTAATGTAAACGGAACCAAAATTTAGGCAACATTCCCGATTCTCAAGAGAATGTTAACATGTATTTCAGTGATGAAATATGTCGGTACTAATAATGGAAGAGTAGTGCGAATACAATAAAATTAGGATAAAATCAAAAGTCCGATTGGTCCTAACAATTGTTGTAATAATTTGCTTTTGCGAGTAAATCTAAATTGGTTTTACAAAATTTCGAAACAATATGCAACATTTATGATTGGACATAAATTGTTGAAGTTGTCCGAAATCTTGGAAAATCGTTTTAGAAATATTTATTTTATTTACAAGGACTACTTATATATAAAAGTTTTTTACATTCAAGTCATAAATGAATTTTTGGCGAATTTAAAAATAAAATGTAAACCCAAGGTTGCCAAATTTGGACGTCTACCCTCTACCCCCGTGTGCCGCTAAGGAACTCTACTGCTCCATTCCAAAAAATTGACATTGACATTAGACATTTTCAAAAATAGAAAAAGGCTAGAAAAAAGTTAGAAGCCGAAACGAACATCTTGATGCTAAAAGGAAAACAAAAAGGATAGATTTAGTCTTAAAAAAACCAAACTGGCAACACAAGTTTCTGTTGATCATACTATGAGTAAGAATATTGATGCAGCGATAACACATATTATCGTGCGGAAAATATTGTCTTACATTTTAAATAATAATTATCAAAGAAACTGTTTTATTGCTTTAAAATCTATCACCGTATTTTAAGAGCACCATGTTCTCGGTTCTAGAGGAAAGTAACACTCGAGTTTCATTCTTTACAGTCAAGAATATTTCACTAACGAAATTCAAAGGTAAAGATATGAAGACGAATCCCTGTAAGTTTATTTGTAAGTTAAAGGCTTAAGTTCTCCTAGTTAGACAGGTGTACATTAGACCGGGTCTCTAGACTAAAAGAATAGTTAATGAGGTTCCCAAACACGCAAAAATTTTTTTTTTTGTCACACTCCAAAATTCCGCCCTTTTTGTTTTTTGTATATAGCCATTTTAAGTCCGATTGTAGAATGTGATATATCGTTCTTAATGGTTTGGCAACTGCTTAAAATTTCTCTTTCATGATTTATGAATTTGACATCAAATTCTAGATGTCACTTCTAGTATCTCGAATACATTCTCCTTAATGTCAAATTGTTTTCATATGTAATGAAAGCGTTTTGTAAACCTATTATTTTCAGTTTTTAAAGTATTTTATTTTATGCATAAACAACAAAATTGCAAAGGTTCAAAAAGCTACATAAGCTTAAGTTTATTTCGCTTAACAAGATTATTGAAAGATATTAAAAAATAATTTATACGAAAAATATTATTTATTTGTAGTTATGCCTTAACTTTGGCTAATAGCTGTAGAAGTTATGGAATGTTTTTACTTCATTTAAACATTTGTCGTACTAAAAATATTTGTTAAACAATTTTAGTTTTAGTATGTTTTAAATTTTGTTAAACAAAATTGCTTTAAACTTAAACAGTTTTTTAAACCTTGCAATCTTATTCTTTATGCATCAAATAAAATACTTTTAAAACCAAGTATAATAGGTTAGGGTATAAACAGTTTAGGGGGGGATGTATATGAGATACCAGAACATCTTAAATTTGATGTCAGATTCAAAAATCCTCAAAGAGAAGTTTTAAGTAGTTGTTAAACCATTAACAACTATATACCACATTCTACAATCGGATTTAAAAGGCAACGCTATCAAAAAGAAAAAAAAACAAAAAGGGGCATGGCAAAAATAATTTTTGCTTTTTTGAAAACCTCATTAACTATTCTTTTATTCCAAGGGGTAACTGGCACAACTTTTTTCGACCCACCCTAGTGTACAGAAATTTCAGTTTGTACAAAGTTCCATCATCCTCAAGTTCGTAATTAAAAAGGTTCATTAAAAAAATATTTTGAAAATTAAGAACAAAGTGAAAAATTGTATTTTATTTAAATATTTCTATAAATAGTATATATTTTGTTTAAAGCATATTTAATAATATCGAAATATTAAATGGATTTACGAACTAAATATGTACCTCAAAATTTTATTAATGTTTATTTAGAGTACCTCATGGACTTTGTCACAAACTCAACACTGAATGCCCCTGACCACCACAAAACCCTATTGAAAACTCATAAATATTGCAAGTTTTAAATTTTCTTTTTAAAAACACAAACACATACTATATTTACTAGTTAACTTTGTTTTGTTTATTCCAAGTTTATAGTTTTCAATATGCTGGCTATATAATAGACTTGTGGTGGTGGCATTATATGTGTTTCTATTTTTTCTGCGTTTTTTTTTATTTCTCGAGTTTGATGCCATTGCCACACTATCAATATCCTCATCATTGTTATTGAAGTATTTTTTAAAGTTTACTTAAGTTTTTTTTTGTTGGGTTTTCTTAGTAAACCAAACGAAAAAACTCATCATCTGAAAATGGGGGCTTGGTCCATGAGGAGAATTGTATGACTGTTATTTTTTACCGTGGCATTTTTTCCGCAATAATAAGTTGTGGCGTGGCTTTTTTTTATTTTAGTTTTTGTCTTTAACATACTCGCACATTGTATGTTTTTTCTTTCAATATATGAGTTTGTTGCAAGTTTTGGCAAATGTGAAAAATATCTTTTTTATTATTATTATTTTAATTTTTTTTTGCGGTAAATGTCAATGACATACCAGAAAAAAAGTAAACATAACAAAAAATTATGAAAAAAGTAAACAAAATACAACAAAATTATTAAACAAAGAAATAAACAAATTTTGAAATATGACCTCTTGCTGAAAAATTTTTATAAAAAGGCTGGGTTGATTTTTTTTTATGTTTTTTGTTTTTTTCTTGCAACATAAACTAAAATTAGAAAATGCAGAAATGAAAAAAGGAATTGTAATAAAACAATGATGACAAGTTAGCTTGAAATGACAGTTTGAAAGGAATGCAAAAAATATTTTCATATTTTTTTCATTGCTGAGAATAAGAGTTTAAAGGTCATTTATTTCAAGGAAATCTATAAATATTTCTTTGGATTTCAAAAAAAAAAAAAAAAAACAAAAAACAAAAAAGAGAAAGAATTGGGGCAAAATAATAACATTTTAGCTAAAATTAAATTCCTTTTTTAAAGAGAAACTATAAATAAAGTTTTATGCTATAAATCAAAGCATTTGCATTATTTAGAAGGAGGTATTAGAAGGTATTTTTTAAGGAAATATGTCTACATATCTATCTATTTATGTATTTATTTCTCTACCTATCTATTTATCTACCTATCTATCTATATATCTATCTATCTATATACCAATCTATCTATCTATTCATCTATCTATATAGTTAAATATCTATATAACTATGTATCTATCCAAGTTCTAAATGATATGCTAATGCTACCAATCAAAGCTTTTGGATTATGTTTAGCAGTTTAGGTTTTTTTTTAATAAATTTGTTTTAAGAAAATCTATAGATATTGTTTCAGATTCCAAGAAAAAAAAAAGGTTTCAGCTTAATGCCATTGTATTTTCAATGAAAAGCTTAAAAGAGAACTTTAATGCTGAAGATTAAAGTTTTTAAATAATTTTAAGCACTAAGATTTTTTTTGTGTAATTTCAAACAAATTTGTAGTATATTTCCAATATTTTTAGAAGACCTTTAGACTAATGTTCAAGTTTTTTTTCTTTATTTGACTATAAATGAAAAGCTTTAATGGAAACTATAATGCCAAAGATTAAAGCTTTTAAATTATTTTAAGCCCTAAAAATTTTTTTACAATTTCAAACAAATTTCTAATAATTCCAGATGATCTTTAACCTAATTTTCAATTTTGTTTTATTTGACTATAAGTTGAAAGCTTAGAATCAGCTACAAATTTCTATCTACTATATTCAGTTATGTCTTCTTTTAAATTTTTTAATAAGCTCCTTCTTATGAAGATCTCAAACAAATCAAAAGCTTTTTGTTTTTACAATAACATTTAAATTTGATTTTAATATCTCCAGTAGCCAAAGAGTTATAGGCTTAATGTCAGTTATATTTCTGCAATATCTATTAGTAGTAAATCTTCATTCGGATACTGTTATCTACGAGAGATTAAAACTACATAACTTAAGTCAAAAACATTCTTGCATAATATTAACACAAACGAGTTGCAGTTTCTTTGAGATATCAAAAAACTAAAATGAAAAACTTAATTTAGAAAAACACTAGCCCAGCAAATTTTACTCTAGTTTTTATTTAAAGCTTTCTTATTAACATGCATGCACTAAGTAGAAATATAAAACTAAAACATAAGAAAAAACAACAGACCAAAAGATAATACTAGCTTGTTAAAGCTTTTGCATAAAGATGGACTCTTTAAACAAAAAACTACAGTGGATAACAAATGAAACGATATTTTAATTATTCATGCGTTTAAAACTTTTTTATAAATCCCATGCCGTTGCTTTAGCAACTCTACTGTAGTCGTCAGTATTATGTTTAGTATAGTAGATTAATTTAAATTTTGCACTTAAACAACATGAAAACTAAATGAATACACTGGAATAAAAAAAAAACTCACATTTAGAAATTGGTAGCGAGTAAAGGAAAAACAAACATTTAGTGCATTAAATCATTAAAAGACGACTTATTTGCAAACTACTTTGTCTAAACTTGACAACTTAAGAAATGAAACACCAACAACACAACCTACTACTAGAAAGAAGCATTAAAACTAAAACAAATCTACAAAAAAAAAAAACTAAGAAGTTAAAGTTACAAAAAGCGAAATCAAGCAAGAAAAAAAATATAGTACCAGCTCAGGGAAGAGAACAAAAAAGTGAATGAAAAAACGCAATAAACTAACGATTACAAAATGCAGTAAGTAAAACAACAACAAAAAACAAAATAAAGTACTAAAAAAAATCTTTTATCTACGAAACGAAATGTAGGCTTTGCCAGAAAGAGCTTTAAAGGCATTAAAGCTTTAAAGCCTGTTAAAAATAAAAGCCTCCGGCATTCTTTATTATTATTTTGTTTTAATTTTACTCAAGTTTAGTAGGCTTTAGAAGTAAATTGGATAACATAAGTACGATTTTCGTAATTTTTTATATGATGTTTATTGTTAACTGTTTCTCCGCAGAATTGGAAAATCTCCCAGATTATAATGATAACAAGGCCAGGAAAGGATCTAATAGTTCCATCATCATATCTTTTTGAAGCCCAAACTGTAAAAATGTTATAAGTTAAAAAAACTATTTATTTTGAAATAAAGTCATTTTATTCATTTTCAGAATTTTTAAGATTTTATGACAAAATTTTTATAAAAAATTACCTATCATAATTGCATGTTTCGGGCATAATTTAACAACGCATGGTCTATTCTTGCCTTTGTGAAGCATTTTATTTCATTGATGAAAAATGATTTTAATTTTCTTAAATAGAGTAATGAACAAAAGTATCCTAATTCGAACAAACTTATGAAGTATTTAAAAAAATTTTCTATCTATATGGTATAGACATTTAAGTTTTGTTAATGTGAAACTCCATGGAGTTTTTTTCTTTTGAAAAACGCAAGTGAAATTTATATTTGAAACTTATGATTCTACCACAAATTAGTCTGTACATTTGAAACTTATGGTTCAACCACAAATAGTCTGTGGTTCTACTTACGGTTTGGATTTCGATATATTGACGACAACTTTCGTACAGTAGACATATCTGTCCTATCGAATATCTTCAGGGATTTCAATAAGCGGGCTCTCTTGTTTCTAGAAACATGATCTGTTCTTTCAACTGATATACATTGATAATCTGTGACCAAAAACACTATTTGAAATAGTTGCACCTCCTTGAAAAACTTTCAAATATAAGACTAAAAAAAAAAATAGATTTTTAGTCCCACGAAGCAAGACTTTATAAATTGTCTAGCTAGACAAATGGTATCATTCATTCTTCAGTTGAGTATTATGTAACTTCGTTAGCTATTAATATATTGTGATTTTACCAAAACATTTATTGGTTGGTTTTTCCATAACATATTTAGCTAAGGTGGAACAGTGAAATAGACACAATTACAGTGAAGCGATAAAAGTATTAATGTCCGATTAATAAAAAGTCACATTCGCACTGAATTAAGTAACGCTTTTCTGTAAAAACTACATCAGACTCATTAAACAACATGGATTTATGACTGGAAGATCAACTTGTACTAATTTGGCTGTTCCTAGCAAGTATTGTGTTGATAGTTTTGAAGATCGATCGCAGATTGATGCAATTTACACGGACTTTGCTAAGGCATTTGAACGAGTACCACATGAACTTTTATTATCAAAATTATATAAATTGGGTGTTTATTCCCGAATGTTATCTTGGTTTCGTTATTACTCGTCGGATAAGCTATCCGTGGTTTCTCTTGATGGTGTTTGATCCACATCATTTATTCCTACTTCTGGTATTACCCAAGGTAGTGTTTTGGGTCCACTGTTATTCAATATATCTATTAATGACATTGACCTATGTTTCAGAAAGTCTCATTATTTATTGTATGCTGATGATTTAAAAATTTTAAAACAATTTCTAATGCCAATAACGTTTTTAATCTCCAGGAGGATTTAAATAGGGTGAGTTCTTGGTCAGTCCGTAATGGTTTACCTTTTAATTTAAACAAACGTTTTTCTATGACTTATCATAGATGTTGTAACACTGTTATATCTCGATATAGAATACATAAACATTTACTTTCATCCGTGGGTAAAATTTTAGATTTATGGGTATTATTTGATAAAAAAAATATCATTTAATAATCACTTAAATTATATTATACCTAAAGCTTATTCAATGTTAAGTTTTTTATGCCGTAATTCTAATAATTTTGATCATTACACAAAAAAGGTTCTATATACATAATTTGTGAGATCTAGATTAGAATATGCTTCATTTATCTGGAGCCCTTGTACTCAATTACACACAAATAGAATTGAAAAAATTCAATTAAAATTTATAAAGTGTGCTCTTTCATTTTTAAACTTTACATTTGTAAACCCTCAAATTTCGATTCCTACATACCCTGATAAATGTGCCTTGATTTCTATGAAAACTTTAGAAACAAGACGTAAAATTTCTTCTGTATATTTCCTATATGCTATAATTCGTGAATTAATTGATTGTCCTGATTTGCTTCATACCATAAAACTATATATACCTCCTAGGCCTCTAAGGCAAAATAATTATATTTTTTATATAGATATTCATAGAACAACATATGCTTTGAATGAACTTTTAATAAAGTCTATGAGATTATTCAATAAATATTCTAATGAATTAGACTTAAGTGTGTCAAATTTTGAATTTAAAAATTTGTTAAACAGTTTGTTTAAATAATTAATTTAATTATGTATATTAAATTATCATTGATGTCTGTAAGGATAATATTGTATCCATAGACTGAAACTAATAAATAAATAAATAAATAAAATGTCGTGAAAAAATAAGTATTGGGTTAAAATATTTTAAATAATTTAATTTCCACAACTATACATTAATGGAATATTAGAAATTTGAAATTCCATTTGTTTCCACTATTTGTTGGTGGAAGAATCGGTAATACTTGTTTCTTATCATTGAAAGAGATAACAGTAGACATATAGTCAAAACGACCATGGATGATACTTAGAACCATGACAGGAGCATACTGGAATATAAAAATCGAAATTATCCGCAAGGATTTAAAATACCATTGGTAAAAGACGAACTTATACAAATTCGTACAGGATACGTTATGAAACTACAACTACACCAAAATCCATTGGCAAGACTACTTACCAGAACCCAAACATCATCAAGGCTTCGAAGAAACGATATACTAACTTATTAAGTTTAGACTTATGAATTCAATAAATGTAGGAAAAACGTTAAAAAAATACTTTAAAAAAGCTTTAATCTTGAAAAAACTTAAGTCTTAACACATATCTTAACAGCCGCAGCCATTATTAGTGAAACTATTAACCCGAAATGGTATTACTTCTTTTATATTTGAAATCAGAAATCAGATTTTAGATTATATTTTATATTCCTTGAAAACCCCACTCCTTTAAGCTCCTGTAAAAGAATGTCAGCACATAATATATACTCTTATAAAGACAACTACGAGAATAATTTAAAAAACTTAATGGAAGCAAATGTATCAAAATGCTTAATTGGATGTGGAACAATAAATGACGTTTTTTTCCCTTTTTTCTCCTTCTACTTAATCGTCTAAATACAAAAAAATAAAACCAACATCACAAAGATGGACAGTAGTCATAGCCGTAGTCGCACATGTTGCTTATAAAAACTTTTAGAAAAAGTTATTTTCGAAAGGACGGTTTAAAGGACGAAAGACAAGTTTATGTTTTGTGATAAAACAAGTGCAAGAAAAAATTTTTCTTTAGCAGAAAAAACACATGAGCCGCTTTACGTAAACAAGTGCATCATTGTTGAACGTTTAGAGACAATTTTTTTTCTTTATTCTTCAACAGTTTTTACTTTATGTATAAATAAATGTATGTATTTTATTTTTTTAATTTTTTATTTATTTTTATGTCTTTTGGATTGGTTTGTTGATTGCAAACGGGGTATATGACACGCATTTTTTAAAGATTTGGAATATGAAAACTAAGAATTTTTTTACTTAAGATATTATTTCATTCATTTGTTTTAATGAGAAAAGAGGAACTAAAATAAATTAACTTCATTTAATAGTCAAGCATACAGTTTTGGATTGTGCGGTGGAGTTTGGTGTGAAATTAAGCGGGAATGAGATTACTTAAAAACTTAAAATGCAATAAAGGTCCTGAAAATATAAAACCAAAACAATACATTAGACTAAAAACTAGACTAATAACTACACTATATATATACTCCAGACTTTAGACTATAGAATAAAGTAAAGACTAGCATCAAGCGTATCTTCAGTAGGCGATAAAGAGAGAAACGCTACCAAAGACCGTAGATGTGGAAGTTATGAAAAACGTACTAAAATAGTGCAAAAACTTGATGAAGATAGGGCGTGGGTATCACTACAAAGGCTTAGTTAGGAGGTTTAAGACTTGCATTCCTACTCATAAAATCCAACAATCCAGTCGCGATGAAAATCATATTGGACGTCTGTCAACGTCTGTTTCTAGGTTATGGACGGTTGAAACAATACCTTGCGAATATATAACAAACGCAGACCCCAAATAAAATCGAAATGATTACACTCAAATGATACGGTACAGGAACTAATAAAACGTATACCGGTAGCCTTAGAGAGAGTAAAAACAAGCTCACAGTAGTTGAAATCATATTACTGTTATTATTACAACAAATTTAGAGTGTCTTGCTATTAAGCTCCACACGTCCCTGAAAAAATAGAAGCTGTCAATACAAATGACACCCAAAACGTGACTATCAGAAAGGAATCTTAAACGTAGTAGAGAAGCTAAAATCCCAATCCCACAAGGAAAAGTAAGCAGGTTAGCCAAAGATAAAGAAAACTCAAATGAAAAAGGATATTGTATCAGAAAAGATCAGAATCAATGAAGGAACAAATTCTTGAAAAACCGTGAACTCTAGGAGAAGCAACTTCAGGAAATGAACACTTCTAACAAGGACAGTATTAAATAATTCCAAAGGCAGGAGGAAAAATTGGTGACATCACAGGCAAATATTGCAACTACGATAACCCACATAATAACTGCATGTAAGGACATAGACGAGGTCATGACAAAAGTCGATATTAATGAAGTTTTAAATAATCAACTAGGAGTTTATTAAATAAAGCAATCGGATATAAGGGGTTAGGAAAAGCTAGGACCTAACTCTATTAGTAGAGTTAGAGAAAATCCGAATCGGATGAAACAGGTTCTGACCTGCAGGAAGAGGCTTATCATGCGGTAACCTCACAACTGAAAAACAAAAAATTCCGCAACCTTGTTGTTCTCATTTATTATGGAAGATAGTTGTCAATTTGTTCCAAGAATACAGAAACTCTTTACACATCAGTGAGGGGTTACACATAAGCAATAATATAATAATATAAAGCCGACAACAAAAGAAGAGCTAATTTAAATAGCTAATGAAATTGGACTCGACTGCAGCGCAATTAACACGCAGATCGACCTCAGTGTATAGGCTGATCTGCTTGCTCGATGCAAATGGTAAAGTATTAGAGAAAATTATATATAACCGGCTACTACCAATTGTAGAGATAGATGAGTGATCTACCTAACCGTCAATGTCAATTCAGAAAGGGGAACGATCAACTGTAAATGCTATTCATAGGAGATTTTTATAGCTAGAAAGGCAGGGGAGGCAACTGGAAATATTGTACGATAATAACAATCTACCAGTAAAACACCTTGATGAAAAGAATGAAATTACCTCAGCTAACTAGGAAAGGATAGTTGAAACTTTATGTAGAATTAGCATGCCATAATATCTAATAGGGATGATAACTACCTATTTTACAAACAGGCAATTGTTTTAATGTACCGATGCCGATATTAAAACATAAATTATATAAGATTACCTTTACAGTTGTACAAGGTTTGGGGTTAGGACTATTACCGTCGAATATATATGAAGTTAAATTGATCTCAAATGAAGTGGTATGGACCACCAAAAATTGTTTGAATAATTCTGGGTTAAAGCTCGCATAAATTTACATATTGTTAGTTCTTATCAATATTTACAAAAAACAAGCCTACAGATGGGCATAAATTTTGCAGGGTTTTTGGATGATACTAACATACTTCGTGATTAGTATCAAAAACGTAAAAAAAAAATAAAAAAGGAATATAGAAATTAGAATAAACTATATAATAGACTACAGACTATTATAAAATAGACCAGGAGTTCCCACTTCTTCATACTTCACAGATTCTTTTAGAAAGTTTTATTTTTTTTTTCTACAAACCCCTTGGCGTATTTCATGTTTTAGTAATAAAAAGTCAAAAGAATTTCTTTTAAACAAAATTTATTTATTAAATATTAAAAACAAAGAACCTTTTATAGTTTATAAACAATCAATGTTTGAGATCACAGAAATATTAATTTCATAAAACATTTTTAGTGTTATACAAAATACAAATATTAAAAAATTATTAAATGCCTTAAAATGTCTTTTTTATTACTAATTTTTTAACTTCATGTTACACATTCAAACGTGATCTAAATTTGGATTTTATGCACTGCAGAACAGAAGAACTAGTCTCGCATAAATATGTAGATACAAATTGTAGCAAATTCTTTGTAATATTTTAACTAAAAATATTCAACCAAAACAGATTCAAAGGCAGTTTTGGCATAAGAATTATTTTTTGGTTCTATTGCTTCTTTTTGAAAATTACCAAATATGTGATCAATAGCAATGTTGAATGGATTACGAAGTAAACTGGTTTGACAAGAATTAGTTTTAAGTTTCCGATAATATCCGGAAAATTAATCGTGAAGTGAATTCATGTCTATTATTATACTTTTCATATGTTTTTTTCATCAGATGAATCCAAAATATAATTCAGCAGTGAAAAAACTTATTGAATCAAATACAGTTTATGTATTTACTTGCCTGCTTTGTTGTTTAATTTTAAGATTATTTAACGCCTCGAAAAAAATT
The DNA here is from genome assembly GCA_932274085.1 of Protocalliphora azurea. NCBI lineage: Eukaryota > Metazoa > Arthropoda > Insecta > Diptera > Calliphoridae > Protocalliphora > Protocalliphora azurea. The sequence continues at coordinate 19,324,191 of OW026521.1, read as the reverse complement.
ATTGATATAAACCAATAAATTTTTATAAAAGTCTTCATTTTTATCCAAAAAGGAAAATTTTTACTTCTTTTTTTAATTCGAATCTCAACAGACATTGATATTAAGAAGAAATTTCTAATGTTTCGCATTTATATCGACGTATAGGGCTTTAAGAATTCTAGTTCTGAAGGCACTAATTTTTATAAAATTTACTACGTCTATAGTAGTATGAAGAGTAATTTTAAATAGTATATACCGGGTAAGTATTTCTTGCGAAGTACTTGACGGTATATTATTTTCATTACTTTCCTTCATCAACTTAAAAAAAAAAACTGATTGCGAAGCTATTATTTCACTATCTGCAATAAATATGGAATAAAAATAAAAGCTGGCTTAAATTAGAAACATCAGTCATTTCATCAATAAGCAGGCCATCAATTCTTTTTTTCAGAATTATCTGACAGAGAGACTTATCTTACATTATATCCCCAACGACAGCAAAAAAATGCTTTGTTAAATGTTCACCAATTGTGTGTGCTCCCTTTTGTCTTTGCTATTAGAATTGATATCCAACTTTGGCATAATTATATTTGCCGAAAAATAAATCTTATGTCATATAATTTCATACACATTTTCGGTCTCTCTCGTGGACCCCCTGGAATGTTGCTACGTTCCTCTAGGGGTCTGCAGACCCCCATTTGGGAAACATTAAAATAATCAAGAGAATAGTCTATAAACTTCTTTTTGGAATTGATGGTCCATAGTCTAGTTTATATACTTAACTATAGCATAGTCTATAGTCTAGTTTATATACTTGACTATAGACATGTCTCAAGGGCCTTTGGTTTCCTTTCCCTCTTTTCTTTCTCTTGTTCTCCGTTTTCCTATCAACTTTTATTTCTTCTTCTAAATTGCAGAAAACGAATTACTTCTTTAAAAAAATCAGTTCTCTCTTCAACAAGATCACGATATAATATTAAAGGTAACACTTGATAGGCCAAGAATTTGATGCATATTTTTCTAAAACGTTTTCAGTTTAGTTTCTTCACTCTCTTTACATATTGTTTCATATTAACCAACAGCATTAAAGATTCCTATTGCATTGTGGCATTTATGTTTTATAGCAATTGTTGCATGGCGAAGTAAAGAAAAAATAAAGAACGCAGGCGCGTGCACACACAGAAGCCATTATCACGTCTACCCAAGCTGTCGACTAGGTTAAGGTAATTGCTCGACAGCTAAAGACATAAGCCGTCTTTATAGCAGCAGTAACAATAATAAGAAAAAAACATTTATATAACTTTTAGTTAAAAACTAGCAACAATCATCCTTTTTGTATGATTTTTTTCTACTGGTTGTACCTTGAGTCTATATATTGTTCTTATGAAAAAAAGTTATTGAGAGGAAGCGGGATGTTGTTCATCATTAGCACAACTAATGGATGTACACTTATTCATGGCTTTTTTTCTATTTCACTTTGCTGAAATTTTATTTTTGTTTTTTTTTTTTTTTTTGTTCATTTAACTGTCCATATTGTGGCCTAGAACAAAGCAAAGCTGGACTTCTTTTTAAATTTAACTGGGATTCTGATGATGACGAGTATGTTCGTGTTGCTTGTTTTTTTTTATTTCTTTTTATTTGTTGGTATTGTTCTATAAGTAAAATTGCATTTGTAATATTTCGTTTTAAACAAAATTAAAAAACCGTCTTAAAGATGTACAACATAAATTTAAATAAAGCTTAAATATCACGTAAATTGCTTACTAAAAACTCTAACCTTTCATACCTTCTTACTAGCCACCAGACTAGCAGCCATATGAACATAACCAGCCAAAAGACAGACGGACAGACAGACTTATAGCAATAACAACGTTTGCTACAGAAAATAGCAGAGACCATCTGTAAATTGTATTTTGTTGCTGTCTTATACTCTTGAATTCTCTAGTTACAATTTTTATGATTTTTTTTGTAGTTGTTATTTAAAAATGTTGAGCTTAAGTGTGGTAAAGGAATGCAGTCTTTGATATAATTTGGAAGGATATGGATTACAAAGTGAGTCGAAATTGGAGTATTTTCTTGAGTTTCATTAAAGCCTATATAATGCGTCTGTCCTGTGCTAATAAGATATTGAGGAGCTTCGTAAATCAGCATCCGCTTCAAAGGACCATAAAATATATTTTCTGTTAATTCTAAGAAGAATTTCAGACTGATTTTTCGAGCATGTTTTTTAAACCACTCGATTTTTTGTGAAACTAATAACAGTAAAATGGTTTTTCGAATAACAAATTCTTTTAAATCTCTATTACTTAGTTAAGATTGTTGTGGTTTTTTTTTCTTGCATTTTGTAGATCAATGTTACAACTTTTCATATTTCGTTTATTAAACATTCTATGTTTTCTTTCATTCTTTCTTTAGACTCTTCTTTTTTCGATTTGTTGCAGTCATTTTAATTTGTTGCAACTTTTAGCCCCGCTTGCTGGGGCCACTCATCGGCATGTTTTATATAGTTTTTTTTTTCTTAGCTCTTTTCATCATATGGTTGTAGTGATTTTTTTTCTTAAACTGTGTGTAGTTGAGTTTCTTTTATTTAGTGGCAGTGGCTTAAAATAGTCATTCTTTTTTTATTCTCTTGATTTTAGTCGTGGTCGTTTACACGATGTTCTTTTGTGATTTTGACAAATGTTAAACATGTCTACTTGTATTGAAATCACTTTTTTGTTGTTATTGTAGTTGCTGTTGCTGTTGCAGTTGTTATTGTTATTACTGTTGGGCTGTAAATGAAGAATTGAAATAATTCTCAGGGTATGATAAATTGTTAAATACTTAACAAATATGTTGATAATTTCCGTGAACATAAATGCAAAAATTTTCAAAAAAAGAAGAAACTTAGTTGCAAATAGAAAATAGTTTTCAGCAATGCAATCAAGCTCAGCTAAAGTTTAGAATAGCATCTGAAGTAGTTTTTCTTTTTTTTTTTCGAGTTTAAAATAATGGGAGGTGGATCTGTTTTTTAAAAACTATGAAATGACTTGACTTTTATTATACAAGTTTTGCGCAAGACATTGTATGACTGTCAAGGTTTTGCCCACCGTTTTGTTTTTCCTGCCGCTGGGTGGAGGTTAAATGCTGGAACAGGATTCAATGTGTTTTTTTTTTTTATTTTGTTAATCAAAACGAAAAAATGATTAATGTTGGGTAATATGTTTCGAAAGAGTCATTTGAAAGGAATTGCTAAAAGGGATGGTAAATGCAAATTCTTTTATTTCAGCTATTTTCCCAAAGGAATAAAATCGGTAGTTGAGAATTTGAAATGACAGAGATTTTCTTAAGAAAATAGTTTAACCAGAAGTCACATGAAAAAAAGATTTGAGTCACCTAATTTAAATGAATGACATAAGACTTTGGATTGTAAAAGCTAAGACCATATTACTGCTATTATTTCCATAAAAGATCGAGTAATTTAAAAAAACATGCTGAAAAAACTTGCTGAAATACTTCGAAGAAGATACCAGATTGAAATAAAAACTTAATTCGCTTTCCTGTCAACACTGAGCAGTAGCAGAGAAAATCTTTAACGTTAAGTTCTTTGAATACAGCAAAAAAACTATGACTAGAATTTTTTAATAAATCATTATTTAGCTTAAAATAAAATTTTATTAAAATATTTATCTAATTTTAATATTTTGTTTTATTGATTATAAATAATTTGAAAATATTAATAACAAAAAGTGACATTTTCGGAAAAAATAAAAATTAATTTATACAAATTATGAAATAAAAAATAAATCACTTATTTAAAAGCTTTTAGAGGTAAGTTATTTCAATTATCGTATAGATTTTAGTAATATTCATAATAACACTTTGCTAGTGGCAAATTTTAACAACTGTGGCATCTCACTGGAATGCTAATTTGTGTACGCCGAAATAATAGGAAATTAGAAATAAAAGGCGCATTATTTATGCAAATTAAACAATAATTTTGAATATATACTCCAGTCATAAATTAAATAGATTTCATCCAGATTTTTAATATTTGTTTGAAAACTTCATTGGTAACACTAGTTAACTTTTTTATGAAGTTGTAATAATAATTTTTGTTAATTTAATCAGTAATTTAGTTAGTTTTGTAATTTAGCGTTCAAAATATATTTAGTAAGAGTTTATGATCCTTTACTTAAATAGAATCTTAATTGTTTATTTTGTTTAAACTTAACAACTAAATTTATAAAAAAAACTTAATTTTCCTATCTCCTCTTTTAACCATTCAAAATGAAATATCTAAAAAACGAGCACTAACTTTAAAAAATGGTTAACACCATTAAGTTCAGCGTCGTTGGCTTGGATTTATCCAATGTTTATCCATATTGTTAAAAAAAATAAGTATCATTTTCGAGCATAGTGTAATTGATATTTATATATGTATCTTCTAGATGATCCAAAAGTAATATCTTATGAGTCGATTCAATGTTCGTTCGTAAGGGTGGTTCATTGGCTTGCTCACAAGGATGTGGCCTTATCGTTCACACATACCAAAGTTGTTTTTAGCTAAAGTTAAAAATTTATCTTCACTTCGACATCTAGGTAAGTTCATAAAATATGTAGCGTATACAAATCAATCTTCGGAGACTATCTAGATACAATTGAAACAAACGTTTCAATCCATTTTACATACATATATTGGTTTTCCCGTCCATCTTGCTTGATTCAGAACTCTTGGTATCTTGAAACTAAAACCGTTTCTAGACCAACGCCGAGTTACATCTCTCCTCTTGAATGATTTCCATCTTTTAGGACATTTTGAATGTAGTTAACTATACACACTCGTTATTTGCACATATATACACATAGTCAATTCAATTACAGTTCCATCCAGATCTTTTAATCTGTCTTAATAGGTTATTATTAGGGGTCTTAAAATGTATATATGTATATATGATCATTTAAAAAATGTTTGATATAGAACAGCTACAAATAAAATCTGCAAGAAAAAAAACAAGAGCAACATATAAAAATATTTAGAAACACCTACAAAGAGAAAAAGTAACAAAATGTTTTCAACAAAATTGCGATGAACCTAAATACACCTTCAGAAAATACAGAAAAATTCCTACAAAACGAATCAGAAGTGTAACAATATAAAATTAACTACCATAAAATAATCTAAAAGCTTATAAAAAGCTTGGTACAATTCATTCATGAAACTTTTTGCAGTCTTTAAGTTTTTTCTTACATTCAAGTATTTGTATTATTCAAGTTCGTTTTATTAATTTTGCACTGTACACATATGTATATATATATATATATATATATATATATATATATATATATATATATAAATATATATATATATTAATTGCAAATTTGTTTGTTTGTATATCAACCACGCTCAAACAGCTGAATTGATTTTCAGGAAATTTGAGGAACAGATAGTATCAGTGCCGAAGTAGGTTATAGGCTTGGTTAGATTTCGATTGGACGTCATGCCCACATTTTACGCATACTTTTAGAAAAAACAATTTTTAAATTTTCCACGTTACTAATGAAGCTATTTACATTAAATTTAACACACAGAGTGCTTGCACTATATATATATATATATATATATATATATATATATGTGTGTATATACAGATTTAACACTAAATAAGTTCACGCCCCACAGTGTCACACTTTCCAGTTTTAAACCACAAAAAAACCACTTTCGCAGGAATTAGATTGAAATTGCATATTCTGTTATTAGACAAAGCCGTAAACCCTCCCACTAAAAATAGGCGAGTAGAACCACTGTCACTCCCATACTACATACGTACTTTTAATATATTTTATTAAAAGCGGAATAATTTAAAGGTATGCACATATTTACATAACAAATTTTCAGCCATTACCTCAAAATTTTGAACCAATTCTTAACAAACTGCCAATATGAGGTACTGCACATTTTTTTCTAATTTTTTAAAAAATCGGAAAGAGTCGCAGCCAATATTCTCAGATATAATTTTTCGGATGTTCTTTTTTATAAAAATCGTGTATTTAAATTGGAACTTGATGGAACTTTATTCTATTATAAATAGAAGTTCCAAAATATAAATATTTTTTAATATTAGGATGGATACATTTATTATTATATGCCGAAGAAACAATATCAATAACTGCAGTATTTGCTGAGGCATATACAGTTAAAATTAAGGTTTTTTCCACAAATACGAAATTACAAAGCTTTTATTTTCGTATTTTGGTCGCTCTCATTTGGCTAAATGTGACACTCCGCGCCTGCTTGAAAATGCATGAAAATAGTCAAAACAAAACATACATTAAAATTAATGTTTTTAGCTTCGTTTTTATTGCAATATATTAGCATGATAATGGTCCTTATGTATTCCAAAAATCATTTTGAATGCTTTAGCAAGTAATTTTTACACATTTCAAATATAAAAAGAAATTATCTTAGAAATTATAAATTTGTACCAACATTTATAAATTTCTTTAGTTATACTTCTTTGATTATTTACGTAAAAAATATGAACATAGTATAGAAAATATGAATATCGTAAATCTACCCAAAGTGTAATGGCAATCTGATTTTACTAAAACTCTCTTGGATACTTTTATCTTAACTTTCTTTTTTAAAATTTTAGTATTTTCAAAACAACTTCAAAACGGAAATAGATATTTATTTAATTAAATGTAATTTCTCTAAGCACTACTCTTTGCCAACTAATATTTATTCATATGAAAAATTTTTGTTTTTAAATTAGCATAATTTTGTATAGTCAACAATATAAAATTTTTTAAAGCAGCTATATAAAATTACTATTCTATTTTGCGTTTTTTTTTTTCTTTCATTTAATACCACTTATGTCTGAAAACGTCTTGGGCCTAAAATATAAAAAATAAATACTTTTAAGCTAAAAAGCCATAAATTATAATTGTTTTTATTATATGGTTGGCATGATTTTTAGTAAAAATAAAACGTTTAATAACATGATAATTTAAAAAATGTTTGATATAGAACAGCTACAAATAAAATCTGTAAGAAAAAAAAAAAAAAAACAAGAGCAACATATAAAACATTTAGAACATACATACAAAGAGAAAAAGTAACAAAATATTTTCAACAAAATTGCGAACCTAAAACCTTCAGAACCTTCAGAAAATACAGAAAAATTCCTACAAAACGAATCAGAACTGTAACAATATAAAATTAACTACCATAAAATAATTTAAAAGCTTATAAAAAGCTTGGTACAATTCATGCATGAAACTTTTTGCAGTCTTTAAGTTTTTTCTTACATTCAAGTATTTGTATTATTCAAGTTCGTTTTATTAATTTTGCACTGTACACATATATATATATATATATATATATATTTATATGTTTGCATGTTTGATTCCATAGAGAAGACCTTAACCGTTTATATGGGAATAATAACCAAAGATATGTATGTTTGCAGCAACAACAACAACAAACAAAATAAATAAATTTATAACTGTGTCTGATCATAGTAATTAGTTTGAATTTGATTTTATTGGCCGCACATAACACACATATTTGTTGCGGTTAAGAAATTTACAAAATTGTTATACAAAAAAGTAAAAGTATATCTGAAATTACGCTATGGCATTCAACAAAAATTATATGGAAGCGATTGAAATGATATCATTAAATTTTACGAATGAAATAAAATGTTTGTCTATATTGAACTGGAAGATATTTTTGTTTTCTTCAAAAAGTATTATTAAAATATTATATTTTTAATCAAAAATGTTTAACTCAGATATACATATATATATATATATATATATATATATATATATATATATATATATAACAAGGACCAATTGATCCTGGAATGATAAATGTTACATGGTTTCGGTAGTATTACGTCAAAAATGTTATGGTTGGAGAAGCAAAATATAATTACTTTTAATAATATTGTGGTCATGATACTTAAAGTTTATTATATAATTTTATTTTTTAATGGAAATCCCTATTAAATATTTTAGTGTGATTGACTGAAACATATTATATTTTTAACAAAAAACAAATTATGACAGATATGCAAAAATATTTTTCTTATAAAAATTATAAGATATTAAAAATAAATATAATATGTTAACTTTTTACAATTAAATGTATCATGGTCTCAAATTTCGTATTTTGTTTGTTATTGAATATTCGAATATTTATTTTTTTACTATAATACTTACTTTTCAACTTTAATATCTGTTTTTGCGTTTTGTTTTAATAAACATCACTATGTAATTCTCATTTAGTTTATATAATTAGCATAATAATAAAGTATCTCATATTATAAAAATATCTTTGTATATTAACATTTACAACATGTAATGAACCAAATAAATAATTAATGAAACAATAATATTTGATCATAATAAGATAAATTTAAAGCATATTATCTGAAAATTCGATCATTTTGATACCCTTCATCACTGGTGTAAATGGAATATATAAGTTTGCCATTTCGTTTGTAATTTCTACAATATTCATCTAAGACCACAAAATAGCATATACTTTTTGGATCCTTATTGATTGGGAGGTCGATATAACGAAGTCCGTCTGTCTGTTGAAATCACTTTTTAGAAAGCCCCATGTATTGAATGTATATGTCATATACACCAAATTATAGGGAATATTCCTTAGAACGATACTGGTAAAAATCGGTTAATTAATGACCAAGATATCGCCAAAAAACCAAAAAGGCCCCTAAAAGCGTGTCTATTTTCGACTTTTATAAGTACCTATATAAGCTAGCGATTTCGCTTTTGCACAGAAAATTCGGAATCTTTTATCAAATGTTTTTGCGGAAGAAATAAACAAAATCGGTTCAATAGTAACTGAGATATTGGTTAAAATGCGTTTTTGGGCTTTGTGAAGATTCTATATGTGCTTCAAAATCACCGCTACCGTTGAGTATTTTTTAAAGGCGTTGAAAAAAAGGGCTTTTAAAAAATAAAGTCGCCAAAAAAGGGGGTTTTTTTGAAAAAAAATTTTCAACTTTTTCAATACCTAAAAAAGTACTCAAGGTTTGCTTATCTGATGGAAACAAAAACTATAGATATCGTGTATAATATTTAACATACAATTTTCTTTTTATTAACTAGATTTATATATTTTTGTACGAGGTCTTCACTATGACTCCAGTCTAGTACCGAAAGCAGAGAATCAAAAGTCTTGACCTAAAGTTTGTTGTACAATCTATTTTTTATTAGTGATAATTAGTATATAAATAATTAGAATATAGCGCTTATATGATAAAACCGATTCATAATATGATAAATTCAGATCATTATATGAGAAAATCAGATCATAAAGTGAAAAAGCCGGATCATAACATAATAATATTTTTAAACACGACAGTAAAAAATTGGTTCATAATATGACAAAGTTATATCCTTCTATGATTAAGTATAAAATTATTATAATTATTAATTATAACCATAACAATTTTACGACAACTATATAAAGTTTACTAGAGAAATAAGTTATAAGCATTTTGACTATTCCTTCTCAAGTACTAGGTATTATATGATTTATTTTTCATAAGAAAACTTTTACAGATTCACATTCAGCCTTTATAAATCATTCCCCTTAGAATAAATTCAGAGCTCCTCAGTTCTTAAAATAAATTGATATCGAAGTGAAACTCTACGAAAATAAATTCTAGGTGGTCAAATTCGGAAGGGTCTATTTAAAAATCATCTCCGTATTATACGTTTTTAAATAAAATTTTATTTCAGAGAAAAAAAAAAAAAATATTAAATATAGGAACCCAGCAAACACTTGATAGTGATAATTATTTACGGATGATGACAATATCAAACCGTCTGTATTACATAGGAGTAGTTTAATAGCTATTTATTTATAACCCGGTACTTAATTACTTATTTATGACCAGATTCTTGAAAATTCTGCTTTTTATTGATTTTTTAATTAATTTTTAATTTTAATATAGAAGTGATAAATATATAAAGAGGTGGCATTGTTGGTTATTATTAAGTTTTTAAAATCTGCAATTAAAATATAAAAAATTTTTGCGTTTAAAATAAAAATAAAATATATTTTTATATCCTGACATTTCAATAGTTCTTTGCCACCTAAAATATAACTTGTTCCTATCGTTATACAACAGCTTGGAAGTAATTAGTTCCTGCAGTGACAGTAATGACATTCTACAATACCTACTTGTAAATAGTTGCTCCAATGTCATCGCTGTATTAAAATATATTCACCTAATATATAAGTAAAGAAGAGCCATTACATTAGCTTCTTAACTAATTAGCAGTGTTAGGAGGTGAGGAAAAAGGAGGCTAAGTTGAACTTTAAAAAAGGTCAAAAATAAGGCCAGAAAAGGTTGATTATTTTATTTAAAAACTTAGTTTTTCTTGTTCTCATAAGCTTTTGAAGATATTATTAAACATTTACAAATAAAACATAGACGACCCATTGAAAAATCGCCCAAGCATATATCATACAAATTTATGTTATATTTCATATGAAATGGCTCATGTTTTGAAGTGATTTTTCTTATTTTTTCAACTATAATTCCTTTTTTATTAAATATTTCAAATTTTTGGATGATTTTTCGCTCTTTTAAGAATTTTTTGATATTATAGTCCTAAAATATATCAAAGTACATTCTAGTATATTAATTATAATAATTGATTTAATAAGTTTATACATTTACCTAAAAATTAAAAATATTTAACTTATTGTAATTGTAAAGCTAATCTCGATTTCTGTGTAAATAAAAATAAAATTAGCAATAGCAAATAAGAAATTATTATTATTATTTTTTTTTTTTTTTTTTGTTTAAAATACTAAGAATTTTGCCTTTTTATAATAGTTTTAAAAATCAAAAAGGTTAGAAAAAACTATAAGCGAAAACGGAAATTTTGAGGCTAGAAGCAGAATAAAAAAGTTAGATTTAGTCTTAAAAAGCTAAACTGGCAACACTGCTCATTACATGGCAACCAAAGTGTTTGCTAGAAAAGTTAGAAAATAATTTATATCCAAGTTTTGATAGCAATTTAGTCATGTATAGTATGACAAATATGAATTTAGGGTCTTCTTAATTCACATGTAATTTATAGATACAGTCAATGGTGGTTTTAGGGTATTGTTGATGTTAATTAATTTGTTATATTTTTATTAAACAGTTTTATTTTTGTGAAAATTTGAATTGTTGTCTGGCACTTTATATAAATGTGCTTATGAATCTACAAGGTAACAAATGCTCATGAAACTTCAGTGGAATTTATTAAGCAGAACAATTAAAAAAAGAATTCAAAATTTTATTTCAAATAACATTAAATCTATTGACCACACTGTGTATATTAGTTATGCTGTTATATAAACGTGTCTTTAGTTATATTTGATTTATTTAAAAACATTTTTTCCTTTATATAGCAATCAGCAACCAACACCAAATGCGTAACTAAATACGCTTAACTATACGTTCTCTTTTGGACTTTATATAAAATTTTAATGCAGACATTTCAACTGAATATCTTGACCACTGCGTGAAAATGCTCATTTTAAGTATTCTTTATTATCAAATATGATTTTATATTTTGGAATTTGTGTTCCTTTTTGCCCTTATATTAAAGACTGTTCAAAATATTTTTTTTCCAGCATTTATTAATAAAAGGTCTTTTTTGGTTAAATGGTATAAATTAAGAATTATTACTTTAGCATGCAAATTTTTAGTTTATAGTCTTTTGTATTTTGGTGCTCTTTAACTTTCAGGCAATAAAAATTAAAAAAGTTTTTGAATTTTTTTCAGTTATACTAATTTCAGTTATTGAAAATATTTTTTTTTTTTTGAAGATTCGAGTCTGGCTTAATTGTATGCTTTTTTATATTTCAACATAGCAATTTATTCTGAATATAAATTAACTTAAATTTCAAATAATTTAAATTATTTAATAAAATCGCTTATAAAACTGTCTTTTTCTTTTCTAAGAATAACACTCATGATCGGTAAATTGAAATAAATCTAGTTCATGAGTGAAATAATTAAAACATTATACTACTAGTTACTTCTCTATACATTAATAGACAATTAGGCGTCATTGACAGCAAACGTTGTTGTTGATATGAATTACAAGTGACACTTTTCATCTGACTACACCTACTGCAATACTCTTAAACGAATACGTTTATACACATGTACATACATATGTATGAGTATGTGCTCTTATTTGCCATTTAATGACATTTTTATTAAATACATAATTAAATTACTGTCTGTCGTCATTCTGTTTTTTGTTTGTGTTTTTTTTTTACATAAACAAAAACAAACGTAACAAGTCATTAACACAAATTAAACGCCAACAGAAATTGAAAGTAAAATTTCAACAAATTTGGTTTAATTTAATTTCATCAGCTGGAAATACTTTTAAAGCAAAGGTTTTTTTTCGGCTATAAAAAATTAGTTAATTAATATTTGAAAATACAATTAAAAATTCTTCTTCTTAACAAAACTGAATATACGTTTGTTATACAACTATTTAAGGCAAATATTTCATTTGACTTATTCAAATGATCGATCAGCCTTCTGTGTGTCTGTGTTTTCTTTTTCACTAATTTTACTTATTGATTTGCTATAAATCTTTTTATTGTCTAAAAAAAAAACGATGAAATAATATATATAAAATAGTAAATAATTTGTTATCTTTGACAAAACATCTTGTTTGGATTGCCTTTTGTGGTTGGTTGTGGAAACCGAACTGTGATATATTATTTATTATTTTTATTTTTTTGCTGTTGTTTAAAAAAAATGTTTAAACAACAGCAAAATTGTTAGGGAGAACCAATAAGAAAAATATTATAAAATTATACGAATTTAAAAAAAATATTATTAGTTATTTTTTATAAGAATATCTTTTCAGCAGAAAAACTTCATTTAGGAAGTGGTTGAACATTTTATTTTAAGATTTTTGTTTAAAAAATAGTTAATGTTAAAAAATAGTTTTCTAAATTTTCATTAAAGGAACGATTTTAAAAACTTTTTTACACAAATTTATACAATGAGGATAGTTTTTTCAAAATTTATCGACTTATAAACTTTTCATATTTTCGTTGTAAAATGTTTTCAAAATTTTGTCCAGATAACAAAAGAGAAAAAAAATGGCCAATCGACCGGCCCAAAACGTGTAATTATGTGCTCACCGAAGTGTTCTTGCTGAAACCAAATGTCGCCGAGATTACGAGCTTCAATTTCAGGTATCAAATAGTCGGTTATCATGGCACGATAACGGTCGCCATTGACGGTTACATTCGTACCGGCATCATTTTTTAAGAAATATGGACCGATGATTCCACCGTCCCACAAACCACAACAAACCGTTGTTTTTTCTGGATGAAGTGGCAGTTCTTGAATCTCTTCAGGTTTCTCTTCGTCGCAAATGCGGCAATTTTGTTTGTTTACATACCCATTGAGCTAGAAATGGGCCTCATCGCTGAACAATGAAAGCCAGAAATGGGCCTCATTGCTTGGAACTTTTCAAGAGCCCATAGAGCGAAGCGATGTCGCTTGGGAAGGTCGAGCGGCTTCAGTTGTTGTACAAGCTGTATTGTGCAATTTAAGATCTCGACGTAAAATGCGCCAAGTCATTCCATACGTCAGTCCGAGTTGCTGCGAATGGGGCCGAATCGACTCTCCATGGTCTTCGTGTATACTCTCAGCTACGACCGCTATATTTTCTTCACAGCGTGCTGGACGTGATCTATTCGGTTGAATATTATCCAGTAATGAATGCTGGGTGGTGGTGTTGCGAATAGTACGCTCAGTAGGCCGATTATGTTGACCAATATATATATATATATATTTAAATCAGTTCCAACCAACCTGGGTGTTATTTCACAATAAAATAAAACCCAATTTTTATGGAAAAAAATTAGAATTATTATTTAATTTTTAATTATTATTTAATTTTTTACTGAGATATGTATGGTACCAGTGAGGATACCGTGACGAAACTCCTAAATGAGTTCCGTTAAAATAACTCATAACAAGATTAGTCTCGACAAAAATGAAGAAACTCCCACATCAAAAAAAAAAAAAATGAAATTACTCGTACTTCTAAATAAAATAATTCCCAACGTTTGGGATTCTTATCATAATAAAAAAAAAAAAATAAGTGCAAAATTTAATTAAATAACTGCCAATGAAACAAGTCCCAAAAATATAATAAGTCCCAATAAATCGCCAAAAAATAGTTATAGACTATGCGGAAGTACTTTCATTAGCGAAGCATGCTGTATTCAAAACCAACAGATGAGAAATCCTTTTGGCTGCGGGCAATAAAAATCAAAAAAGTCCCAAACTATAAAAGGAAGCTTTTTAAAATAAAAAATTATATCGAATATTATTTTGTAGCACAAAATTAAATTTTTAAAATGCAAAATGTTCTTAAATCAAAAGATACTAAAAAAATATTGAAAATTGTTCATATTTGGGCGAAACGCAAAGTTGGAAACGATTCAAAAATGTAAAACGGTATTGGTATTTTGGATTATTTGATAATTTTAAATTGGGAATTATTTCATTTATTTTTGAACTTATTACATTAAATACGTCTCTTATTTTCTTTATTATGATAAAAGTCCTAATTGCTGGGAATTATTTTATTCATTGCTTTAGAAATAATTTATTTTTTATTTATTATTTTTTTGATTTGGGAGTTTTTTCATTCTTGTTAGCAACAATTTTATTGGGTCTTATTTCATGGTATCATGAGTAATACCAATTTATTTCATTATTTCTGAATTTAAAATAACTACTTGCTGGTAGTGATTTAAGTGAGTAGTGTTATATATTGTAATTTAATAGAGTCAAATAGTGACATGTTTGTAATGAGTATGATGAATGAAAGTATAGGTGCTTTTAAGCACTCGAAAAACTAGTTTTTGGACTGTCTTTTATAAGTACCTTAGTGAAAAGGGTTCATTATTGGATATTGCCATAGAAATACAAGAAGTTTATCACCTAAATTCTAAGAAGTTACCAACTTTTTAAATAGTTGGTAACTACTTACAACTAGGGTGAAATACTTGCTATACTTTTATAATAATGTCCAAGAATTCATGTTCAATACTTCCTATTTAAAAATCAAAAAATTTTTAAATAATTAATTTCCCATACTGTTACCTCTATTCTGTCATGGTTCTAACATCTACTATGACAGTACCGTATGTTAATGTATTTTTTTAAACACCGCAAAATAGTTTTTTTCAAAATTTTTTTTATTGTTTCTACTCATTTTTTTTCTCTCCCTTTTAATTTGTTGTTTTAACAAATTATTATTAATCTCTAAAGATCGCCTAGCGTATCAAATACATACCACTTGCTTTATACGTTTTTTTTTTTAAGTTTTGATTTAAATAAATTTTCATCAATATTCCATATAGTGTTTCAAAAGCAATATAAAATTGTTAAAAATGTTTTAAACATTTATAGCAGAAAACAAAATAAAAACACAAATAAACTATAGATATTTAAACAGAGATAAGCGTTTTTTAAAACATAAATCATGAACGAACGTTCTCTGTATGTGTATTGTTTTATAATCTAGATTTTGTTATAGGATTTATTTGAATTTATTTTTGTTTTACTAATAAAAAAAATATATATACTTAGAAAAGTAGTGGTAGTGGCCAACAGTTTCAGGGTCAACAAATGTGTCGTTAAGTCAAATTTATGTTAAAGATCAATACAGATATTCAGGCATTTCTATTAATTTATGGCATAAGAAGAAAGGTTCCCATCATATTGAATGGAAGAGGGTAATGTTAGGATGTTAGAAATTTAATAGAAAATATTTTAAAAATATGCTTAGTTATGAAGACTTTTTGATTTTTAGTCGCCGATATGATGAATGTAAAATAGAATTTAATATTTCTAAGAGATATTGATTAAAAACAAATTAATATTTAGTTTTTGGGAAGAAATCTGGATTAAAGCCTGATTTATTTTTATGAGGTAATCAAAATTAAACTCTAAAAAAAGTGTTTTATGCTCATAAAAATGCTTCTTAAAATCGGAAAATATGCCGTAAAAAAATATGGTTCTTATTTATTTATTTATTTATTTTTTTTTTTTTTGAGTAAAATTTTAAACTATCTACTATTCATGCCCAAAATAAATTGATTTTTATTAGCAATTGCTAAAAAATATTTTTTTTTTTTTGCACTAAAAAATATTTAAAGCTAACGCATTGCATGGAAATTATTACGGAATCTTATGAGTAATTCCATTTTAAATTAAAAAAAAATTTGTCCACTCTGAAATTTTATCTGTTATAAGTATACCGATAAGGCTGCTTATCAAAGAAATATAAAAAAAATTAAAGATGGAGTTTTTTAAATATACATCTCTAAAGATAACTTTTACAAAAAAAAATTGTGTTCAAAAAATATGTTTTTAATTTTTATATGAAAAAAACTATTTTATATCTGTTATACAACAAAAATTATGGCGATTTCTAAAATATATTCATTACTTTCAAAGCCATAGAGTTACCACAGTTTTCAAACTAAAAATAGATAAAATTCATTTTACATGCTTGTGTATTTTTCTCTACACATGCATCAAATTTTATTAAAATCGGTAGTCAAGGCTCAATATTTTTTCAATTTAAAACGAAATTACTCTGATGTGAAAGTAAAACAAAAATTTCACAAAAGGTTAATTATATGAAAATGTCTATTAGGTGCATAATATGCATGTTTTTCTATCTCTACGAAATATGCAAAATATGTTCTTTAGTGTAACATATGCAATATTATGCTCTTAATTATAAAATATGCAATAATGCAATTTAAGTTGTTAAAATATTCTCTAAAATAATTATTTTCAACAAAAGTACAACTAAATATAAATATATGCAAAAATATGCTGTAACAAATCGATGCTGAAATTATTAAAATTTTCCGAAAAGAATAAATAACTAACATTTTTTTTTTCATTTGAAGGCCAGGAAAAAAATATGATTTTGCATATTTTTGGTTGCCCTTATTATTATGCTACAACAGAATTTTTATTAAATGTAATTTTATTTATTTATTTATACAAAATAATCTTAAGTATAAAGTTAAAGTTTGTTTAGAGTTTAAATCACCTTTTAAAATTCTTTTACTGGTTCCTTCTATTAACAAACACCCAACAATTATCTGGTAACAAATTGTTAACTTAAAAGTTTGTAAAATTCATTTACTACCTGATGTGTGTGTGTTTGTTTATAAGAATACACATATATGTGTGTGCCTATGTAACACGGATGGCAAACATGATACAATTGTATTGTTCTTTGCACATTTTCATATCACTTTATTTAAGCAGTGGATTTTAGGATGAACTCAAAATCATCTTCATAAGTTAACCTTGGTATTTTATAAATACATTAATTTGGAAATGTAATTAGATTATAGATAAATACGTGTATT
Source organism: Protocalliphora azurea (assembly GCA_932274085.1). Classification (NCBI taxonomy): domain Eukaryota; kingdom Metazoa; phylum Arthropoda; class Insecta; order Diptera; family Calliphoridae; genus Protocalliphora; species Protocalliphora azurea. The sequence continues at coordinate 19,306,745 of OW026521.1, read as the reverse complement.
TCTACTAAGATAAACTTTTTTCTGAACAAAAATGTTCTATGCAAGGGTGATGTATTACAGTAAATATTTCAGAGAATAATGTTTACATTGAAGAAATTTTTCATGTCTCTAACGAAAGCCAATTAACACCACTTTAAAGGCAATAACTCAAAGGTAAAATTTTATTTAAAATTGCAGTTTTGCTATGCATTTTTGACAAATTGCTACCCCTTCGATTTTAATTTCTTTATTATTTTCTAATATTTAAATCTAATATCTTTAGCACAAGTTGCAATATTAGTTGTTCAGGGACAATATGATCTACTATTTTTAATATTTTTTTTAGGAAAAAGTGCAACAGTTTTTAAGAAAAAATTAATTTTTATTTTTTTATAATATTTTTGCTTTTTAGTTTTATTGGTTTTTTTAATATGTGCTCATAACTTTTTAATTATGCGTCGAATTTTATTGATTTAAATATCAAAGTAAAGTCGATCGTGGCAAATATTGTAAATGGTATTGTTTAATTTAAAAAAATACTTTCGTTAAGGATACACTCACAAAAAGAATGCAATTTTCTGACGCATTTTTAATAATTTTCTACTCTTTTGATTTTAAATATTTTGACTTAATATTGAAAGCAAATATTTTTATTACACAGTAAATTTGTAATTACTATAGGACAAGATGGTATTATACCACAAATATCAAATTAAGAAATATGATGAATATGATGTTAAATATAAATAAATTAACAAAAATTAAGAAAGCACGTAAATTATAAAAAACCGTTATTTTTGTATGAAAAAATCCGTTGAAATATTTTTTAAAAAAATTCTAAATATTGAATCAACTTGTTTCAGAACGATTTATCTTAAAATTTTTAACATTATATTTTTTATAATATAAAAAGTAAAAAAATGAAAGGGTAGAAATTTTTTTAAATGCACCCTAGAAATGTATTTGTATTATGAATGCATTTTTAAATAATTGTGTATAAGGAGGACATGTTCATCTTTTACGTAGAGATATTAGTGTTTAAGAATAAAAATTATTAAAATTTTTTTGACTTTTAAAAAAATGAAAATCAAGAATAAAACCGAGAGTTTTTTTAAATAGAAAAAAAAGCAAATAGAAAAAACTAAGGTATTCAAATGGCTCCTTAGGGTATGTGTATGCAGAGGAGCAAACCGTATCGGCGGGACTGGTGGCTAGCCGATAAGCCAATGAATTTTTATTTTCCAGCCATTTTTAATGGCTAGATCGATTTTTACGTTATTTTATTATCATTAATATAGTTATTGTTTTTAGACGTATAGTCAGAAATTTTGTCATAATATGAAAATATAGCATATTCCGTGAAAAACTCGAATTTTAAATTGTTAATGTGAAAATAAGCGTTGCGGCGAGAATACTATCTGTGAACAGTCTGACGAATCCGAAGAGTTTAATGAAGACCCTTTAATAAACAATCCATCTCGTTAGATTTTTGACAATGAAAACCTTTTAAGCTGAAACAGGGCACAGTGTCACATTTATCCAAATTAGAACGACAAAATTCGAAAATAAAAGTTTATGTTTTACGCACTTACTAGTAAACATATCACATATTATAGAAATTTTTTTTAACAAACACTTAGAATATTAAAAAGTGTCTATAGCGCGAATTATGGCTTTTCAAAGTTGAAACTTTTAAAATTACCTTAAAATTATTTAAAATATTTAACTGCATATATCTTAGTAAATACTGCAGATATTGATGTGATTATTTTGATATAATTTTTTAAGTTAAAAGAAATGCTTATAAAGTTTTATTTTTATAGGACTGAAACTAAAAAGTTCAATCGATTTCCGATTTAAAATTACAATTAGTAAATAAAAAAAAACATTTAAAAAATTATATTTGGGAATATTAGTTGCGACTTTTTTCGATATTTTAAAATATGTACGGTACATAATATTTGCAATTTTGTAAAAATTATTGGCTAAAAATTTGTTATGCAAAAATTATACTAATATTGTTGGGATTAGAATCTGCCACGACTACCTTAAAGTATTAATTTTTTTAATAAAATTTATAAAAATATGTCAGTATGAGAGTGCCAATGTATCTATCCACCCATTTTCAATGGGAATGTTGACGGCCTTGTCTTAACATAAACAGAATATAAAATTTCAATTCAATATATTCAAAACTGGATTCTTGTCATTCTGAAACTGCCAAATTTGATCTGCAAAGTGGGAGAAATAAGTTAGCAACGTCGTGTCTATACTAGAAATTTTTTGTAAATACAAACGTCAAAATTAGGGCAAATCTATGCAAGGTAATCTCAATTAAATCTTAAGCATTTTCCTCATATCCTGAAGTTTATGTATCAATATGTTATTGGATTGAAGACTATTTATTCAAAAACACCGAAAAATCCACGAAAAAATTTACTATGAAAAAATAAAAATTCCATAAAGTCGTATTTTTTTTTTTTTTTTTGGTGGTTACTAAGACAATATTATGCAAAAAAATCAAAAGTGGGTAGTATTTATTTATTTATAATTTTAAATTTTCAAACTAAAAAATGTATACCCACAATTAAAAAATAAAACAAAAATTAATCACAATTTATATGAAATATAGTTTTATTGCGGCTGATCCGAAAATTCTGCGCGCAACCGATTAGCCGCCGCCAATGAAAAATACTACTTAAGCCGACGACGATAAATTACATTTGGCTTGCTTCTCTGTATGTATGTCCAATATAAACAAAATCCGAGGACCTAAGGAAAATGTTTGGGAGTTATTTCATGAAATGAATGGTATTAAATATTGAACACGCTGCATAGGAAAAAAGACTCAAAAATTTACTATTTCTGCTCTAAAGTATCGCTAATGAAAATTGAGCTTTCCAGACATCTCGAGAGTTGCTGTAAGAGTTCTGTCTATTTCGCATTTGCTAGCGCAAGGTTTCTACCAAAACATAACATTTATAACAAAACAAGAACAATTTTCAAGTTTAATTTACACACAAGATTTTAACTCAACAAAGTTATTGCTGCAATTTTAAAATTGCGTATAATATTTTTACTAAAATTATTTAATAAAAATATTTTTAAATATGTTTAAAAAAATATTGACAAAACTGTTATCCTCATGGTCAAAAAGGTATATTTTATTTGTATGTTTGGTAAAAAATTAAATAAGCCATTTTCCATCCCTGATATGTACTATGTCTATCTTGTGAAATTTTTATTCGTGCTTTTTTAATTTAATATGAAAAACTATACTTTGAAAATCATGTGGAGTTTTATTTGCTTAAAGTAAAACATGTTTGCAAACACTTTTATTGTTATAACATTTGTTTTGGCAAATCCCCAGAGTTTTTGTTCATCATACTTAGATTTGTATAAGCTTTTTTTCTTTAAGAGTTTTTTCCATTTGTAATTTTAGTTAAAAGTTTTTGTGTCATATATGCTGCGGGACGACTGCGGATAGACAGACAGACATTTGGACGGATGAATAGAAACACAAACAGCTAGACAATAAGAAAACAAAATTATTTTACATTAAGCGTTGAGATTGTTACTCTATATCTTGGGGACTTAATTAAATTTTTACAACATTTTCCGCAAGCTGCAGTGGTACAAAGCAATATAAAACACGAAATCCAGCAAGCAACAAATGGTAGGCAGTGTTGCCAGTTTAGTCTTTTTAATGCTAAATCTAGCCTTTTTAGTTTGCCTTCAACCTCAAAAATTTGAGTTTAGCTTCTAGCTTTTTTCTAGCTTTTATTGATTCTTAAAATTGCTTTAAAAATGCTAAAATTTTAGTATTTCAATAAAGAAGAAGAACATATATATATATATATATATATATATATATATATAACCGCTGTTAGCAAAATTGAACACTGTGAAATCGCCCACAAATTTTGCATACAAATTTTAATTATACTTCATGCGAAAAATGGCTCAATGTTTTAAAGGGTTTCGTCATTTTTGAATTAATTCAGTTTTAATTTTCAAATTTTTCGATGTTTTTGTTTTTAAATTATACTTATTTTTATATTATTTTAGTTTCTATGTTTAATTATATATTAAAAAATATTAATAAATAACTAATTAATTAAGTTCATATAATGAAACACAAAACAAAAATTCTTAAATGGTAAACTCATAGTAAAAACATATTTATATATATATATATATATATCCAGCAAAAACTTTGCTTTCCTGGTAAGCTAGCAGGTATAATTGGAAACAAAAATAAACTACTTATTTTTTGCCTGAATAACTAGTTATTTTTGTTCGACTTGTTCACAAATTCATGTAGTTATTTTTTGACTCCAGGGGTACTCAAAAATAAGTACCTAAACGAAAACAAAAATAAAAAAACCAAAAAACTTTGCCGTCAGTGACACTTGAACTTGGACACACACTAACCATTCGTTTTTACTGACTAACGTCTTACTCAGTACACCATCTCGCACATAGCATCCTAAGCGACAAAAACTCTATTTAGTTTCAAATATCTTTTTAGACATTTTGATATAAAAAACTAACAGCTTCAGAATGGGGTTGAACCAACAACCATCTGGTTGTTAATCTGGCGCTCTAGCCAACTCATCCACGTGAGTGCAGGATTATAGTGCTATTATACTATTGAGTACTTATTAATGTAATACAGAGTAGGCAAATAATATGACGTCTCATTACCAAGAAACTACTTTAATAATTAGTTGTTATTATATATATATATATATATATATATATATATATATATATATATATAAGGCATTCAGCCTTTTCTGAACTTTTTTAAAATACAATTTAGCCTCCTGGCAACACTGATGGTAGATGCTGGCAAACAAAACTCCAGGAGAGTTTTTTAACAGTGACTAAAAATAAAGAGGAATGTTAGTACTATAAATATTTTTTTCTCCAATTTTATTAAAAAAATCTTTTAAATATTGTTAATGATATTATAATAAAAACTAAGGCCTTAAATTGTAATATTATATTTCCAGCCCACTGTACCCAACTGCTATTTAGTTAACAAAATTTTCTCAAAAACCTATGTGTATATATAACAATCTATTTTACTTCTTTGTGTTTTATATTTTTACTTTTTTTCTAAATTACAAACTAAATTGCTTAACAGTCAGTAAGGTTGGTTTTCTGCAAAACTAAGAGTAAAAAATAAATATTGTACAAGAAATAAAATAAAAATAAAATCAAACTGAAAACAATTCACAAAACTTTTCACTTTTTCCTGTGGTTTTCTGGTTTACAAGTATGTTTTACTTGATTTTTGTATACCAAAGATCTAATTCACATGCGCCACAATAGTGTTTAATGTATATTTTCTTTCTATTTTATTTTCCTTAATGCACTCAAAACACCAGAAAAACAAGAAGAATAAAAAAATCTCAGAAAAAAAATCTCCTATTAAAATCACAACATCAACCTCAACAATAGTTAATAATGTATAATGTATCAACTGCAAATAATTTAATAACAATCGAAATAAAAGATATTTGATATATTGAGATCACAACTTGTAAGATGTAGTGATGAGGAAAAACCCCAGACAGACAGGCCGATATAGTTGTGAGAAAGGTAAAGAAAAAACATGACAAGAAAATAATTATAAAAACTTGATTAACTGACAACATTGCATTAAGCGTGGAAATGAAGTAGAAAGTGTTGAAAATGGGAAGAAAATAAATTAGAAACAATAAAGTAAAACTGAAAAAATTGTATCATAAATAAAATAAATCTACATATGCATATTAAGGTAGCACCAAATAAAAATTTACATCATTCTGTAATACCGTTTCACAAAATTTTCGTGCTGGGTAAAAATGAAAAAAAAAAAAATCTTTTTTCGTGCTTTCGGATTTTTTTTATTCCCATTTCTGCCGAAGGTACAGTATAAAAATGTGGTTTTTTAAGAAAGGCCTTTAAGACGTTCATTTAATGGCCAGGTCCAAATGAGCCGGAATTTTGAAAATTTTTCCAAAAAGATTTGTTATTTGAATTTTTTACACTTAAATATTTAAAGAAGTAAAGCCAAAACATTGCAATATAATCGTCTAGCAGTTATACCGAAATGGTTTTTTAAATAATTTTAACGTCAAAATACGCGTATTTTAATAATAAGCCATCTAATGATAAACAGCACTTTATACTTCTATTAACAAACAACAAAACAAATTAAGTTTAAGTGAAATACCCATAAAATTTATGTTAAGGGTATTTGTTTAAGTAACACACCGAGTGCGAATTTTTCTTGTGACTCATAGCAAGAAATTATTCACTGTAAACAAGTTTGCAATCGTAAATTGCATTGCTGTCTCTGTTTGGCAGTACCAAAGTAAGTTTGGTGAATATAATTAGACACCAGCAGAATGGAATACGTATTTTCTGTGCCCCTACACACTTCATCAGCATTCGTGGTGTCTTATCCATTTTGGTTTCGTTGAGACCTAAACACTCTGTTTGTAACAAATTGTAAACAAATACATACACTCCTTAGCATAATTTTTGTTGGTATTTTACTTAAACTTAATTTGTTTCGTTGTTTGTTAACAGAAGTATGTTTGCTAACAGCAGTGTGAAGTATTATATATCATATGCGTTTTTTGATGCTAAATTAATTAAAGTCTTCCTCATACAGAATCATTTATATATGAAGAAACATATGTTTTGAAAAAATCAAATAAAATTCAAATAAGGTCGAATTTTAAAAAAAGGGAAAAAGACGTTTCAGTACAACTGTTAGAGGATTATAGAGTATTGAAATGGTTTTATTTTTTTATTTATTTATTTATTTTTTTAATATTTATATGTACAAAATTCAAATATCGATTTTTTTTTTTTTTTGGAAAATTTCAAAATTCTGGTCTCATTTGGACTTGGTATAAAACTTTTTTTATATCATTAAATACGCCTCTTAAAAGTCTTTCTTACGATACCAAATTGTTCCTTTGGCAAAAATATGAAAAAAAAATCGAAAAACCTAAAACCTTTAATTTTGATCTAGCTCACGAAAGGATTATATCAAGTTAAAAATCTCGAGAAACGGTACCTTAGAATAAAGTAAATTTTCATTTGAGCAGGGAACATCGAAGTCATATTTTCCCTTTATACAAATGGGGCCACCTTAATGTACATACGTAGTGGATGAATGTAGTTAAAAGACAAAAACGGTGCATAGATACTATGAGTATAAATAATTTTAATATGAAAGGCTTCCGGGCTATACAACTCTATTGGTGAGAGAGGTTAAAAACCTAAGACATGTTATAGATACCAAAGTACTTGTAGTTGGTACAAATTATAGTAGATGGAAAACAAAATATGAAATTAAATTATAAGTAAGGTGTAACTATAAAATATACTAAACGAAGCAAGTCGATTTTTAATTCTTACTTCACTCACCAAGACATTCTAGAATGTCGTTTAAAGTGGAAAAAACAAAAAAAATGGAAATGGAAAAAGAAACAAATTTTATTTGTTTCTTTTTCAATTAAAAATACTCCCAAACAACAATTGAACAAATACGTGTTGATAACGATAACATTCTGTATCAATAGTGAATCTGCCCCGTATGTATTCAAATGTAACGCTTCGTTTTCAAATCAGTAACAAAAATTGATTCCAATTGGCATCAAGTCGACACCAATTCAGTATCGAATTATGAAAATACATAATGTTTATTTACATTTTTAAACGAGCGGTATCAAAAAGCCGATGCCGTAAATTGTCAATGTGTTTACAACCGTCGTGGATTTTGAACCGAAATTTGTAAAAGTATTGGTTTAAAATTGGTAAATAACTATAAGGGAAAAAACTTAATTGTTAATAATACTATTCATATAGGTACATAAATATAAAAAACTATTAACTTCTAAAAGGTAGACCTAAAATATGTACACGCTTTAGACGTCTTGTTTCACTGCTACGATCTAGGAAAGTATTAGCCAGAGGATTAGGGTGCATGTTTATTCTGGATAAATAATTTTCAGTATGTCTCTGAATTTCTTCAATTAGTGATAGTATCTTTAGATCACTGCATATAGATTTATTTGTTACAAATTATGAAGCATTAGTTGTCTAGACTTAACTGAGATTTAGGGTCGAGTAGCCAGTGCAAACTGTACTTTTAATTTTTAGTTTAGTTGTTTCGAATTAATGTGTGGTTTCCATATGAGACACCTATCGGGAGTCATTCCTAAGTATTTGACATTAGTTTTCTTAGGTATTTCTTCACCATTAATTTTTATGGCAGGGTAATCTCCATGTCGTAATGAGAATGTTATGTGGCTTGATTTGTTTGTTTTGATTACTTGCAAGTATTGCGGTGTCATCTTCATAAGTAGAAAAAGTGACATCATTAGTAACTGGCATGTCTACTGTAAAAATCTCATAAAGTACAGGACCAAGAACACTGCCCTGTGGTATTCTAGGAAAGTGATCTATTATAGATTGTTGTTAAAAGTAAAATACATTTGGGAGACAAAGATTTTACAACTTTTACGTCTATGAGATCATATCCGGGAGATTTATTTGAAGAAAAGTTCTTAATTTTCAACTTTACTTTAATAGGTGTTATATATTTTCAATAGGTGTTATATATTTCACTGGTTGGTCTATTTGGTATGGAAAATCTAAGAAACAATTAACTTCATTGTGTTCATCAACACTATTAATATTAAATGGTTGAAATATGCTTTTTAAATGTGATGCCAAAGCATTTGATTGGCTTTTATCGGATCTACATCATGAGCCATCAAAATTTTTTATAAGGTTATTGCATTTAGTCGGACTTTTTAGATACTTTGTCGATTTCTATAAAAGTTATTCGTCATATTTTGAGTTATTTATTTAGGTTAGGTCAGGTTAGGTTAGGTTAGAAAGGGTGGCGTATTCATGCCTACACCCAGAGGCCGAACGGCCCATTGTGATCCCTTTATGAAGGAAAGAGAGAGAAATAAAAGTGGAAACTATACCCAATCAATCAGTTATGATTGTTCCTAAGCCATTTTATTCCCATTACAAACCCTATGAGTTTGACAAGTCCTTTACCATAAACCTCACCTAGTTCATGTAGTGTATGGCTTCCAAACCACCTTAACCTATTACGCTGAAGCCCTACACAGTGACAGAGTATATGCTCCACTGTCTCTAGCTCCTCAACATCATCGCACGTTCTACAAAAGTCTGATGTGCCAATGTCCCACTTACTCATCATATTCCCTATTGAGAAATGACCCGTAACCATACCTACTATGACTCTAAGACTACAACGACTCATACCTAGAAGATGCTTGGAATCTGCCAGTTTTAAGCTAGGCCATAATGCCCTAGAAACTCTGCAGTCCGATCTGTCATTCCAGGCTCGATTCGTGTTGTCTAGAGTCCACTCCCTTATGGCCCTAAAGAAGGACCCAATTGGAATCTTAACAGATGACTCTGTGAAAGACCTATCTAGCTCCGAGCCACTGCGAGCTAGCTCATCGGCTATTACGTTGCCAAGAATGTCACAATGACCAGGAACCCAACAGAGTCTCATCATATAGGAATCCATTAACCTTCTCAATTCCTTTCTGCACTCAAGTACCAATCTGGACCTAACAAAATGACTAGTCAGAGCCAATAACGTTGCCTGACTATCAACATAGATAGTAATCTCAGACCCTCGTTCAACATTCCCCTCAATCAAGCCTAAAGCCTTGTAAATGCCAAGAATCTCCGCTTGAAAGACACTACAACTGTCAGACAATTTGTAGGATCGTCTGATATCAGTTCCCATAAAGTATACACCCGCACCAGTGCCAACTTCCATTTTCGAACCGTCCGTGAAGACCGCGAGTTATTTATTTGTTCAATAAAGTTTACAGTTTACAAGCTTTATTAAATAGTCTTTTGTCATTAGGGTTTCTAGTTTGTTGCTAGTTTCTTCTTAAGCCTCACTTTTCATTAAAAGATTGTCTAATTTCTCTTCATCTAAATGTGGTGGTGTCGAAATAGAAGCAGCTTCATGAATACGATTGGTTAAGTTTTCCACAACATCATCGAGTTCTTTACCAATTTTTATGCTAATGTTTAAGTTAACATTTTCGTTTAACCAATTTTTAAACAATTGAAAGTTTATGTTTGAGTTATTGATGTTGCTGTTGTTAAGGGTGTTTACGTTTACCGAAGTAAAGTAGTTTATTAAAAGAGGAGAATAATTGGAGCTAAGGTCATTCAGGTTTTTAATTACTAAGCGATGGGTGGGAATTCCTCAGCATATAGCGAAATCAAATAAATCTGATCTGTTGGCCATTATGTGGGAGTACCACTAGACAAAACAGATTAATTTTGGTTCAATATACGTTTATACAGTTCTCTTCCTATAGGGTGTGTTAGTCTTGAATCCCACCACAGAGTTTTGGAGTTGAAATCGCCTCCAACTATAAACTTTTGTCCTAAATTATGGAAAAATTGTTCGTAATCTGAACATTTTACATTGTGTCTAGGAGGAAAATATATCGAAGATACTGTAACATCGTCATTATTGGACTTTATTTTTATAGTTGTTGCTTGAAGAAAAGTTTTTTTATCTCAGTCATTACTTCGTATTTAATAGACCTTCGGATAAGGATTCCAAAACCGGCATGCGCACGATTATCTGGGTGATTGGTGTTTATCAGATCATATCCGTTTATGAAAATCCACTTGTTGGGAATTGTTTTTGTCGGCTTCAGAATATAAAAATTTACTACTGGGACCATTAGTTTCATTATTATTATTAGCAATAATATTTAAACTTGAAAAATTATTAGAATGAATGTTAAAATGTGATTCCTGGTTGTTATTTTGTCTTCTAAGCAAGTTTGTTTTTTTTTTTTTTCTCAAAAAGTCTTTATATATCGCACAAACCTTTATAATTAACAGTGTGAGATTGTAAGCAATTAGTACATTGCGGAGGTGTATTTACCGGCTTCGTACATTATGCGGTTTGATGATTTAACCCACATTTTACGCATTTATAAACTTTTCTACGGTATGTTTTGGTGTGACCGAATTGTTAACACCTGTAGCATTGTACAATATCATTATTTTTATGTGGCGGTTCTATTTTGACAACAGCATTAAATAATTGTTTACTATTATAAATTTCTTTATTATTGGTATTTGGTTCAATATCGACAAAGAATATGGAAAATGGATTTTTTGTAACTTTACTTTTTAGGTTTAATACGTTTCTTATTATATGTCCATTATTTTTAATTTCTTGTTTTATTAAATCAACGGGTGTAGAGAAATGTAAATTTTTGACTGCTACTCGCTAAGGTCTTTCCTGTTTTATTTGGAATGTATAAAGGTTTATTTTCTTTTTATCAAGATATTTAACTAAAGCTTTATAAGAATTTATTTTTTTAAACATGAGTTTTACTTGCCCATCTTTTAGTAACTTGTATGAAAAATCTTCTAATTTTATTACCTTCATGTCGACAATATTAGGTATGAATGTGGGTGGTGGTTTTGGTGTTACGCTTTCATCGCTGCTATTTTGTTGGTCATCAGTGCAAATGTTTTGTAATATTTCATATTGGTTCTTGCTGGTACATGCCTGATTGTCTGTTGCTAATTTTTTTCGTTGATGATTATGCGGAGATCCAGCTGAATCTCTTTTTGTTGGTAGAATTCACTGCCAGCTATTTGTATTATCGGTTTCGCTTTCATCTGTAGATTCGCTGTCAAAAGAGATGAATTTTAATTATAACATGCAAGTATGTTAATGTAACAATGATTTTGTTTTGATTTTTGTTCTTTTAATGAATAATATATATTTGTATTTTTAAATTTTTAATACACTTTATGACTGCACTGTATCACTGCCAGATAAAGACTGTTAACAAAAATTGGAAGTAAAATTAAAATAATTTTTTAAATAAATAAATTTTTAAATAAGCTTTACAAATCAGTAGTTTTTAAATATAAGCTAGTCTGGGTATTGAGCGTTCGATTTCCGCCAGAAACTTTGGTCTGTTTTATTAAAATGGGCTAATAGTCTACGTCATTCTACTCGATTAATTACGTAAGAATATAATTTGTATTGTAACATAAACAACATAAATATTTTTATTGCAAGAATTTTTCAAATTTTATATTTAATGATCCTGGGCTTTGTAAAGCTTATATTAGTTTTAAAATGATTTGTATCCAAACTACTTCTATTCTATTTTTATTAATTACACTGTTGTACTTTTGTACGCGATCTTCTGTCGGACTCCAGTCTTACAAATCGCCGTCAAACGAATATAGGACTGAAAACATGTAATATATTAATATAAATTAAGATAAATCCGTCTTGTGCTGACGTTTGTAGCGAACGAAAACACTGGTCCTAGACCCACCTCTAAGTATATATCGACTAATAGTCACTAACTGAGTCGATTTAACGATGTCCGTCTGGCTGGCTGCCCATGTAAAATATTTTGATGAAATTTATCACGAATAATTAGTTTGGCTCAGGGACGAAGCCAATTGAAATTGCTAATGATCGGTCTATTATTTGACCTAACCCCATACAAATATCTCCCCTAAATAATGGTTAACGATCATAAATTATTTAAATATAGCAATATTTAATGAAATTCACAGTAAGTAAGTTGTATATGAGTATAAATCTTAGTGCCAAATTTCATGACGATCGGTATATAATTCATCATAGCTAGCTAGGAATCTCTCAAAAGTGCACAAATTCATAAAAGAGTTAATAACAATGTAATATTCTGTATATTTTGCATTTAATAAAAGTATTGGTCCACATACACAATAATATGGGTTATCATATGATCTGGTTTGATAGACTATATCTTTCTTACTTGTTTTATATTTGTTTATATTTCTGTTTATTTCAGATATTTCGACTTAATTTAAACAAATAATAATTACCTTACCCTTTAGCTCTTTTAAAAGTTAAATGCTTTTGTTTTCTTAATTCTTGTGTTTAATTAATTAAACTATTTGGTTTTTTACGATGTTTTTCAAAGAGGCAATTTTTATTTAACGAGTCTAAATAAATTGTGAAAATATTTTCTCTCAATTTCTTTCTATATGCAACATGTTGCTCTTTTATGTTTCTTTCATACTACCTGTTGATAGCGGTAATTTAGTGTAATTTTGTCTTTTTTTTACTAGAAAGCAGTTAAAGAATTTATTAGTTTTTAAAGTGTTTTTATTAATTTTTTATGTTTTCATCATAGATTCGCATAAAAAGAGAAGTAAAAATAAGTAGTTCATGCAGCCAATGTCAGTAATTAAGGCATATAAAGCTAAAATTGCCCAGAATGTGTTATGAAAAAAAAACTCATTACAAAAGATTATTGGTTTGGTTGAAAGAAATAAATAAATGAGAACAGTGGAAACATAGAAAATATATAAAATGTTTATAGCAAGTTGTTAAAAATAAATTTTTATTAAGACTAGTAACCTAATTTCAATAAATTAGTGAAAGGCACCCTTCTGAGATTTTTAAAAGGTATGAAAATTATGTATTTCATATATTTATAAGATTCATATTCTTTTTATAAATATGTATTTCTTTTTAATTACTGAAAAGAAACTTTTTTAAATATAAATTTGTTATTATTAATTCAAATGATTTATTATTTGCAAGCTACTCACTGCGTATTGTATTATTTGTTGAAATAACAAATTGAGGATTTTCATTATCCGCATAATAAATTTGTAACACATGCAATATTGGATGATAAAAAACTACATACTACATATTTATAACCAGCTATGCAGATATAAGCCATTTCCCCCTTTTTGTGCTAAAAAAGGAGGAAAAGATGCTGTTTTACCAACATTTTCTTGTTACACAGAAAAAAATTATTACCTTATAATTTTCAATAAATACACTTGTTTTGTTTTACATCAAATTTTAATTAAAATATTCAAGCAAAAATAAAATAAAAGAAGTAGTAAAAATAAAATTTAAGTAATTTTTTCTCATTTTTATTCTTAATTCACTGAATCATCCACTTGATTGATTAAATAAATTTTTTTAATTGGAAAATTTTTTCTATTTTTAATTTTTTCATTTATTAGTAATTAATGTAATCATTTTGGTGAAAGGTGCAAATTTAAACAATTTTCAATTGAATGAATTATCTTGGTGATTGGTGACTTTTTTTCTGTGTAATCTTACAAATATTTGATGAGAAGCATTAAAATGTAAAAAAACATTAAATATTTCCACAGATTTGTTTCACTTGTTGGCATTTTTCCTTCATCTAAACTAAACAAGCTAAATGTGATTGAAAAGTTTTGAAAAGAAAATGAGTAACTGAACAATAGTAGTAGAAAACTTTAATGCTTAAATCTACATAAATCAATTTTCATTTCCTGCAATTTTTAGACACACTCTTAAGCTTTATGCCATATAAAAAATTATTAAAAAAAAACAAGTCCAAACAACAGCAACAACAAAATTTGCAACATTAATGCCAAAAACCAGCAGTTAGTTAAGAAAACTTAAGTTTAACAGTCAACAAGCAGTCAGGCAGCCAGCCAGGCCTGTTTTTCATTTTAACCATTCTGTCAGTCAGTTATAGTAAGTTAGCCAGTGCAAACAGCCTGTTGTTATACATATTTGCTTACGTAGTAGTAAAATCATATAGCATACTGTATGAATTGGCTAAGTAAAACTATGAGTGCTCGTATTCACTGATTTTAAAAGGAGAAAAAAATTAAATAAACAATTCTATGCATAACTATGTATTGCTACAAAAACCCACTTATCTAATTGTGATTCCGGGAACTGGTTCTCCTTGATATTTTTTTTTTTTTTTTTTTTTTTGTATATATATATATATATATTCGTAGTTGCTATTATTACTTTTTTTACAATATTTGTTGTTAAAAAGCTTATACATACAAACAAACTCATTAGAACTTAATCATAACTTGATGCTTGGCACAGAGAATAAGACTTAAGTCTATACAAAATCCATAAAAATAAAACTTGAAAAAAGAAATATAAAACAAATGATATCTAAGCCAATGTAGCAAGTAAACAAATGTTTGCTGAATTTGTTTTTGCGTTCAATTTATTTGTTTCTTGTTGTTTTCTTTTATTTAGTTATGATTTGGCTTTAAGCCATATCAATAACTTGCTAAGACTAATAGACTCTTTCTATAATACTACTACCAAATATGTACATAAATATCTAAATTAAAAATTTTGGATTTAATGAAAATGGAGTAAAAAGCTTTTTATACAAATTACAAAAGAAGAATTTGTTTATGCTTATCACTAAAAAAAAAGTAACTAATTATAATTTCGAAATTATAAACATCTGGACAAAGTTTTAATATCGTACTCTTAGTTTTGAGTTTGATATTTTAGAATCGCAAGAAATAGAATATTTTAGGTCCATAAGTTGTTACTTTAGTACATAATACATTAGCACATAATACAAAATATTAGAAAACAATAGAAAGTATCAAAGTTCAATAAAAAATTATATTCTAGACCGAAATTCCTAGTATGAAAAATTTTTAAATATTTTTTGCAGATCAGCGATTTAAAATTGCTGCTATAGTAAAAATTAAATGGAGGCTCAAGAACATCTACTTTTTAAAACATCAAATTACAATTTTCAGCAATTTTGAAACACTCTCTGTATATTTCAAACAAATAACGACTTATTCAATATCTTCAAATTCATTCTCTCTTTTCTTTACATTAAAATTTCGACTTGGATGTAAATATTTTAATTCTTCTTTAAGACTAAACATAATTGTATATAAAGTTATAAATTTAATTTTATTTACAATAAAACAATATATCTCTTTAAAGTCTTTTGAAAACTCCAAAAGTTATAAAAAATTTTCTGAAATTTATGAGTACATTCTTCATCTATTTTCAGACAAGGAATTTTATTTTATATTTTATTCGGTACATACTTTTTGAAGCAAAAATTAAGATGTATTGAAAGTATATGCAAGTTATTAGAGATAAAATCGAAAAAGTTCGGCATTTTTTGTCTAGTTTTTAAAAACTAAATCTTTTCATCAAAATGACATATAGTTATTGACATATAGTTATTGACATATAGTTATTGACATATAGTTACCGAACAACGCTACGCCCTCATTGACATTGCATCAAGTAGAAATTATTTTATGTCAACGATTAAATTTTCGCTGCATTACATATAATTAGTTGTGTAACTATTGAGTAGTGGTTGTTATGTTTACAACAAAAAAATCACCAATCACCAAATATATTAGTAAGTAATTCATTCAATTAAAAACTTTTTTTTAATTTGCACCTCTCATCAAAATTATCATATCAATTACTAAAAACTGTAAAAAAGAAAAAGAGAACAATTTTTCCAATTAAAAAATTTACCAAATCAATCATGTAGATAATTGAAACAATTAAAAGTTTAAGTGAGAAGTAAATTTTTACTTCAATTTTATATTTGCTTAAATATATTTATTAAACTTAGATGCAAAATGAAACAAATTTGTTATCGAAATGGGTCTTAAAGAATAAAAATTTTCTGCCTTTTTTAATTTTTCTCTATGGAATATAAAAAAATCAAAACTGCTTTGAGGTTAATCATAATTATTACAAAACAATTTTTCAATATTTTACTCATAAGAGGAATATAAGTTTATCATTTCTATATATTTGGCAAAAATCTACTCTCTGACTCTGTGTCAAACGGTATACAAATATCAGCACAAACACGTAACACATCTATGAAGGTGTAGTCTTTCTGACGCTCAATTCAGGGAAGGTGTATAGTGTATTTTTTTATAACTTTGTGCCTATCATCATACATCGAAAAAATACTTTTTGAATATGTAAAGGTTTTTTTTTAGCGTAAACTTCTGACCGAATAGCTAGCTGTACATCAAAAACCATAATTTTAAGCAATTTTAAATGTAATTTTATAAACTGCTTACTTCAGCCTATTTTGTGTAATTAATTTATCACAGTAAAATTGGTCTAAAAATGTAATCATTTTTTCAATGTGGCCCCATATTAAAATTTTCCCGAAAATAGATCAAATGCTCTTAAATATATCCGTATTTAAATAAAATTCATCAGAGATGAGTTTTATTTAAGCAAAAATCACTCTACCAAAATTTCATAAAAATCGGTCCACCCATACCTCCCATACAGAAAACCCTCCCGGAAACTACTTTTTCGTTCATAATTCGTTTATACGTGATCGCATAAACATAACATTTGATAGAAATAAATCCCATTTAAGTATTAATCGTACAGCTAAATTTCAGAAGGATCCGTCCATAAATGAAATGAACAGCTGCCATATAAGACCGTGTCACGTTAACGCAAATTCTCAATTACTTATGCGCATTAAAGTAACTTACTTACAAAATTTGTTCTACTTTCACTTTTCTACTTGTTTAAGGATTTTCCGAAAATAATTTAGTAAATAAAATTTTTATTTTAAAATTTTATTAGATTTTAATTTAATTTCATTTTAAATTAATTTAATTTCATATTGTTAAGAAATCAGGCACATTTACCTTGAACATTTTTTCTTCCAAATGGCAAAAAATCCGCAAAATATTTTTCTTTTTTTTTGGGATTTCCATACTAGACATATTAAGTAAAAAGACTTATTGAGTATTAAAAAAACATAAACTTTGGCAACAATTGCGTAAATATACTTAACAATTCCATTAAAAAATAACTATTTATAAAATAAAATGAAAAAAATTAGCTTGAAAATTTTCGATTTTAAATTATTACCAGTGTGATTATAACTGTAAAAATCTGTTTTTGACGGTGCACTACACGGAGAGTGAAAAATTTAAAGAATTTTTTAAATAATAATAATGCTTTATTTTATCTTGGTTTTTCAATTTTCAACTAATCGCCATTTGCTTCATTTCAACCCACTGTGCGTCATCTGAACGCAACTTGATCTAAGTTTGAGAGCTTCCTCAAAATATTCTTCTCCCGAAATAGTAAACGAACATGAGTTATTTTCCGTTTGAAGAAACTATTATTAATTATACCAGTGTTAGTAGGTGCACCACACAATAAAAGGTTAAATTTAACTTTAAAATGATCAAGAAATAAATGCCTTAAAATAAGGCCAAAAAAAAGGTAACATTATTTTTAAATTTGAAAAAAAACTTTTTCTCGTTATTTTTTGATATTTTTTAAAATATTTTAAAAATTTTATAAATAAAGTAAAGAAGGGCTTTCAGAAAAATGTCCAAAGCTAATATAGAAAAATTGCACAAAAGTTACCACAAAAATATATTTTACATTTTTTTCTTGTTATATATTTTGCTTCTTTATTATAAATTTTATTTATTAGTAAACAGATTACTAATTATTAAAAAATCGAGTTAGTCATGAAAATAGTTAAATTTCTACGTAATAGTTTGATCATAATTTAAGTTTTCTTCTTTATTCATTCAGGAATCTTAACAAACCAGCAAGAACCTTGGTTTACGTGTAATGAGTTAAGAAGTACTACTTACACATTAGCTCAATAACTGATTATTTGAACACGGTGATAACATTAGAAGAAACTACTTACGAGTAGGCATTTAAGGAAGTTATTACTTAGATCTCATTACAAGAACTGATTACTTACAAGCTGTTCTTATTGATTTATTAGTATTACTGAAATTGATTGATCTTAAAGTACTACTGAAATCACTCTTACTAAAAACAATAGCAACTAGTTACATTTTAGGTTACAAATAACTAGTAAAATGTCGGGATAAAAAGGAGACTTTTCCTATTTTTTTTTAATGTAAACTTAAAAAGGTTTTATAAATTTTAATTCCAAGAACTTAAATCTTTCATATATTTATCACTTATCTAAATATATCAATTGCCAAACTGAATTAAAAAACCAATAAAAAGTAGTATTCTCAAATATCTAATCATAAATAACTAAGTACATACCGGGTTACAAATAAGTTGTTACTAAACAACTTCTATGTAATGCAGAGTGTTTCTTCTTGTCATTGAAAAGTAACTACATTCGTAACTATATATATATATATATATATATATATATAATATATATATAATATATATATATATATAATATATATATAATATATATATATATATAATATATATATAATATATATAATATATATATATATATATATATATATATATATATATATATATATAATATATATATATATATATATATATATTTTATATATTTCTTATTGCGTAGATGTATCGTCTGTAACGTACAATCCCTCCTTCCACAATACGAATATTATTATTGCGGCAATAAAGCAATACGAATTCGAATCACTTTCATATTTTGTTTGGTTCATTTCTTCAACATAAAAATTCAGAAAATAATTTCCAAATGTTCTTGCAAAGACGAAAGAGCCTTCAGAATATCCAAGGCCATTTATTAACCAATCTTGCTGAATTTTAAGAGCAAGATTCTTGAAAGAATTTATCATTTCAAGAATTGAAACCATATTGTATGGTTTTATTGAAGTTAATAAATTGAATTAATAATAAAAATTGGAAAAAACTGAAAAATAAAAGGGGCGAATTTAACTTGAAAACAGCTAAACTGGCAATACTGAAGACTGTCTGTAGCTCAAATGAACAGCTGGATGAATGTTTCATTCCCTTAACTCAGACAATTGCGTTTTACTTGATTTTCTGTCCGCTGGCCCGCTCTGTGGGAGTCCAAGAGTAAAAGTTTATATTATGGAGATGGTAATTAGTCTAAAACTTGCATGGAGCATAGCTTTAGCCTAGTGAACATGCTTGTTCTGATTTTGATAAGTCTACTGGACTGATTTTCAGATGATATTTGTAAAATTACTTTGGTGTTAAATATTTACTATATTTAGTAGGTTCGTCCAAAAATTTTATTTTAAATTATATAAAACTATGAAACGTATTTTCATGAATTTTATTCAAAATTATTTTGTAACAAAAAACTCGTTTTTTTCTAATTTCATCAAAGAATCAAGTTTTGATCAAAAATTCAAAATTTCCTAATAATCTAAATTTTCACTATTATTTGAGATTTTTACTACAAATCCATAATTTAAAATTTTTTTCTAAAAACTACAGCAGGAAACTTCAAACAATTAATTTTTAATTACGAGTAAAACATAGAATTCTATGGCTAGAAGAAAAAACTACATAACTTAAGTTATGTCATTTCCTATTTTATTAATTTTTAGAATTGTTGTATTTCATTATATATTGAGTATTTTTTTTACAAAAATCTTTCCACTACTTTAGGAGATATAATTCGTTTGATTTAACTTTTTACGAAATGTAAAAATTGCACAAAATAATATATGCATTTTTTTTCCATATTTCCTATATTATAATTTATGATTGAATTCAATATACATACTTATTTGAAATATGTACTATTTCATGATATACATTTTATTTTTATAGTATTTTTGAAATGAAATAAGTACATAATCAGTATATTCAAGATATATTTTTAAATTCCATTTTGGAAAAAATGAATAACTTGAGTTATTATTAAAAAAAAATATTAATTTTATAAAAGAAAAAAATAACACTATTACACTATAGTCAATATACATACCGTTTTGAAAAATATACCAAATAATTTTCTTATGAATTGCAGATATAGTTACACGGTAGATAATTCAAAATTGTATATCTGCGACCTTTAATTTCAATTTATAACTTAAAAAACAATGTCCTGAAAAGTACAAAAATCATTTATAAGTTTTTCCTTTTTACTACAATACATCTGTTCAATGGGAGAAAAATTTGAATATTTGTTTTTAATGCTTTTATAATTTTTTGCTTCAGGCGGTACCTTTAATAGCTTCTAAGCCAACAAACTTGGAAGTATGATATTTGTTTATTGATAGCAAACGTTTTGTAAAAATCTTGTTATATATATTATTTTTTCCTTATAAAGCTAAATGTTAACACCTTATATACATTATACATAATTTTAACCTTGCACTTTAATCCAAATCAAAGTAATAGGCATAAAAATGTTAACAAAGTTGCATATAACTTTTTCATATTTATAACAAAGCAAGTACTTATTAAATAACTACAAGATACTTACAAGTGTTTAACTAGTTCTCCTTTCTTTAAAAAAAATCATGAAATTATAACATTTAATTAAATACCCCTCCTAAAATTTCTAACATACACCCACCTCTGCTACTTAAATTGAACGTTATGAAAAAATAAATACAAATCAAAATTACATATCTAAAGTAACAAATATTAACTTATAAAAGTATTATTTGCTTACATTAGAATATAGAGCAATTTTTAGAAAAAAAGCTTTTGAATAAAAGCAAATGCAAAATCCATTTTAAATGTATAAAATGTATATATAAAAAAGAACTTGCATAAATAATTACGTTTTAACTAGAGATTTGTAGAACAAAACGTAATATGGTTGGTGGATATTGGCTGGAGTGGTATGGTAAATAAATGATAGAAGCCTACATCTTTCATAAATATTTTATAGAGAAGTTAAGCAAGAACAAGTAAAACTTACACACCAGCGTTTATAAAAAAAAATAAATAAATAAAATAAAACAACTGACCAGTTAACAAAATCTAACCAATCAATTGGCCTTGATACACGCCAACTAGTTAATGGTTTTGAAGTATTTGTTAAGTTGATTTCTTTATTGAAATTCTAAAAAATCCTAATAGATCTTCGGTGTGCATTTGTTTGAATAGAAAATAAACGATTGATGGCCAAGATTTTACTATAAATAAAAAAAAAAGTATAAATAAAAAATAAATCAAAGTCTTTTTATCTTTTTGAGGTTTTTATATTTATTTGTTTAATAGTTAGATATGTATAACAATATGATGCAGTTTTACTTTTTGCTTATTTCATAAATTAATTAGGATTTTATTAAGTAATATAATTACTACAGATCAATCAGGTAAGATCTACAGTTTCAATAGCATAACTGCTTTAGCTTTTACTTTCTTGGTTCACATCTATTGATACCCAAAACCTTGCCAAGTCTTTACAAGATACCTTTCAACTGATCTTTATGATATTCAAAATTGATTTGACTCTAAACGTTTTTGGTGTCCTTTTTCTTAATATGATCAGTAGTGAAACTCAGTAAATTTTAACGATTTGACAATAGACAAATATGTCGATGTTTGTAGTAACGATTATATAATTCAGTACGTATATTTAAAAAATTACATTGCAAAATTTGTTAACTACTTACAATTCGGGTGAAGAACTCATTACCTTTGTGTGGACATGTCCAAGAATTCATGGGTTATTAAAGTACTTATTTAAATAGTTAATAGAATACTACAAAATTACTATAAAATACAATAAAAAATACAAAAGCTACCAAACTACATACATATAGTTAAACTGTAAGTAGTTATTGCTATTCTTCCATTCTAACATGTCATTATTTGGTCATTTTAAATAATGATATAAATTACTACTTATTTAAGTCTGGTAACGACAAGTATTTATTTTATATTTTAAAATAATAAGATAAATAAGAACCACTTATTACTTTGTAACGTATGAAATAACTACTACCCATTACCAAAATTTGCAAAATTTTTTCTGGGAGTAGACAACTTTCGTCTTCGTGTAGTACCTATGTCAAAATAAATACAAACTTAAATAGAAGTAGAAATAAAAAAGAATTTGGGAATTATTTGTATGTTAAACTTGTGTTTTAGTTGATGAAATAAACAACACAAAAAATTTTGTGGTTTACTTAATGACAGAAGCAGATATAACAATAACGAATAACGTTTAAAAATGATAGGAAATAGCAAGATCGACAATTTTGTTGTTTAACTTTATAAACAATTCGATAATCATTAAAATAAGTTACTAAATCGCACTACATATATAAAATATAAAACCAAAATAAATAAAATTGAGAATTCTTAAAGATATTTTTAAGCAGTTTGGTATTGAAAATCGGAATGATCAGATTGTTAGAAAATTACTTGTGAATTAAAATATGAGACAACATTTGAATAGTTGATTACACTGTACAACAAAAATCGAAAATGTGTATGGAATTTGTCATGTGTGAGAACATGACAAATTCCATGTACATGTGAAAAAATACACTTAATATAGTATAACTGCATTTTCAGTTATTCATTTCGTGTTCGTTTTTCCTTTTTAAATGCCTTTAGAATTTAGATGGATATGCGAGATTATTTTTTTATTTTGATTCTTTCTAATTGTTATTACACAGCGATAAGGATATCAAATGGAAGAGTAGACTTTTCGCGTTATTTCCGATTACCTTTTGTTAAAATAAACTAAATAAAAATTTCAAAAAATGTCCTTCAAATATTTTGAAAGTTTCTAACAAACAATTTCTCAAATAATATATGCTAAAGATGCTAGTATCCAGTTTCAAGTGCCAAAATTGATGGCTTTAACTTTATTTCTTTAATCAAAACAACGATTTAGAAATTATTCCTAAGGACAAAAGTACAGATTTAATTTTCAGCTTAGTGAGGCCTCGAGCATGTATTTAAATTTTATCTTTAAAATACATTTTCTTTAAAATACATTTGAAAATTTAAACCATGACAAGTTGACTCTAAACGTTTTATTAAAACTACGATAAAATTATTATTTCTATTTATTTAACTTCAAAATCGTTACTTGAATTTTTAATCTGTAGAAGTATGAGTTTTATATTTAATATAATTTTATGAGTAATTAAAAAGAAAAATAGTTGTAATAAGTTAAGTGCGACCATGTAAAACCCTATACCATTAGGTACCCGAATAAACTGATTTTCGGGAGAGGTTTTTATATAGAGACTATGATCTTCAATAAATACAAATGCTTTTCCGTTTTATACTGATAGCAGCTTGTGTAGGTAATTCTGAGATTCTACATTTATTTAGCAAATATTTAAATTATCATCAATTAACTGTACATTTTTATTGTCAGATTTCTTTTAAATTATTTCTTTACATTAATATAACTAATTGCCCCGTCTGATACTTTTGCCCTTTGATAATAAAAATCAATTTTTATTTTTGCAAATTTTTTTAAATTAATGTTTAATTCCATTTTGATTATATTTGTCTGAAAATATCAGAAAATGTAGGTACTAAAATTTACATGATAGGTAAGATAATGGACTGATTTCAATCATTTTTTATTAGATTACTCTTTAAGTCTGAAAAAACGACTGTGCCAATTATCACTTAAATAATATTTAATATTACAACATATATTTCGAAACAAAATTTACATAAACACTAACAGGATATTTTTAAAATTTTAACAGGTGAAGCTAAAAAACAAAATATGGAATTCATAAATTCCGTCACAATGTTTTTAAGAAGGACATTTTCGATATTTTGAAATTTAGAAGACAAAAAGTTTTATTGGATTTTTTGAATTATATTCTTTTACTTGATGTCCATATCGACAATGTTGAGCAATTAACAGATTTTAAAATAATTTATAAATAAATTATAAATCTTAAGGTCCTTTTAAAAAGATATTCGAACACGAAATGAAAGTCTGAGTATGTAGTCCTATCATAAAATATCTCTACGTTCATGTGTAAATGGTTTGGTTTATGTATGAAGAGTGCTGTTGTACGGTGTTATAAGGACTGGGCATGAAAAATTTAGTGCATACAGTTCAGATCATAAAAGTAAAAACAATGGGTCAGTCTTTTTGAAATTTTGGTTTTGTTAAAGGCAGTTAAATTTAAGTTTCAAATTTAAAAGAAAAATTAACTTTTTATTCATTTTTAATCAATGAGTAATTCCATTTTAAGTTTTAAAAATTTGACCCTTGGTTACCGATTTAGATAAAATTTGGTGCATGTGTAGAGGAGGATACCGAGGCATGAGAAATTAATTTTTCTCATTTTTATTATAAGAACTGTGGCAACTCTATAGCTTTGAAATTGATTAACATATTTATTTAAATGGTCATAACTTTTGTTATATAAAAGATATTAAAATATTTTTTTTTTTTTGAGTGAATTTGTCAAAGATTGTATTCTAAGATGTCATATAAAAATTTTGAAAATATTTTTATTAACATATTTTTTTGTAAGAATTTTCCTTAGTATCTAAAAAAGTCCATCTTTAATTTTTTATAGTTTTTGGGGAAGCTTTATCGATAAACTTGCTACAGAGAAAATTTCAGAGAGGTCAAAATTTTTAAATTTAAAATGGAATTACTCAAATATAATAACAGAAGGTAGAATCACTGGAAAAAGTTTTCAATTTAAATTCTTTTTAAGTAAGAAAACTGAAATATGAAAAAGAAAAAATAAAAATACAAATGAAAAATTGTAAAAGGTTTTGTTTACACATGCGAACAGAAATGCTTCCGAAAGGCAGAACTCCATTTTGGGGACATTTTATTAACGTTTCATGCTCCATATTTATCAAGTAAACATCTAAACACAACATTTTAATGGATATTTGTTTGTTTTTAATACAATTTTAGTGCAAAATTTTTTGTTAATAAATTGCTATTAACAAAAAATTTTGTTTTAATTTCATTTATATTTGAAGTTTTATTTTAAATTTTTTACATTTGCTTTTACTTTATAATAATTATCTTTTCAGGGTAAATAAATTTGAGAACAAACTTTCTAGTGGTTCTAACTTGAGTAATTGTATAATGCTTTTTAATAAAATATTTAATATTTTCTGGAATACTCTCAACAAGATCTTTATTGTTTTTGTTGGAATAGGTCCACTTCTTCTTAAAATTTATTTTGTTTTCTAGTCAGGTTTAAGTATTCTGTAAATATATTTTACTATGAACCAATACATTTAAAATGGAAAGAGTTCTGGACAGTTAAGTAGATTGGCCTCCTTTGATACACACCAGTATAATTTGTTTGTTACCACTGAGTTACTTTTTGGAGGTAATAGTAAAAAATAGAAATCAGGCCAGACAAATTAGAATTCGTAGTGTTTTCCAATGATAGGAAGGAATCTTTTCTGACGGCACTCTTTTGTGTACATTTCTCTGTTAAAAGATTAATTTGTTTTGAATGGAGTGCTTAATAACTTTGCCTTCACATCTTTTCTAGCTTTCCTATTATGAACTTTTTTACTTCGTTGGCCTTCAGGTTAGATTTTTTAACTTTTCTGGCAAAAGATAAAATGAAATTTAAAGAATGAGTCACATTTCATCCAGAGATATAAAGATTTGCTCTTCAAATTTGTTCGTATTTTATTTTATTTTATTTATCTTTTTTTGTAACTCAATAAACTATTTCCAGACTCACTTGCAATTGTTTTATATGCTCGACATATGTTTCGTTAATAAATTTGAATTATTTATTTGAACGAATTTTGCTCAACTTTCATTTTAAGAGAAACTGATCGTGCTATTACAACGCAGTTTAGCATATAGTTATTGAGAATAATAACCAGTATAAGCAAGTTAACTGTACTAATATTTTTCAATTACAATAAAAGTTCTAAGCTTTAAAGCGTGCAAGAATTTTTCGTGTGCAGCCCTTATTTTAATAAAACTGAGGTAATGAGTAGTTGTTGCTTTAATCATGGTCTATTTCCTCTTGATTCTTATTAAGTTAAACAACTATTATTCGACCTTAACTATCCTTAACATTTCTCTTATATATCTCACCAAGAAATTAAGTCATTATCATTACTATTAACCTTGTTAGCAAAATCCTAATTTAACTATCATAAGATCACATTATCCGCATTAAAACTAAACAAAATAAACTTTTCTATTCATTCCTTAATAACTTTAGTTATTCCTTTAATAACTCTCCATTAAATCATTCATTCATTCTAAGCCACGATCATTACCTTTCTCTAACTCTCATGCAACCACCTTTACTGCGAAAAATTTATTCCCATGATTCTCCCATATTGACTATACAAACTATTTTCTGTTAGATTGTAAATGACTATTTAATTGTCAAATATTTAGCAAGTAATTTAAATGAAATCACAGCAACTACTTCCACCAACTCTCGCGTCATATAAATCATCTAAACTGCAATTTGATTGTTAGAACGTCATTTAAATGTTTGCAGAAAAAATTAATATTATAAAAAAATCATAAAAAAATAAAATTTATTTGCAACAAATGCTAAACAAATTTAATAGACATTTCATGGCAACAATTAGCCTCATTTTGAGTGCATTTAGTTAACGATTATTAATGTGAATAAAGCACACCATCTTTAGAGAAATTTTTTGCAAATAGAAAAAAAAAAATCAAGCAGCCAGCAGAGATAACTACAGCTTAAATGGCAG
Organism: Protocalliphora azurea; assembly: GCA_932274085.1. Lineage (NCBI taxonomy): Eukaryota > Metazoa > Arthropoda > Insecta > Diptera > Calliphoridae > Protocalliphora > Protocalliphora azurea. The sequence goes on along the minus strand of OW026521.1, from coordinate 19,279,453 downwards.
TTTTAAGATGATCTTATGGTAAAATGAAGAAGATTTCGAGTAAGCCTGAGTCCTGTTGGCAAAAAAAAACCCTTTTTAAACGACATTTAATACCTTACAGAAAACATGGTTAAATGCTTAAACATTTCAACACGATTATCATTTATTCTGTTGGGGTTTTATTATATACTTTTTTCTCTAAACTTGGTTAAGTTTACAATACGACTTTAATCTAATCAAACACGCAAAAAAATTATATAAAAACACAAATGAATACAACAAGAACGACAACAAAAGTGCAGACAAACTAAAAAGGATGAAACTGAAAAAAACATATGTGTGATATTCATAACTTTAACCCTTAAAAGATTAGATTGGATGTAAGGAAACTAAAAAAATGCAATTTAAAATTTGAACTGAAAATTAAGAAACTTATACTAACCCAACAAAAAAAGAACTGAAAAGATTTGAAAATTTCATGATTTTACCATTATTTTTTCAGTAGTCCTGAAGAAGAGGTGCAGAAGTTCATTTTTTAACCCACGGTTGTCATTGGTAGGATATTGTTTTTTTATGCTTCTTGTTCACTGCTTTTGAAATACTTTTCTTAAAACTATTTTGCTATAATTTTTTTTTATATAAAAATTCTATTTTAGTCTTATTAAACTCTTTTTTTTTATTTTACCGAGAATTTTGTTTTGAAGAAAGAAATATTTTTTTAGAATAAAAGGTAATAATTAGTTTATTTATATTTAGTAAACAACATTTTTATAGAAAATTATTTCGACTAAAAAAGTTTGTTCCCTAAAAAAAATAATTTAGTTAAAAAAAAAAAAAAAATAATAATAAAATAACTTTTGAGAGTACACAGAAAACAGTCACTAACCACCAAATATATTAGCAAATAACTCATTCAATTAAAAAAAATTAATTTGCACCTCTTACCAAAACGATATTTTAAGGTTTTCATGCAATTTCTTTTGTTTTTTTATTTGTAAGAAATTAATTTTACTTATCGAAGTTTTTTTTGTTTGTTCAAAAGATTTTTGTAAAAAAGTAACATTTTGATTTAATACACATTTTGTAAACAAAATATATGAAAGCTTTTTAGTGAAAATAAAGCATTACCAATTTTTATATTTGGAAGATATTTTCCTTTAATAGAAACAATAAAAATAAAAAACGCTTTTTGAGAAAAAACTTTTCGAAAAAAAACTTCATAAAAAGCTTTTAATATTTTGTTAACTCTTTTTCAGAAGGAATGTTTTGTTAAAAATATAAATGGTTTCTAGAAAAAGCTTTCATACAAAAAAGTAGTTTTTTAATAAAAATTAAAAAAATTCTAATGATATTTTATTATTTAAATTTCGCAGAAAAAAAATCTCACTTTTAAAAAAAGTTTTCGCTGTAAATTTGTGTTGATAAAAAAGAGCTTTTTGAATAAAAGTTCTTTGAAAAAAGAAAACAGAAAACTTTAAAAACTTTTTTCGTTGTATCTTTTTATTTTACTGAACATTTTTGGCAAAGGAAGCTTCCCTGTATAAAAAGCCCATTGCTTAGAAAAAGATTTTTTTTAATGTTGTTTAAAAATTTTAAAAAAGCTTTTAGAGAAAAAGCTTTAAAAATACTGAAAAAACCTATTTTACGTATATTTTTTTAAGATTTTAGTAAAGAGATTCATTATAAAGTTTCTACCAGAAAAAAACATTTTTGTAAAAAACAAAAAATCTTGTTTCTTAAAAAAAGCTTTTTCAGTTCAAATAAGGTAATTTGCAAAAATAAATTTTAATAAAAAATACTTTTAGTTCTATAGCTTTTTAATTAAGGAATTTATTCTTTAAAGAATAGAAGAATATTTTTATAAAAAAGCATACTTCTAGGGAAGAGCAGCCCTTATTTTTGTCATTTATTTATTTCTTTCTTTATTTAGTTTTTGGAATTAAACAATCTTTTTCGCTGAACAATATATTTTTCTAAGAGAAAAAAATTTTTTTCATAACTTCATTAACAATATTTTAGTTTTTCCCTTGCTGAAAGAAATATGCGGATATAGATTTTTGGTTAAAATTTACTTTAGGCGATAATTTATTTCACTATTTCTATATTTTAAAAACAAACAATTTTTTTATTTTAAATAGCATTAAAAAAGTATGTTTTTATAAAAAGCATGTTTTTTTATCCCTTTTTGGGGTTAATTAATTTACAATAACATCAACATCATCACCAGTATCATCCTGCTCAAAGAGTATTAAATATAATCGAGTCTTCTATTTTGCAATCACAGAGTAAAAGTTTGCAAATAGTTAGTAATTTGTGGCTATTTACGTGGCCATATACCCACTATTATGTTTCTACTTTTTGCTAAGTATAAACGCACTGTTTAGATATAATATTTAAGATAAATATAAAGATCGTGATTTCAATTTAAGCTTGTATGCATTTAATCTTTTCTCCTTTTCTACCTCTCTCTCTATCACTACATCTAATACTCTCAAAAGTTTTAAATGAAAACTAACTACAATGTAACAGGGGGAAAGTACTGCGCTGGACAAAAGGCCAGGAAAAGGTATAAAAATATATACACAGATGAGAATGATGATGGCCTTGCTTAAACAACAGCAGCAGCCGCCGTATTAGTGTATATTATTAAGCCAATATCGAACGGCATATTTAAGCTACCAAATGATGATCAGCATCAGCTTTTTCATCTTTATAGCACACAACTGCATACAGTTTACTGTTGAAAGTTCCAAAATAGTAAATACCAAAGATGCTGGGCTATTTTCTTTTTTTTTTTTTTTTTTTTTCTTCTTGCAGATGGGATTACCAGCATATGAAATCGATCTAATTAAGCGTAACTTATCGTTAGTCTGCCATCTATTAAATAACAAAAAATATAAAATGTTTGTCTCCCAAAGGCTGTTAAAATTTCTGTTTCTATTTATAATATGAAAAACAGTTTAAGAAAATATAGTAATAATGAAGAAGTTTCTTTGTTTAATCCCCAAAAAGAATAATCTTTTGTTTTTCTTTGTTTTTATTCTCTCAAAAATTGAGTTTAATTGGGGTGTTCGTCATTAAAATGCTACCTGAATGAAACAAAAAAATGTCTTTGCATAAGTGTGATCAATTTCATAATTTAATAATAATTGAGAAAATAAATACAAATTTATAGTTTTCTTATGTTGATTTATAATTCAAAATAAGTTACTCCCTTTTTGACAATAAAACATCCAGGTGGTACATTTTTTTTTTTGATAAATAAAATTAACATAATTTGTTGCTGGTTTAATGAAAGAAATTTATGTATATTACAAAATCTGCTTAAAATGGAAGTCAAATATTTTTTTCTTTTTTTAGGGTTGACTACCAAAGAAAAAAAAAAATCAAATTAAATTAAAGGGCAGAGGCGTTAACAGAAATTTTAAATTATTAAGAAAGAATTAGTAATTATTGAAATAATGATGGCCTATATTGGAAAATTTTATCTGAAGTCAAGTATGTAAATAAAAACACTTAAAAAAGATATAATCGGTCATACCCTACACCAATGTGTAAGTGCACCAAAATTCGGAGAGGTGGCAAACTGTGTATTAAGTGTAAAATAAAATATACTAATATATAATATTACGTTGACATTAATATTTATATGAATTTAACACTTTAGGTTGATTCCCGAAAGTGGGATTTATATGGGAGCTATGGTAACTTATGGACCAATCATCACAAACTTTGGCACCTTAATTTCAATTTGGTACTAAAATTTTTAGGAAATTCATGCAAGATAAAGTGATCTTCGGAAGGGAGTTTTATATGGGCGCTATGGTCAGTTATAGATCGATATATTTACGACATTTATTATCGTAAAATCCATATGTCGGGAGGACATTTATTTGTATGGGAGCTAGGTAAAAAAATGGACTGATCATAACTAATTTTGTGCCTGTGGCAATTTAATTATTCGTGTCAAACTTCATTAAAGTTTCTTTAAAATTGCCGACCAGCAAAACGGAAATTGTTAAATCGACTCAGATCGGTTGGTATACTTGAAGGTGGTTCTGCGAGCAATACGTTTGTGCATTACAAACATCAGCACAAGCGCGTAATACCCCAATGCTACCAGTAGAGTATAAAAATAACAAATATTTACAAATTAAATTAGTTTAAGCAATTTTTTTTAACAATTTGAAATTGAATCTGAGTTAGATTAAGATTATCCTATATTATTTTTGTATATTAATGATCTTAAACTGTTTAGGTTGAAATAATTTATGTTACTAAATGATAAAATGATTACCTGAAAATAATTAGTGGAGTACAATATTATTTTAATCCTAAATTATAATCGTTCTGTAAACTGAAATTTAGTGAAAGTATAATTTATGGAATTTTCTAATATACCAAAATTTCAAATTGTAACAATTGTTATAAATTACAGTTTAAATAATTTAAATTTTTACAATATATAAAAGTTCTTATCATTATGTTATTCCCATTTTAATCGTTGTTTTATTGAGAGAGCTTTAAAGTTTTGTTTGTAATATGATTTCCTTTTAAAAGATCAATCAATAATATTCATCCATTAAAAATCTTTTTAAATAACGAATATTTTTTCACAACAGAATCCTAGTTTAGCTGAAAGAAAAATTTTCATCGTAAAAATAATAATAATATTTTTTCTCACTTAAATTAATAAGCGATTATATTACAAAAATATTTTCATAAAGCTTTTTCAGCAGAATTCTTTCTTGCAGATGCACACAACTAAATATAGTGATTTATGTGCAAAAGTTTACATTTATTTGAATGTAAAATTTCTGAAGAACTACATTCCCAGCTGAAAATTTTTACAAATGACTCATTTATGACGATATATTGTTATATTTGGGATTATATATGAAAGTGTGTGTATTTATACATGGAATATTTTGCAATATATGTATACGCATATAGTAAAATATATGAACTATTTTTTAATATATAGAAATATACTAGTAAAATTTTTATTATATACGGTTTCATAAATTAAAAAAATTTTCATATATGAGACATATATGGTAAATATTAAATCTAACATAAAATGCAATATAACTTTTAAACCGAAAATGGTGCATAAAAATGTACTTCGAAACATTTATAGGAAATGATATTGTCTATAAACGTTGTGAATACATCAAAACACGTACGATGCTTTATTAGCGAGTTATATGCAAAATACTATTATTTTTAATTAATTTATTGTCTCAAATGTTTTCTGAGCAAAAATATTAATTTATTGATATTTTAAAATAAATTTAAAAATAAAAATTCAAACAAACTATTACAATTTTATCAAAAATTTAGTAATCATGGAATTTTCTCCAATTAAGAAATCGTTTTGTCAATTAATAGCAAAGGTAAGTGTGAGCATATTATTGATAAACATAAACCCACTTTTAATTTTCTTATATTTCAGCAGAATTTGTTAAAAGAATCTAAGGAGTTTCAGAAATACAACAGTCTAAATGAGGAGGCTCCAATACCAGGAATCCAATTGGATTCTTCGAAAATAGAAAAAAATAACTAACAGACAATTACCTTTAAAAAGCCATCGCGAGACCGAAAAATCTGACAAATTACATTAGAATAATCTTATGAATACTCTCTTTCCTGTAGTGTGAAAAATTGTATTGAACATATTGCTAAATATCGTCACAGCTTAAACATATGCATATGCTTTACTAAATTAAGTCCCTTTTGCTCTGCTACCTTTATCTTCTTATCAAATCCTCTTTATCCTTTTTATATACATTGAGGGGGCGTTTTAACGCCACTGCTGTCTATTCGCATCAAGAGTGAAACTTTTAAATAAAAACCACATTTAAACGTAAGACGTACATTCATTCATTGAATTTGACGTTTGAGATCAATAGGTCGCGATCGACAATCATTTGCCAAATGACTGGCGCACGATAAACACATCAGTCAGTAAGACAGACAAAATAACCACAAATATAAAAAATAAAATTATAAAAAATATTTTCAAAAACTATCAGTCAGTCACATCGACGCATGTAGACACTAACGAACACACTTCCTTACTCATCTGCAAACTTTTAGACTTGACCAAGGTTGGATTTTATTTTTTTCTTTCTTATGTTGTAACCCGCCATTCATTCGTTTATTCAGTCATTCAGATAGCCAGCTATACATCTTTAAATCAAGACTAAATACTCTTCTTTGTATTTTTGTTTTTCGAATGAATTTATCATTCTTCTTTTTTTCTTTGTTTTGGTCTATACGTTTTTGTTTTTTTTTTTTTTTTTTTGTAGATAATACTGCCAGAGCCGTTACAGCCAGTGTTGCCAGGAAGTGAGAAAAAAAGAGGCTAAAGTGAACCTTAAAAAAGTTCAAAAAAAGCTAAATGGACCAAAAAATAAGGCCTGAAAAAGTTAAAGTTTTTTTTTTTTTTAATTTAGACATTTTTCCCCCTTTTAATTAGTTTTTGATATTTTTTATTTAAACATAGAAAGGATATCAGCAAAAAGCCCAATGAAAAATCGAACAAAAATTTCTCAAATTGGATTACATTTCATATGAAATACGACCTAATGTTTTGAAGTAATTTTTTTCTGCAATTTTTAAACTGTATTTCCCTTTTGATGTGATTTTTCGCTTTTATACAATTTTTTTTAATTATATTCTTAAAATATTTATAAGGTTACACAGAAAAAAATAAAAATGAACTTCAATTACGAAATTGTTTATATTAATTAAATGTTTGTTTGATTTTGTTCCAATCACAAAAATGTTAATTAACTAGAATAGTTCATTTTAGCCTAAATTACAATTATGTTTTTTTTGTTGTTTTTATAAAATAAATTAGAATTATGATTGAATGATTACGAAAAACGAAAGTTTGTATATATTTAATTAGAAATTACAATAATATACTAATGTATACAGTTTATGTATAATATGCGATAAATGTGTGTAATGTTTCTGTAAGAATACTTTCTAAATAAATTTTGATATATAGTATATTTATATTTAATTCTCGAAAACATATCATAGAAGCCGTCATTTCTGAGGGACGTCCCAATAAAGATTTTCATATTATCTTATCTAAGCGCCTTTACGACCTAGGTTGATATACCAAAAAAAAAAAAAAAAAAAAAAACATGATAGAATATGACAGATGTCTGAACAAATCGTTAAAAAAAATCAATATGAACTGACTTTTTATATATAAATAATATTTTATAGAACACCTTTGAAACAAGAATGAATTTGAAATTTAATCTAGCCCCCAGTACCTTCTAGATTTCTTTTAGCTTTTTTTTTAACAAATAAGAAAATAATTTCTTACTTGCTTTTCTTAATTATATTTTTACTGAATCATCCATTTAAGCATCAAATGGATGTTTCAGTAAAAATATAATTAGGAAAAGCAAGTAAGAATTATTTTCTTATTTGTTAAAAAAAAGCTAAAAGGCTAAGATCAAAATAAAAAGACTAGATTTAGCCTTAAGAAAGCTGAGTTAGCAACACTGGTTACAACATTTATCAAATTGTACTGCCTTGGCAATGTAGTAGTACAAAACATACAAAATGCTAAAAATTGGTAGTAACCAAAAATCTACGCATGATTCGGTTATTTTTTTTTTTTATTAATGTTTCCTCCCGTCTTTATTTTGTGAATTTTTTTGTTTCTTTGATTTGCTTCCATTTCTACGCTTGATACCTCATATCGTGATTTCAATGGATCAGTTGATGTACGACTGGGTACAAAAATATTATGGGAGTTATTTTTTTCATTTATTTGAACGTTTTGGTTGCTGGTAGAAAAAAAAAAGGAAACATGTATGAATTTTTTTCTATTATGGCACAGATTTAAGTGAATATTGCGTTATGCGGTAGTTCTTCAGTTTTATTTTATTATAGGTATTTCTTTTAACATAAAAAAAGTAATTAAAATGCCACAACAAATGTTGTTTTCTTAAGGTAAAACGATAAAGAAGGAAAAAAATGTAATTAAAATTGAGCAGTAAAATTATACAGTACAAACAATCACAAACGTTACATACATGTAAGAGTGAGTGTATATGCTGTAATCTAAAAGATGTTTTGTATTAGAAGAAACTCATAAATTTATTTTATTTTATTTTTTTCTACGCTGCTTTATTTCCTATAAGGGGGCCTAATTTTAATTTTCAACTTTAATTTTTATGTTTTTAAAAGCCAGATGGATATGCGACCTTAAAAGATTATTTAAGTCATAAAATATTAAATTAGTTTTTCTTGTTGTTGTCTGATTTTTTTTCTTTTTTTTACAGGAAAATTTATTAAATTAATTTTTAAACATATTTTGTAAGTTTTTTATTTTATTATTTATTATGAGTGTTTTTTTTTTTTTTTTTTTTTTTGCAAATTGGGTCATGTTCTATTAACAATACTTTTATGGATTATTGTTATAATTAGCATGTAGTAATATCTATAACTCTAGCTTTAGTAATTATTTTCAAGGCAGCTGGTCTATATAAGTAATAAAAATTCATGGATTTCATGTAATATGTTCCTTCAACAAAGAAAAGAATTACAAATAACTAGACCAGATTATGGTCAAGATTAAACCATATTCTAAAGTGAACACTATAAGCAAAACTGTAGGCTAGACTATATTCTAGACTATAGACTAGATTATATATTAAAATATAGACTAGACTTTAGATTAGACTATACATTGTATTAAAGAACACTAGAACACTTTTAAATTTTTCTTTAATGGATTTTATGTTTTTCTTTTATGCGAGAAAATATTGCACATTAAAAAAAAAAATTCAAATATTTGTATCTGGTTAAAAACTATGCTTAATTGACTCTCTATTGATATATAATATATACTAACATATATTTTTTACACTATAAAAAAAACACTTTAATAAATATATTATTTCCATATAATTTATGAGAGCTAATGCTTACTAAACGCTTCTCATAAATTTGCAATTAGTTTGCTTTTCACGATTCCTAACATTTTTGCTTTGTTGGTAAGTAGTATTTTATCGTTTTTGTGGGTATTCCAAAGCAAACAAATCCCATAAAAATTTTGGGTCATATCTAATATTGTATGAAAAAATACGTACTGTTTTGGAGTGTATTTTCATTTTTTTTTTTTTTTTTTTTGTTATTTTTAGGCAACAATTCGTTTTTGGATTAAACATTTCCAATTTTATGAGTAATTTTTAGCTTTCATATTTTTAAATGTTTATTAGATTAAAGATTTTTTTAATTATATTCATAAATAGTTTGCAAGGTCAGTGTAGTGTATTAAAAAATAATTATAATCGAGTTACTAAGTCCATCAAATTTGTTTAGTTATTTTTGACTAGGAGAATGAAGATCCGCAAGCGGAATTTTGTTTGTTAAATATAAAAATTAATGTGTTTTTTATTTATGTGAATACATGCATAAAAATTTTTAAATGGATGATTCTGTAAAAATTAAATTCGTAAGAATTTAACTAACATTTTGAAAATCAAAAACGGTTACAAAAAAGATAAAAGCTAAAATTAAAAATACTAAGATAAATAACTAGGCTAGATTTAGCATTAAAAAAGCTAAACTGGCAGCACTGCAGATTTGCTATAAGGTCGTCATAACTAGGGTTCTCTTCCTTATTCCTGGGAGCTTTAGTTGGTGATCCCGGGAAAAGTACTAAAAATGCATGCTTTTAACTATTTTATTCTACTATGTATATTTATTTAATAAATATTACCACATCGGCAATAGCAAAATGTCTTGTATTAACTTTTTTTTTATAAAATTATAAGTTAAATTGTTTATTGAAACACAACCGTTTATTAATTCGTGTCTTGCAAAAATTCAACATAGATCAGGAGTCGAGCAATAACTCCATGTAAAAAAAAAAAATATTTAATTTATTAGTGATCTGGAAAGAAGAAAAAGTCTTAACTTAAGAATACTGCTTTTAAAGAAATTAATATATTTTTATACATAAAAATCGACAATGAAAAAAATTACTATATTTTCTCTATTCATTCTAGTTCACAATTGAAAATATTAAGAACTATTTTCTCGTACTCTTATATAAACGTTCTGTTTGTCATACAAATCGAACCACATCAATTCTACACAACAAATCAAAAGATTTTTAAATGTGAAAAAGCACGTTTTGTTAAAAACTTATTAAAAAGTACAGAATTTCTTTTTTAATAATGACATTTTAATATAAATTACCCAAAAATATTTTTCAAAAACAAAAATAAAAAAAATAAATAAATAATAATTATATAAAAAAAATTGTATAAGTTTGTAGTATGCTAGCAGTTTCTGGTGGCTGTCCTGAACTAGTTATTTGACTGACTACGTTAGGGCACCACTAGTTACTTTATTAGCTACGTGGCTAGTCTCTTTAACATGGGCATGTTCTAGGAGGTAGTCTAATGTCGTCTCCACGTGTACGTGATGTTACATTATTGCACACACAATCAACTCCACTTCTACAGTGACACAATCATTCTATTGGTTATAATGAGTTAGTAAAAATCTGTTGTTATGTTCTTTTCGACTTCTTCCCGCTTTCAAAAATCGGTAAAGTTTTTCTGCATTTTCTTTTTGACTAAAATGTTGCCTTTATTCTGCCCGTTACCCTCTTTTGTGTTCTATTCTAAAATAAAATGTAATACTGTAAATGGGTCAGATGTTCCTTTCTAATAGTGTTTGTTACCTTTAAATTCAAGAAATATGCGAACTTTATTACCAGCAAACTCGAATATTTTTTTTTTTATTAGATTTTGTGTTTAGTATTTAGTACTTTAAAATTGATGTTCGACCAAATTATGAAATTTTACCAAAATTCGCAAATTTCACAAAATAATCAAAAATTTTCCCAAAAAATAAAAAAATTTTCCGAAAATCACAAATTAAAAAAAATATAATATTACCAAAAATACGAAAATTTACTAAAAACCCAAAATTTTACCAAAAACCACAAATTTCACCAAAAATTACAAATTTTACCAAAATTTCCACCAAAAATCAAAAATTTCACTAAAATTCCAAAATATCACAAAAAATCACGAATTTCACTAAAAATCCAAAATTTCACCAAAAATCATAAATTTCATCAAAAATCAAAAATTTCACTAAAATCATAAAAGTTGTATCATTTAATGAGGGTGGGGTAATCTTTAATTAATGTTACATAGTAACAAGGTAATATCTTTCTTAAGAAAAGAAGACGCTATTAGTTTGCTTAACGATCGTTCACAAAATGTACGAAAGAAATTTTACACATTTAAGTATGCTAGGTGAGTAGACACGAATGAAATTAACTGCCTAATGGGCAATCAATTGACAATGAAAAAACTGCTGATATATTTCTGAGTTACCTGCTATGATTACTTTGTGGAAAATGTTCATCAATTGTTTCAAAATTACTTGTCTCATGCCTTGTGAAATGCTAACACAAAGTTGAAGAAATCGGTTGCAATTTCCCTTTAAACATTATTAAATTTCGACTGATAGAAAAGGTAAATTAAATAAATTTTAAGTACCATATTAATATTCATTGCAAAATTTCCCCTCACAGATCAGCTTTCTGTTCTATAAAATGTTAAAAATGAAAAAAGTTCCTTCACTTAAGAGTCAGTGATGTAAATAAAAATTAAAAGATTCAAAATCATTGTCTTTTGCATGAATATTTAGTTTGTTGGAAAATCCTCGATTTCCTGAGTTTCCGTGAATGTAAAAAGGACGGAAATTTCTAAAACCTAGTCACAACTAAAAAGATCTAATTTTCAATCCATCAATACTTCACCAATCTGTGTTCCACCAAATCAACTTGAAAATACCATAGATTTTTCCGTTTCAAATTTTATTCAGTTACCTTTAACGGATCACAAGTTACAGAATTATTAATTTAAAGTACTAGTAGTTGACTTCAATTTTTTCTATAAATAAAAACCCAAAGTTCATATTTTTTCCGATCTTTAGAATAAAAAGAAATATTGTATCTATAATAAAATATTTGTTAGTTATGAAATGAAATTTTTGGAGATAGTCAATTTTATCACTGAAAATGATGAGGTGAAAAAAAAAATTAATTTTTTAGCGCTAAAAGTTCTCCAAAATGCGACATATTTTTTTAAGTTTGCCCGGAAAGTTTATATTTATTGCAGGTGTGAAAACACACGCTTACAAACTCACATCAGGATTATCGAAACTGCATTCAGTTTGCTGATTCATGCTTTGTAATTTTAGAACATATAGAAAGCTTGAAGATACCTTTAAGAAAAGTATAAAATTGCTATAAGTTCTTTAGTTTCCAAAAATTGGTCTATATATAGAAAAAATTTGATCAAGATATTCAAAAAATTAGATAATTAAAATATCAAATTCAATTAACTCGAGAACTATAGGAGATAAACACACAGAATAGAACATTCAACCATGCTTGTAGGAATTATCGGCAGCTTTTGTAATAAATAAAATCTTTAATATTGAATGAGAACAAAATTTTGGCAAGCGGTTAAACATTTCTCTATGTCCAAGGTATCTTTTTTTAGGACCCCATATCTCCGATTCTAAGGGACTCCCCTCTCATAAACTTAAACTAGTTAAATTTCATGTAAATCTGGAATATATGCAATGCATTTAAATTTTGTAAATAGTCCCTAGTATTTGGCTTTTGGAAATCGGGAAATTTTGGAAAAAAAAATTTAATTTAAAAATGTCTTAAGATATTAATTTCTAATAGATTAGGAATGTTTACACAATTTAGCTTATATTGGCTTTAAACTTAAAAAAATTAAGAGCACAAAGTCCACGTGGAGAAAAAATGTTTTTATAGTGACCATAACCTAAGAGCAATATGTTATGGTTGGAACATATGAATTGATTATGAGAAATAAATTATGATTCCATTTTATCACATTGCGTCCGATTTTATAGTTTGTTCATGTTATAATTCTCGTTTTACACATAATTGAACAGTCCTACTATATCATTATCCCATTATATCATCACACCGAGTTTAAGCAAATCTTGTCTAATTATATTTATTCATGTATAAACTGAATGAGAATTACAATAAATTTGGAAGTCAAACACTAAAAACAAAATATATTTACACTTTTTTGCCATGGGAATAATAATATTAATATGGTTTAAAAACATAATATAGTTAAATAACAAGGAAAACGACAGCAAATATTTAATGGTTGTAGAAGTAATGATATTTTTCGTATTAGTAAGATTTTGTTTCTGGTAAAAATATTTAAAAACAGTCAACCATATTAAAATCTTTATTGAGTGCAGACATTAAATGACAAAATTTAAACAAAAGCATTGCTTTCATGAGCACAGAATCATTAAAATTCAAGAAAATTAACAATGAGAACATAATATTGTTTTAGTGATAATACTGTTTTTTCTCTGCGTCTAACTAATATTGAGACAAATATTCAGCATAGCTGAACTATAGGCTTAACAATTAATTACACTGTGAAAAGTTTATGCGACAAAAAATTTCATATTATTTCCAAAAGCTTTTGAAAAAATATATATTAATTTACTTAGTAAAACAAATTAATACAAAATTACAATTTGATTTCTTAATAAATACTTCTCCCTGTCTTTACTCTACATAAACAAAATTCGTTAGTATTTAAAAATAAATCAATTTTACTTTTTTTTACATAAATATTTACAACAAGTAGTTTATGTGGCAGTTCCTAAGAAATGAAAGGAAATCTTAAATACCGCCAATAAAATGTTAAGAAACATTATAATATTTCTTTTTATTTTATTTTTTTTTTTTCTTTTGCAAACTACTGCCAAGACTTATTTCAGTATTTTTCTTTTTAGATATTTTTTTTTTCTTCATGAAAATGTCAATGCATTTGATAAATTACATTAAAACAAGTTAAGAGCAACATATAAACAGATGAATGTTTGAACGAATGAATGAACAGTAGTAACATTCATGCATCCATTTAGTAAATACATACATACATACACTGAAGTGGAGGCAGTAATTCTGTATCAAAGTTGTGATTGGAACTTTGGTGCTGGTGGTACTTGATAATGGCAGTAGTATTCTTGTAGTGGTGCTGATGGTGGCGGCATTTAAGAGCATAACAAAAGTTTATTGCATGCCACGACAATTTAACTTTAACTTAAAAACTTAAGTAATGAATGTTGTACGTTGTAGTTATAAAAAAAGAAAAACTAAAGAAACAGAATTAAATAAAGGTAAATTTTTTATAATAAAAAAGAAAACAGAAAAAAATGGATCAGTTTTTATTGGGTAAGGCTTCGAAACACATTCGGGTGAAACGAATTGGAAAATTTGATTGATTTGCTTTTAAAATCGTTTTTTGTATTTAAGGAAACTATGGACCAATTATGCTAAATGATCAATTAGAATTACGTTATATAAGGAAAGATCCAGCTGTTTAATAGTATACATTTAAGCTTTGCTATTAACCACTATACTTAGACTTCGAGTAAATATGTTTTTCCCCTTAACCAATATATTAAAAAATATCACTAAAACCGAAACCTGGGCAACTAAATGCGAAATATTTTTATAATACATCATTCCAACAACTGAAACGGTAATGTCAACAATAACTAAAAGTACAAATACTACTAAAGAAACATGCAACATAATGCTGCTTTTCATTTTGTCATTCTTTTTTCCTTTGGAATTTTTTTCTTTCAACTCTCTCATATATTGAAACATGAATGTTGGCATGGCGTTAATACTTTATTGTACATTTCTGCTGATTCTTAACGCAGCTAAAGCCAACCATATAAAATATATATATATATATATATATATATATATATATATATATATATGTATATAACTAATAAATTGAGAACAGAAACAAGACTTATTTTAGGATTCTTTTGCCAACTTCATATGTAAAAAGTATGTATAATCATGCATGCATGTGTATAAAGTTTTCAAAATGAAAAGAAAAACAAGCAGAGCAAAAATATAAAACAGACTTCAAGGTAAATCTTAGTTGACATAATTAAATTATTTTGTCATTGTAAGTGACATATGCAAGCAAATACATACAAACAACAATTAAATTGTCATTTAACATCACAAACTACAAATAAAAAGCTTAAGTTTAAAATAAAGCAGTACTAAGACTTATTAAGATTTTTTTTTTAGTTCAATGTGGTAGTTGTATTTAAAATTTTATTTTAATGCTTAATTCTAGTGTTCTTTAGGATCTACAAAGGAGGGATGTTAAAGAAGTAGAACTAGAGGAAGTCTTTAATTAGTGAAGTATATAGTTTGGGCTATAAAGTAGTACACCGACTAGTCTGCAGTCTGGCCTATAGTCTAGTAAATAGCGCAGTCTTTAGTGAGGAAAACAGTATAGTTTTTAGTACAGTATATAGCCTAATATAAAGCTAAATCTACGGTCCAGTCAATAATGAAGTCTGTTTAGTCTATTAACTAGTTTAAGGTCTTTATATAATCTAGTTCATAATTAGTTCTACACTCTAATTTATTCGCAACCACTCTCTAAACGGCTCCGGCAAGATGGGGCCGATTAACATCTCTACTGCAACTATATTCTATCTATCTATCTATGTATCTATCTATATTCTATCTATTTGAGATTAATAGGAATTTTCCTCCGAAACTAGCATTATATCTATTATGTTTTCAAAGGCAATTATAATTCCGAAGACAGAACTCTGGCGCATCTCTACATTCTCGAATCAATTGTATTTGTTGTATCATTTTATCTGTACTTCCATTTTATTCATGTTCTTATTACTAGAATAATTCGATACGTTTATCGGCTTTTTTCTCTCTCTTCTTTTCCTTGATGTTACAGATCTAGAGAAATTATTTTGGCAATTAAACTTATTGTGTCTAGTGATACTTGTATATAATCACATCATAATTCAAGACTCCTCCAATTTATGGAATAGTTTAACTAAGCTCACTGTTTATCGTTGGCCTTTGAAATTAAGTCCTTCATCACTTACAAATCCAAGTTCCCTTTCTTCTCCCATTTCCAATTAGCACTGCTTCTATTCCACAATTCACTTCAGCTTCGTTTTCCTTAGAAATATTTTTGTACTTTGAATGATATCCTTTACATACATTTCAACCTCGCCTCAGTACACAGAAAAAATTATTACCGTATATTTTTTAATTAACACAGTTGTTTCACTTTGCACCTAAATTTAATAAATATATTCAAGTAAATATAAAATAAAAATAAAATTGAAGTAAAATTTTATTTCTCACTTCATTTCTTAATTTATTGAGTGATCCACTTAATTGATTTGATAAATTTTTTAATTTGAAAATTTTTTCTTTTTTTGTAATTGATATAATCATTTGCAAATTCAAAAAAAGTTTTTAGTTGAATGAATTATTTACTAATATATTTGGTGATTGGTGAATTTTTTTCTGTGTAGCGTTCACAGGCTAAAACTACAATATTACCGAAAATTCCGTTAAATCTATCCTCTTCGGATATGGTATACCATTGTACATTTTGTTTAATGAGGTCATAAAATTGCCTCCATTGTACATTTTGTTTAATGAGGTCATAAAATTGCCTCCTGGGACGACCTTTGCTGAAGTTGTATAATATACCTTTCATATGTGTTCTCTCTAAAGTATTCTCCCAGTATTTTCCTTAAGTAATTTGGAAGTTCCAAGTTTCTAATTAATAACGTGGTGTGGTTCGATCCTGCATCACTGAATGCATTTTTCAAATCTATTATAATTACAATGTATTGTTGTAATTACACTAGATTTTAAGATCGACGATCTTGCCTTTTGAAAACGATACTATGTCTATGAGAAACCTTTAGATCTTCCCACTGCTGGTAGTATTTTATTATAGATTACAATTTTTAAAACACTTCCAAGCGTATCCAGTAAATTTCTTAACATATTTTGTTAGGTTTTAGTATTAAAACAAATTTCTGCTTTTTCCATGCTAAAGAAATTCCTCTTTATGTAAGTAGTTTGCAAACGTTTTATCTCTAGATTGTCCTTGTAGCATTTTTAATTAAAAAAATTTTGGCTTTATTATTTATTAAATCCTTCTCCTAGATTACGTACTGACTCCTGGAAAGTACAGTTGCCATATAACCAACATGTAATATTTCTGCTAAATAGGTTTTTGTAGTGTTCGAATATCTTAGTTAGATCAATGTTCTTTTCTAGTTCTGGCTACTCCAATGAACTTTAAAAAAGGTCAAAAAATTCTAAATGCTCCAAAAAAGAGCATTTAGTTTAAAAAAATGACTTTTTCTTGTTTTTATTAGTTTTACATATTTTTTTTAAGATATTGTAATAAATTTATAAAGAAACTATAAAAGAGCTGCCAAAAAAATAACCAAATAAAAAATCACCCAAAAAAATTTCAAAGCAAATTTCGGTTATATTTCATATGAAAAATTATTCAATATTTTAAATTCTATTTTTTCGTAGTTTTTGGTCTATAATTCCATTTTGATTAAGTATTACCACATTTTTGAGTAATTTTTCACTTTTATAAGAATTTTTCTTTAAATTATATTTGTAAATTGTTTCAATGTCTAATGAAGTAATTGGAAAATAATTATAATAATCTATATAGTAAGTCTAAAAAATTTGTTATTATTTTTGATATGGATAATGAAGCACTCCAGGCAAAATTTTTTGCCAAATGTAAATAATATTTATTATTATGATATTATATATTAACAAGTACTAATATTAAACCTTTTGAAGGCATTTTTAAGAATCAGAATAGGCTATAAAAGAGGCTAGAATATAAATCGAAAATTAGCCTTAAAAAGACTAATCTGAGTGCCTTCTTTAAAACCGAACATTTGCTGCTATCCACAACGCGTCCGATTTCTGTCCTAATTTTGGGCTACGCATATTATATATCTTAGCTCAGCAGCGCAGTTTCATGTTAATTGTTAAGCCTCTCAACATTAATGGTACAAATTTGATTGTCAAAAATTATTTTACTAATGGCAGTAATGTGTTCCACTCCAAACCATGAAACTCTGGTTTGCAAAAAAAAAAAAAAGATTTTTCATTCTTTAAAAAAAAAGGTGAAGATAGAACTTGACGTGCTTGTCTACTTTAAGTTCTTTTCTATTACATCTTGATTTTTTTACAAACAAACTTTTTTCTTCGTGTTCTTTTGTAAGTTTTACGTATATTTTTAACAATACTCTCCTCCAAGCCAGAGATATTTAGTTCCTTCTCCAATGCAGTGCATATGCCTGTTGTTATCAATTCATCAAGGCCCTGACTAGGGTTACCAGATGAGCTGGATTCGGCTGGACTTTCCAGCTTTTTTGATGATTGCTCAGTGTCCAGTCAAAATAAAATTTTTCCAGTTAAATAAATGTATTATTTTTTGAAAAAAAAAAAAAAAAAAATCAATCGATAGAAAAGCTGTAAAAAAACAATAAAATGAAAAATGGATAATAAAAATTAGATTAGATATAGATTGAAAATTGTGTCAAATAAGTATTTTAATTGAGTTTTGAACTTTTAAAATAAATAACTGAAATCGAAATATACATACATATAGAGCAAGCTTCTTTTTAACCAAAGTTTTTAAAATTGCTTAATAACTTCAAAAAAGTTCTGAATAGAAAAATATAATTAAATATTAATAATATCGAAGACAAATTATAAATTAAACATGTGGTATATCATATTCCTAACAAAGTACTTTTTAATAAAAAAAAAACTAATTTTTAATGTCCAGCATTTTTTTGCCAGAATCCAGCTTTTTTAACCCGAATCTGTAATTGAAAATGAAAATACTCGTAGTTTACAGTATAAAAATAAATTTCAAATGGTATTTTTTTTCACCCTCACATTACAATTCGAATTCTTTATAGTTATTTATTTTATATTCAGTGCAAAACTCAAAGAATGTATTTTATATATCTAAAGCGAAAGATTGAATACGATAACAAAACATTAAATAAATTTATTTACATTAAATATTATAGTAAAATACTGCAAATAAAATTAAAGTGGAATAACCGTCAAAGATCTATGATACTCGTTTACAATTTTGTAAATCAAACAATCGACCTACGGCACAACTGTTTCCAAATACGTAGTTTATTTGTGCTATAAACTTATTTAAATTGTTTTAATTACATGTGTAATTTTCTGGAAACTCGAACCCCAGGATATTGTTCATAACATAATTACTTTCAGGTTTCTATTCGAAAACTAAGTATCCAAAAAATACATATATTTCTATTTAAAAAAATTATTTTTGGATCGAATTGTAGAATAACCAACTAACCGTTATATAGGATCAAATAACCCAAGAGAGAATTTCGGTACTATTGGACGTTAAAAAGTATCAACAGAGTATGATCGTACCAACTTTTCCATCACTGTCCCGAATGTTAAGCTTTTGGTGAATCTGAATCTGGCAACCGTAGCCCTGACATTCTATTAGCTGCTCACTTACTCTAGCTCTTATGTCAATTCTCTCTTCTAGTGATTTTTCAACTAATTTATAGAATTAAGCATTATAGAATTTATAAGAATTTCTTCTTTATTGGAAATTTTTATTTTCATCAACAGTTTTCCTCTTTGGATCCTACGAATTTTCTGGATGTTCTCTGCCAAATCTTAAAATTTTGGATCAGATTTTATTTTACTAGCAATATCTACCTCTATTTATGTACTTATTTCTCACCCCTCCTATAATTTTTTTTTTTTTGATCTTCTAGTTACTTTAACTACAACTTCTTTTACTGCTTGTCACTCGTTGATTTTTTTCTGCTAATACAAGGTTCAAATACTTAAGCTTATGAAATTGTTGTTGTTGTTATTACTTATGTTGTTGTTATTGCTTTTTTGTTGTTCTTGTTACCTTTGTTGTTTTAATTGCATGTTCATATGTTGTTTTAAATGAAATAATACAGGTTCTTTAAAGGGAACAAACTCCAAAAATAAAATAAAAGCCAACACTAAGTCATTTACCAACCATTGGAGATTAATTCTAATGAAATATGTAGTCTATGAATTACTTTGACATTTTATGGAAAATTACAATGATTGTAGTTTTTAAACTCAACTAACGGACAACTTAAATAAAATTCAGTAAACTTCTTTAAAGAAAAAATACTTATAAACTTTGGAAGAACTTTACCCATTAATACATCAAATTGATTTTGAAATCTTTACATAAATGACATTAATCTTGATTTATATTGTTATAAATTGCTTAAAATAAATAAATATTTTATTTTTTATATAAACAAATATTATTTCGATTTTATTTCTAGAGGTTATTAAGATAATATTTAAATGTTAAGGACACCTTAAGATATTTAAATGAAAATCATTTGCAGCATCTCAGGGTTATGAGTGGAGTGGCAATGAATAAGGAAAACAAGTAAGCATGACAATATTTGAGTTAGACATGTTAGGGTTATTTTTAAGTTTATTAGGTGGTAATTTAAGATCGTTTTAAAGGACTACCTTATGGTTGAAAATTTTTTTATTAATTTTATTTTATTAATTAAAATTTTATATGGCTAAACATGTTTTGTTTACTACAATAAAAGTTTGAATTGAAATAATTGAATAATGTAATGGAAATAATTGCATAAAAATATTTATATGACTATTTCGCAAAAAGAAAACCATTTTTAATCACCAGGGTAACCAAAAATATGTAAAATCATAGTTATTTTACTGTTTCAGACCATTTTAAGAATTTTGTCATCGATTTGTTATACAACATTTGTGCATATTTTGGTCATAACAGCATATTTTTTGCATGTTTTGAACTAAGCAGCATATTTTTATATATTTTCATAGCAAATCCTTATTTTAGAGCATATTTTTTTTCATTTTAAAAGCAATAATTTTGCATATTTTTGAAATCCGATCCCCTAGTAATTTTCATCTTATAAATTTGTAAACATTTTCTAATATTCTGATTAAATAAAATATGTTAGATTTCAGTGTTTTTGAGTGCAAAAATAAAATATCTTATTAGAAATTTATTTATTAGTTTATTTATTTATAATAGTCTATGGATTAATAAAATATACTTACAGACTATTCGCTTGTATTAAATTTTGTAAATTCAATTTAAATTTTCCTTTAGAAAAACTAAAATCTAAAATATTATTGACATTTAAATTGTTAAATATAATTTTATTTTTTTAATATTTTATTTAAAGAATATCTATATAAAAATAATCATGAAATTTTAAAGAATTTAATGGAATATTTATATAAATACATGACAATAAATCAGGGCAAATAATGTTATAATTTAAAATATCAAATAGAAATAAAATTGATTAGATTGATCTTCTACTTTCAAGGGATTTAATTTTTAACATATTACAATGTATATTATATAATGGCAAAGAGTTATATCCTGAATTAATGAAAGAAAACTCAAACCAAGTAAAATTTCTTTGTACTTTCTCTAAACGCTTTGTACCCAGCAAAAACTTTGCTTTCCTGGTAAGCTAGCAGGTATAATTGGAAACAAAAATAAAGTAATTATTTTTGCCTGAATAACTAGTTATTTTTGTTCGAGTTGTCCACAAATTCATGTAGTTATTTTTAGACTATACATTATTCTTGTAAAGACTAAATAGAAATGGTCCTATACACTCCCTTGGGGAAAACCCGAAGTGGCAATATAGAAAAGTGAAAAATATTCTTCTACATTCACGTAACAAATACGGCCAAATAAGTAGGAACGAATCCAGTTCAAAAACTTTGGTCGAAAGTCAAAATTATGCAAGCAGAATGTTATGTGAGATTCTATCAACAGTCTCTGAAAAGTCATTATAGATAGTGTCAAATTGAAATCCCAATTCAAAGTTTTATATAAAATAATTGATAAAACCAAAAAGTTCAGAAACTGTTGAAAACTTAGAAAGATTTAGATAGATAATAGATGAAAGTTTCCATTTTTCATAAAATATGCCCAGGTTTAAAGATTTATTAAAATTCAATTGAAGAGGAATATGAATAGAAGAACTAAATTTTTTTATAAAGTAGTTACATAACCCATCTAAACCATAACCATGCAAGCTTTTTAAAAGTGAAAAATTGGGAACAGAATGAATATTATCTAAAAGTGCAGATTCAAAGTATAAAGACGGTAAAATGAAGTTAGATTTAAAAAAAAAATGTGCAAAAATTAGCAGATTGAACTGCAGAGTAACAGATATGTTTATCATAAAATACCGAAAAGAGAATTATAGATTTACCCTTTTTTGATTTAATGAATGAACAAAAAGATTTTTGGTTAATATTAACAGAATTTTCAAAGTTAAAGATATTATTATATTGTTTATATAAAAATTGATTCAACAAATTGAATTTAGGATTTAACTTCAGAATTTTTACTCACTTTATGTTTTTAAAAATTTTGTTTCTTAAATTCTTAAGTTTCTTTAAATCTTTTGTGTAGTAAGGTAGTTTATAAATTTTTTATATTACATGTTGGTTCATGGGAAGAAATTAAATCTGATATTTGATTTAAGAAACTATCGTAGCATTTATACGCAGAGAAAAAATATAGTTGTGGTGAACATAATCTAAGAGCAACATATTATGATTGGACTATATTGTTACTGTAAAAACTTTCATGGTCATAAATATATAAATATTATTATTATTATAATCATAAAACGGTCTAACTAATCATAATATGACCAGATTTTTTTAATATTGTACATAAAAATTTCATCTTGTTATAATCGAGTTTTATTGCATTATGATCTGATTTTCTCATGTCATGATTTGATTTTATTATATTATGGATCGTTATTATCATACTTATTATATGGAAAAATGATCAAAATTTCAGATAGCATGTTTCGTATTTAACTTATTATGATCAAATGTTATTTTTTCATTATTTATTTATTTATTTATTTACTTATTTGATTCACTGTATATTGTAGAAGACCAGTATTGCAAACTCTAGCGAATAGAAACGCACACAAATGTTTGAAAAAAGCGCCAGGTTGGCTAAATTAAAAACAGAACTGTATTCTGTCACAATCAAGGGATATTTGGTGAAAAATCGCAGAAAGGGCTTAAAATTTAAACCTTTTTGAAAAGTAGAAAACAACAGTATGAAGAAGTCTAAAACGAATAAATATTTCGTATGTGCTGCATTATAAAACATTAATAACAAACTGAATAAATTAAAATACAGTTTATGGAGCTTTTATTTTATGAACCTCAATCCAACATTTTTCCATTTAAACAATTTTATTTGTTGATAGTAGTTTTCCAAAAAATAAGCTTCTTTAAAATTTGTTAGGTTAGGTTAGGTTGGAAAGGGTGTCGCATTCACGCCTACACCCAGAGGCCGAACGGCCCATTGTGATCCCTTTATGAAAGGAAGAAAAAGAAAAGTGGAACCTATACCCAATCAATCAGTTATGATTGTTCCTAAGCCATTTTATTCCCATTACAAACCCTATGAGGTTGACAAGTCCTTTGCCATTAACCTCACCTGGTTCATGTAGTGAATGGCTCCCAAACCACTTCAACCTATTACGCTGAAGCCCTACGCAGTGACAGAGTATATGCTCCACTGTCTCTAGCTCCTCAACTTCATCGCACGTTCTACAAAAGTCTGATGTGCCAATGTCCCACTTACTCATCATATTCCCTATTGAGAAGTGACCTGTAACCATACCTACTATGACTCTAAGAGTACCACGACTCATACCTAGAAGATGCTTGGAATCCGCCAGTTTTAAGCTAGGCCATAATGCCCTAGAAACTCTGCAGTCCAATCTGTCACTCCAGGCTCGAATCGTGTTGTCCAGAGTCCACTCCCCTATGGCCCTAAAGAAGGACCCAATTGGAATCTTAACTGATGACTCTATGAAAGACCTATCTAGCTCCGAGCCACTGTGCGCTAGCTCATCGGCTATTTCGTTGCCAAGAATGTCACAATGACCAGGAACCCAACAGAGTCTCATCATATAGTAATCCATTAACCTTCTCAATTCCCTTCTGCACTCAAGTACCAATCTGGACCTAACAAAATGACTAGTCAGAGCCAATAACGTTGCCTGACTATCAACATAGATAGTAATCTCAGACCCTCGTCCAACATTCCCTTCAATCAAGCCTAGAGCCTTATAAATGCCAAGAATCTCTGCTTGAAAGGCACTACAACTGTCAGACAATTTGTAGGATCGTCTGATATCAGTTCCCATAAAGTATACACCTGCTCCAGTGCCAACTTCCATTTTCGAACCGTCCGTGAAGACCGCACACCATCCATAGAGCTTTTCTACTCCATCCCAAAGGTCCCTGCTAGGTAACACCAAGGCGGGAGTAGCCCCGAAGTCAATCGTAGTCTCGACATAATCCGTAGGCTCAGCCAAGGATAGTGTCCGACCGTTGAATTTGACTTCATCTAGTATGCCGACATGCCCCGCTCTAGAGGAACCTAATAATCCCAGTTCCTTCAATCTAAATAGGCCACGGACAGCCATACCCCTCACAAATTCCTCAATTGGAAGAAGGTGGAGGATTATGTCCAGCGCCGCCTGAGGTGTACTTCTCCTGGCACCTGAGATGCCAACTGAAGCACACCTCTGAACTTTAGAGAGAAGTTTCCTATACGTTTCCTTACCCAATACCTTCCACCAAACTGTACAGCCATAAGTAAGAATAGGCCTTACAACCGAAGTGTAAATCCAGTATACAACTTGCGGCCTAAGGCCCCAATTCTTACCTATAGAGTTCCTGCAGGTGTAATAGGCATTGAGTCCCCTCTTGACCCTCTCCTGGATGTTTCTCCTCCAAGACAATTTACTGTCCAAGTACACACCCAGGTATTTGGCCTCACTTGACAATGCAAGCTCAATCCCGTTCAATACTGGCAAGCTAAAATGCTCGACCTTGTATTTCCTAGTAAACAAAACTAGTTCCGGTTTCTCGGGGTTTACCCCTAATACCTTACTGTTGGCCCAAAGGGACAGATCACGTAAACCTGTCTGCATGACCTCACTGATCGTATATAAAACTTACCAGAGACCAGTAAAACAACGTCATCGGCGTAGTCCACAATCTTCCGTCCCTTAGCATCAAACTGTCTTAAAATGACGTTATTTAAACTGTCAAAGAAATTAAAACTAAGAGTTATTATTACCCTATTAAAATACTTACTCAAAAAAAAAAAAAAAAAAAAAAACGATCGTAATAGGCAAAAAATTTCTGTCATATTTGGAAAAAATTAAAAAGGAGATAAAAGGGCTGAACGGAAATTGTCTAAAGTGCTATATTTGCGCGTTTTTTAGTTTCTGGCAAAAAATTAATTTTCGCGTTTTGGACTACTAAAAACGGGCTAAATCTGGCCTGCAAAGGACTAAGTTGGCATCACTGTGAAAGACAATACAAAGATATTTTATTAACTAAATTATGTTACAGTTAATCAATATCTCATACTCTTTGAATCACATCAAATGTAACCAAACTGTGTCTGCTTATAATAATTCATGCATAAACTAAATGAGAATTATAATGAAGATGGAAAACAAAATATTCAAAAACAAACAAGTTATGAATTTTTCAACCGTATTTTTAAGAAACATATTTATTGTAATATTTTATTATTATGGGAATAATAATATGGTTTGAAAACAAGGAAAAAGATTGGTAATATTTAATGGTTGTAGAAATAATGATATTTTTATATTAATAAAATTTAGTTTCTGGTAAAAATATTCAAAAACATAAAATTAATGAAAACTAAAAATGAGACCATAATATTGTTGCAGTGACAATGAATAATCATGTTTTTTCTATGCGTACAGTTAACTATTTTTCAAGAAAAATTTCAGTCCAATCGATTTTACTTATAAGATTATTATTAATATAATCATAATTACGATATTTAAAACTATAAGATATTTTACTATTAGATTTAATATTAATATTAGATTTAATACAACTGATTTGAAAAGATATGCAGCACATTCTGTTACAGTAAAATTTTCGTCATTGGAAATTAAAATTAAGTCCAGTATTTTTTTTTTTTTTTTTATTTAATTATTAATTAACTTGATTTATATTTAGACTAACGAAATAATCAATTAAATTAATTTCATTAATAATATTTACATTTCCTGGTAAAAACACGAGATCGACACCAGGAATAAATAATCAAACTAACTTATTTAAATTAAAATCTTCCAAAATGCAAAATTTTGATTCAAATTTATTAGATTCATAAATGTTCATTATATATAGGAAGAGGGAAGGAAGTACAAATGAAAATATTATAATTACCAGAAATAGAAACACATATCTGATCAATAAGAGTATTTTTATTATATAAACTTGTTCAATTTAGATTTTAAGAAACACAGTTAACACCACCCCATTTACTAAGACCAGTCTTCTCAGAATCTCTCTCTTTTCTATAAACTTGATAAATGTTGAAATCAAAAGATTTACCATCATAGAAATATTCATTTAACCAGGACCCAACTATAACGTGAACATCATAATCTTTTTGCGATATAAATTAAAAAAAAAACTTGTAATGATTTACTTCACATTCCAGAAACATTCTGTAGTAAATACGTAAAACACGTATTTATAGCATGAATATTAGATACTTTAAAATTTAGCCAGAAACAATAATATTTTAAAAGCATATTTTGTTTAAAGTACATATATTCCGATTTTAAAAGCATTTTTATGCGCACAAAACATTTTTTTAGATCATATTTTTGGTTGCTCTGTTAATTATAAAACAAATAAGCATATTTATTTATTTTTATTATTATTATTTTTTTTATATAGTTATTTCAGTTTTATTTTTTGAGATAATAAACTTTGATTCACATTCACTTTTATTAATTATTTCTAAACTTAATTATAGTTTTGCGCTCATTCATTATTTCCGAAAAAAATAATAAATAAAAACAGAAAAAGTAAAAGTGTTATAAAATCTCCATTATATGGTAGAAAAATCTATTATATGAAATGTTTTCATAGTTTTTGTTGCTGTGTTGTAAAAAAAAAAAAACATAAATCCACTTGAGCTACTTTTTTCCTCCAGTAGTAGAAAAAATAACCAAATAATAAATAAAAATAAATACAAAAATTCAAATCCAGCAAGATAATATAGCAAACAAATGAATATATGATTGAATAGGAATCCATTACAATTAAGAAACGGACAATACAAATTTCAGACAATTCCACTTAAAAAAAAAATTAAATAAAAAAAACTGCGTATAGATTAGTCTTAAATAAAAAGTTGGTGCCGCTGATAAACATCTCTAACATTAACAAATCAAAAAATATTTAAAGCAAGAAATTATTCTGTTAGAAAAAAAAATCATTGATTGTAGACCAGTTTTTCTATATCCAAATCATGGTTGGTAAATATTGCATTACCTTGTTTTGTTTATTTGTATGTTTTAGGCCAAATAAATTGTTTTCAAGACAAATAGACATTTTTCCATTTTATTTTTATTTCTAAGCAGTTTTTTTTTATCGTATTTATTTTCTGTACAAATTCTCTTGCGTTCATGCACTTTATTATGTAGTTGAGCTTTTTTTTTATTTGGTTACCAAATAAACTTGGTAAGTGTTATTCACAAGATTGATTACCAAAACATGCAAAAGGCTACTCTTTTTTCTTTCTGTTTTGGACTTTAACAAAGTGATAAAGATACACCCAGTTTTCAGTAGTTGTTTTCAGAGATATTTGTTTAATGGAAACAATATTTTATTGTTGCAGCAAGTATTTAAAAATACATTAATGGCGGGGGGATAACAATGATCCCACAACAACTTCTGGAATGTGCAGTTAGGTATTTAGTAACTGAAATACTTTTTGTAAAACAGAAAATTATTTTGAGCTGTTAAATATTATTTTATTACTTTCTATGAAATGGAATATTTTAAATAATTAGGTTTGACTTTGAATTATCTTGGATATTTCAGCAGCTAAATAAGTAAAGCATATACAGCTCATATACACAGAAAAACAAATATAGTACCATACTGCCAATTCATACCATTTCTTTTTAAAAATCGATTTTTGTATAAAATACATAAATGACAATTTTAAAGCTAAACCAATAGCAATAGATTTAAAGAACGTTAATTTATGAGCATCCACACAAATATATTTTTATATGAAAAATATAAAAATCAAACTTTACGATTAACCAGCAGAAATAGAGTTAAAATGACAAAGATCTCGCATCACTCATATTTACCTTTAAAAATCGCTTTTTATATAACATAATAAAATCTAAACTATCAGAGATAAAATCAAACAAACAAACATCTGTGATAATTTTCTTATATAAATCGACTTATAAAAAAACATAAAAATGGATTGTAAGGCTAAACCAACAGAGATTGAGTCAAAAGCAGCAAAATCTATGATCAGTCATATTTCCTTTAAAAAATCTATTTTTATATAAAAAACATAAAAATCGATTTTAAAACTCATCTAGGTGAGATAGAGCCAAAAGGACAAAATTTTCTTATCACACAATTTTCTTTAAAAAATTTATTTTTGTAAAAAAAATCGATTTTTTAAATTAACCAGCAGAAATAGAATCAAAAGAGCGAAAACCTGTGATCATCCATATTTTCTTCAAAAATCTATTTTTATACGAAAGACATAAAAATGGATTTTAAAGTTAAACTAGCAGAGACACAGCTCTTCTAAAAATCGAATTATAAAAATATAAAAATCGGTTTTAAAGCTAAACCAGCAGAGATTCAGTCAAAAGGACGAAAATCTGTGATCACTCATATTTTCTTTTAAAAATTGCTTTATAAATGAAAAAAGATAAAAATCGATTTTAAAGTTAAACCAGTAGAGAGATAGAGCCAAATGGAGAAATTCTGTGATCAATCAACCTACGTAGGTAGACATTTTAAACTAATTATATTTAAAATCTAATAATTACATTATTGTTATAAAGTATACAAAGTTTATGGCTTTTTTATCCAGATATTGTTCTATAACTTTTTCTGATTTTTAACATTTCAAATTCTAAACTGCTTAGGAAGACATCTAGTAATCTGGGGGAATTTCATTTAGTTTTAGTTAGTAGATGGATAGACAGATAGACATAGCTAACTCAGACTCGGAATTTCATATGGTCCAAGAATATTTACACTTTATGAAGTCTAAAATGTTTACTTCTTGATGTTACACATAGAACGACAACTTAGTACACCCTCTTTCACAACAAGTGATGGGGGCGGGGAGGTGTTGCATAATAAGTTTTAATTTTTTTTTTATTTTTTGAGTTTTTTGAAGCCTTGTGGATAACGTTAGATTTTAAGGGTGTATTCAAAATTCTAAAAATGGGAAAATTTTCTACTCAGTTAGGCCAACATAAAACAAGTTTGTCACAATTGTTAATATTATGCGCTTATACCAACTTCTAGAATAAGCAAGATAAAAAAAAAATAATTTTAAAATAATTATGAAAACGATTTTATTAATATTTCTCTCATGGAATTCGGTTGAAGAGAATATTCCTTAGAATGACCCTAATAAAAATTGGCATTATATGCAATAAATCTCAAATCAATATTTCCTTGGTATCTTTTCGTCTTCAATGAATTTTCATATTACAAATATTTATATACATATATATATATATATATATATATATATATATAGATATATGTATATATATATATATATATATATATATATATATATGGAGAGAGTCATATATATATATGACTCCCTCCAAAAAGCATCTGTCATTTGATATGTTAAGTTCTGGAAAATCTTTGTTTTTTTAGCATATTGCACTAGAAATATTTTATACAGAAAAAACTATTACCTTATATTTTTCAATTAACACAGTTGTTTTATTTTGCATCAAAATTTAGTGAATATATTTAAGCAATAATAAAATAAAAATAATAGTAAAAATAAAATTCAAGTAAGTTTTTTTTCTCATTTAAAATTTTAATTCACTCAATCATCTACTTCTTTGATTTAACAAACTTTTTAACTGGAAAACATTTTCTATTTTTGAGAAATGCAAATCTAAACAATTTTTAATTGAATTATTTTGGTGATTGGTGAATTTTTCTGTGTAGCGACCATAAAACCATCATTCATAAATAACTTAAAACAAGCATTTTGGAAACATATAAATTATTTATATTCCTATTTAAAAGACTCATAACAGATACAACCTAATAAAAAATTATTTAATTAAATAATAATCTTACAAACTTTTCTTACTATCCACACATATTCATACATTTTAAGAAAGCTAATACATTAAAGTTAAAATAAAATTTGGTTTGAAAACTTTGTATAAATTTCAAATAAAATTTTCAACAACAACAGCAATAATATCAACAGGAATAGTATCATTATGCATGCATGAGGTTGTTTTATAAAAGTAGTTTTTTGACAAGTTTTTTTTATTTTTGCCAAAACTTTTTTCTCACTCTATTGTTTTATGTGAATGTCATTTTGTTTTCATAGAGTTTTGTAGTTTTCTTTACTATATCTTTTTTTGAGAAAAATGAAAAGTTTATTTTTCTTTTTGTTAACTTTTTTGGGAATATATTTTTCCTCCTGCTTGTTTAAAGTGTCACAGATTTCTGTCCTCATCTTCTTTATTTTTTTTTTGTTTCTGGTGTTCCTTGGCATTATGCCCAAATACATATTGAATGAGTTGTTGTTTACACCATGCAACAATATTCAATGTAATATTCAGTGGTGTTTGTATTTGGTTTCGTGTTGTTGCTCTTGATTGCCGGTGGAAGCCACGGTGTCAGCGGCTTTTGCAACATGAACTAAAAAAATAAGGTAAAAGCTAAAAGCGTTCGTAGTAGTAATATGTAATAGCGGCGGCTGTAGCTGCAAAAAAAAGCCTTAATTAATTGGATATTGCGAAATTTATTTTAATGAAGTATACAAATGGCTACATATGTACTATAAAACACATACATACATGTATAATTATATAAACATATAGTATATGATTATATCTACATATTACGGTTACTGTAGTGTAGAATACTCTAATTTATTTATAAGTCATATACTACAAACACTTACATATTTACATATGCATCTACTATGTAAATATTGTGAGTGTATGTTTGTTCCGTCCCATAGTCTGTTATTGTGGCTATGTTATGTTTTTTTTTCTGTTTTTATTTGCAACATGCTGCATGTTGAATATGATCTTCTTGTTTGGCATGGCGAAAAAAAGGGAATTAAAAAATTTAGTCTAATTAGTTTGGTAAACATTGTACAATATTACATTTTCATACCTACAAACATGAAGATACTATACGGGCATAGTTTGTTAAATAAGTATTCATACATATTAAAAAAAGTAATTAAAATATTTTGAAATTATATATTTCTATATTCCGTGAAGTACAAATTTTAATTAACTTAATTTTTCATTTATAATTGTGTTAAATATTAAAATGATATATTTCTTTAAATTTTAAAGAATACTTTCATTTCACACTGTTTTTATGATATTTTGACTGAGAATATAAGTGTGAGAAATTGTTTAGTTTGTTTGCGTTTAAGCACATTTATATATGTATGCATATAATTTGTTTGATGGTGTAAATTTTAATTATATTTTAAATAAGATAAAATACAACTGCAAGAGAAAATTTGTTGAAAATTAAACTAATTAAAAGTGATGATGATAAGTGTTTATTAACTATTTGTTATTATTGTTTTTAGAGTTTAAAGGGAGAGCTAAATTTAATAAAGTCTTTAAGAAACTAATCTAAATAGTTAATGTCTATTAGAATTTATATTCCAATTCTGTAAAAATAATATTGTTAAAGCCTGCAGTCATTTTTATTTATTTGTTCTTTTTTTTTTTTTTTTGACAAAAAATTGCTTTGTCAAAATTAATTTTTGTAAAATGCGTAATTTTTTAAATTTTTGTGCTTTAAAGTGGGCATTAGTCCTTGAAATATTTGTGGAAAATTTCATTTATGTAGATGCTTTTTGTAAAAGATAACGACCGAAAACTATAAACTGGAGTTACAACGGACACCCTGTTATTTGGACCAATTTGCTTATTTTCAATACCAAGAAAACCTTATAAAAGGCAAATATTTGAGTAAAATTTCATCCTCCTAGGATGTCTGTCCCGAGCCCTATCCTGCTTTCAACAGGCAGATACACTGACGGACGGACATCGTTAGATCATCTTAGATTTTCACAAGGACCCTGAATTTACATATATATTTCATGGGGTGTTAGATGATTACTTCGACATATTACACACAGAATGATAAACTCAATATATCCCCATCATTTTTTAACGGTGGGTGTAAAAAGAAAACAAGTAAGAAACATATATAGTCGGTAAAACCCGACCATCTATGTGTATGTGCACAAAAATTCGGGAACGTATTCTATATGGGATCTGTGCCCAATTGTAAACCGATACTTGTATTAAATTTTGACATATTTTTATGCACTATATAAAGTTATTTATACATGGAAGCTCTGGTCCATTATGGACTGATTCTAATGAAATTTAGTAAGGCACTTTTTACTAAAATTTGTTCTTGTCAAGTATCAACTTCATACTATAATGCCAGTTAAAGTAATATTCTGAAAGGGGGTTTATATTGGAGATATGGCAAATTATAGATCTTGATGAAATTTATGATTTATACCTATATAAAATAATATGTTCCAAAATTTCTTTAAAATATTGCCATATAATATACAAGATATTTATGATTGCTAAATCCTATCTTAAAAAGCAAGTATTCAAAATTTAATTAAGTTATTTTCAAAATAGCGACCTGCTATTTGATTAAAAGCCGATTAGTATACATAAAGGTGGGTCTTAGAAAAGCATTAATAAAGGGTTATATCAGATAGCACAATAAAGTCACTGTAAGACCTGTTTAGTAACCCCAAAAAAGGTCACTAAACTGGAGTTTTCATTTTACTATCTCTAACTCGTAAAAAAAAAAAGATCTATATTATCATTATCTAGCTTTGACGCTTTCATCCCTAAAACATCGGCGATGCTGTGCCTTGACAGGAGCCTTAATCTGCTCTTCTAACATTCTATCTTCACCCTTTTTGTGTAATTTTAGATTGTTGTTTTTAATTATTTATGGAAAAAATAAAAAAAAAACTATATTTTTTAAAGTACAAAAATGGCTACATTTTGGCTTTTTATCTAAGTGATGAGAATACTTATTGAAAAGTGTATGAAATGATACAAAGTAACTTACTGAGCAGATTTAACAATATCTATTCGTCTGTCAATTTAATACACCTTATATTAAAATTAAGGGTAACTTGATGAAGTGCGACTCAAGATATTTTTTGGTATAAAAGAAACTCCATTGAAATTATTTGAAATTGCTTCAATATCACCCGTTCAACAGTTAACTGTATCTACAATAATTACTTTTCATAATTAAGTACTTTAAGAGAGGTAGAACTTCGTAAAGTACTTAATTATTTCCCTCCAACTATTTGCTCAAGTTTTTCAAGTTCAATTCCTATTCACACATCTGCTCTTTATTTTTAGTTTATTTATTTTTATGTTCTTTTGCCAGAAGAAAAAATACAATTGACATGTTTCATTCGATCTGCTAAAAATAATTTCAGATATATTTTTAATGTTCGTCTGTTGTTTTATTCCTGTTGTAGCTTTATTGTTGCAGTGATTTATTGTTAAATTAATTAGTATTTTGTTAAAGGAAATTCCTTAAGTGTTTGTAATTTTGCGGATAAATCTTTTCCGTTTTTAGCAAAAAAATAATAATAATAATAAACAATGTATTTCTTGCAATGGCTTTTGGCATTATCACTTTTAACCATCTCATAAATTTCCACCTGTAACAATTTCAAATTGTATTGTGATTGCTTCAAACACAAAAAAAAGAAAAGGAATTACTAAAACAAATTTTCAAAAATAAAAGTAAGCTAAGTAATTCACATGACTTTCCTTTAAAAGTTTTAAGTTTTAGGTGTTTTAAACCAAAAAGGAAAATTGTTGCTGCGTTTTCTTCTATTTCTTTCGCTCTCCTTTAAAACCTTGAGTGATTATAAAGCAATTTTGTTTTCTTGCCAAACATTGTATACAATCAATTCGTACCAACAACAGAAATAAGGGTGTTTGAAAAAAAAAAACAGCAGTACTTTATATGACCCCCATAAGAAAGTAAATCTTTTTTTAAGTTCAATGTTTTTTTGTTTTAAGTAGGGAAACCACAAATATGCAATTGCATGTTTTTTTCTGCGTGTTACATGAAGCCGTCGTTAAAATATTTATCCGTTTCAAGACAAATAAAGCATTTTGGCATTGATTTGTAAGTGCATATTTTTGCATATTTCACCCTCAATAGAATATTTTTGCATATAGTGATTTTTAAAGCATATTTAACCTTTTTCGAGTATATTCTGACATTTTCAAGATATTTTTTTTTACGTCATGGGAAATTTTAAAATTAGAATTGAAAATAAGAGATACAAAAATATTTAGTATTTAAAATTAATTTTAATGGATACCGACAAAGTTCGTTAAAAATCCCTGAGAGGCTTGATATATAGTAACAAATCGTGAAGTTTTGAAAACAGATTAACTGATTTTTGTTAAAGATATCTTTGAAATATGATATGGAGGATTAATACGTTTTCAATTTCAATAACATTGTAAAAACAATTTATTTGATTTCCTTAAAAGCTATGTATGTAAATTTACTTAGCAATCTTTTTAATAATAACTGAATTAATTAGATGGATAAAGTAAATAGAAGATCAACAAAGATTTTATGTGATAAATTAGAAAAAAGATCTTTTGACACAGTTGACAGATACATTTTAGTTTTTCCTTATTATATATCGTTAAGGTATTAATAAAATACTTTCTTCACTGAAACAAAAAATTTTGTTTAAAAATTAAAAACATTTTTTGTTTTTTAAGAGCATATTTACGTGTTTTTTAGAAGCATACTTTTCGATTTTTACTACTTATTTTATGCACACTTTTTTAGAACATATTTGTGGTTTCCCTACTTATAAGTTTATTTAAAACTTTTTTGTTTCGCTTGTTTTTTGTTTTCGTTTACTTTTGTAAAACCAATAGTTTATTGATCTCATTTATTTGTTTTCTTTAGCTTCTTTTTTTGTGTGGATTTTAGAAAAAAAAAATAAACCAAATATTTCTTCAATGAAAATTTTAAGCCATAAGAGTTCTACTATACTCTTAGTTGTACATTAAGATAAAACAGAGCCAAATAAAAAAAGTTGAATAAAAAACTAAAATCAAGGAGCAGTATAAATGACTTCAAAAGGAGCTACACACACTACTTAAAAAAGTTGTTTTCTTAAAAACACCCAGCTTTAAATTTTCCTAAAGTTTTTAAAGCAAATAAGCTATATACTTTTTGAATATTGTCTTTACAATTCTTATTTCACTTAAGCTTATGGTTTCATAACTTATTTCCTTCATCAATTGAATTTTCAAAGTTACTATCCAAAACCACCTTTTGTAGTCTACCAGTAGCAGCAGCACCAACTAACTATCCAACCAGGCAATCAAGCTCTGCAAACCATTGAAATGCATTGCTGGAAGCACTGCTAAAAACAACTTTACTTTGGCCCAGATGTTACTTATATTTTTTTTAACTTTTTCTTCTACAACTTTTTTTTGCTTTTTATTTCACTGAATATACACAACCACAATAACAATTGCGTAAAAAGCAACAATAAACAAAAAACATCAATACCTAAGAACTAATAAATAAACACATATACATATGTTCATAAAACAATCCTTTAGCTAAAGGATTTCGTATTGTAAGTCATAAAGTTACGAAAATACATTTGTCAGTTATATTGGCTGGCGTATGAGTTCAAGTGCGTGTACGACTCCGATTTATACTCTCCACTAATGGAATTTGTTTGTGGCACTAAAAGATGAATGAATGAAAATGAATGGATGGATGAATAAAGAATGTTTTTAACTCTTGGAATTATTATGGATTTGCGTAAAATACTGCTGTTGACAATGTTGAAAATGATGAGGAATTAAAGGTTTTTAGAGTAAAAATTATTTTCGAGTTTAATGCTACATATTATGTAGTTTAAAGTGTTATTGTATAAAATTTTGACAACATATATTTAATTTTGAGGGGCAAAAAAAAACTAGGTGAAAGTGGGAATTTAAAGTAAATGATAGCATTGTTTTTTTTTTTTTTGGAAAATGAGTAATTTATCAGAAAATATTTGGTGTTAAATAACAAAAAATTTTTAAGTGAAAATCCTTTTTTTATGAAATACCAGTTCATAAATTAAAATTAATTTTTGAAGAAATTTATATCTATTTTAGACAAACTCCTTTTATTATAAATTAGTTTTTTTGTTTAAGGCTCTGATATATGATACAAACCAGAAATACCCTTAAGGTAGTGAGGGACTTATATACATTAAAGTCCCTTGATTTGTATGGAGAAAAACAAATGTTGCAAATATACACAACCTAAAATTAAAGATAGATATGTTAAAAGTCAATCTCCAGAATATTGCGGTTTAGTTACTTCGTTCACGTGTGCTGGACTCTTATTAAAACACCTTAAAAACATAGTTTCCCATAAACAATGTATTGTGACTAAATTTCATAAATCTCTTTAATCCGATTATCATCAAAGTTTTAAAGGAACTCATTATATTTTTCATAAATTCATCTATATTTATGTGTAATAAATATTATTTGCAAAAATTGCAAATTTAACCTTTTGGAAACAACTGACCCTCTTGTTGCTAAAGGGTTAATTACGTCAATATTCAATAGTAACAGAATAGACCATTCCAATGATACATTAAAACCCAATATATGTTGGAAAATATCCGAAATATATAAAATTATATGTTTGAATATGAAAAATATAACAAAAAAAGTTAGTAAAATCTTAACATTCCGCGAATAAAAAGAGTCATTAAAATTATTTAAATGAATATTGCAGGCTTTGGCATGCCTCTATTACAATTTGAAATTAATTTTATTTTAATTTGATAATGATATTGAAGGAAATACGTATTTCTTAGACGTGTTTTGAAAATGAACCAGCTCACCAACATTCAAATGTAATATTTTTGAAATCATATAAGAACAGACCAGTCTATATATATATATATATAATGTTATATTATAAGTCCTTACAGGTATTGAATTCCGTCTGGCTATTTAAATTGACTTGTCAAAGTCCTCTGATATCTAAAGGTTTTGTTTTATACTTTAATATAGTAAAACATCTCAAGCCCACAGACTGCTTAAAATGTTCTTTTTTCGTTGCAGAAATCAACAAAGTTGGTTCATTGGGATCTGAATATAATCAAGAAAAAAAAAATCCGAAAACCTATCTTAACATAGCGTAGCAGTACACTATAAGGCCTTTGCTAAATAAGTGGTAACAAAATTGGATGTCTTAAATTACTAGACTGATGAAGCTTGGGAGACCAAAAGAGGATGAGCTAGGCTTTCGAAATATTGTACGCGTTAATGTGTAACTGAAGCACGATGCTGCTACAGTGGGCTAAAGTTGACTACATATTTTAAATATTTTTACATTTGTGAATTCTACTAATCAAGATAAGGAAAATAATATTGTTACGTTCTTGCCTTTCAAAAACTTTGGTTTCCTTTCTTTAAATAAACCGGGAACTCTTTTACTTGCAATTAGTAAAAAACAACTGAACTGCAATGATTGTCAAACTTTATGAATGAACTGCAACTTACCGATTCAACTGCTATGACGGACTGACTACTCAAACTACACCTGCTTATATACTAGTGACTAATCCAATATTTACTCTCAACAATCTTCTAGTAACATAAAGTACCATATAACAGTTTACTTATATTAAACCTGGCTACTCACTAACATATACACAATAATTTACAACAACTTATCCGCTTAAAATAGAGATAAGAAATTAGTTAATATTCGCAAAAAAAGAGTCATTTTCGAGAGAAATATGTTCAAAAAATTATCGAAAATTTAATAAAAGTGAATGTTCGTAGTGCTGCAACTTACTCTATTAATTCTCGATAGCAAAGGTTCGATTAATTTTCGAGAATTCTTAAAATATCGATTATCGCAATATTAACTATTTTCGATTATATCTCGAAGGTAAATGTTTCGAGAAATTATCTGTTCTTTATAGTTTCTCGATATTTTGTTACCTTAATCAAAAAGCAACGTATTTTCTTGTTTGTAATTACATGCTTAATTACTTAAAAATAGGTGAAAAAGTCTTGATTTTAACATTCTGGAGGAAGCACATAGTGCTGAAAAAGAGTTGCAGAAGTTTTTTTTTACTCCATGGTTGTCATTGGTAGGATGTTCTTATTTTATGCTTCTTGTTCATTGGTCTTGAAGTACTTCTCTTAAAACTATATTTATAAAATTTTTTAATAAAAATATTATTTTTTATTTTGTTAAAAATTATTAACTTTTTTCTGCTAAAAATACGTTTACTTTCTTTGCTTTGAAGGTCATTTTTCTTAATTCTAAAAAAGTGCAAAACATGCATTTAGTTTTGCTTTTGAAGTAGTGAAAAAGCAGAGCACTTGCTTGTCTTTTTGCAGGGTCTCTAAAGTTTATGATGCTATTTTAATTTTAAGGGTTTCTTAAAAAAAAAAAAAACAATATTCGTAAGATATTTGGAAAATAGTATATTTATCTAAATATCTAACTTATTTTCATGCAGATTAATTCAGCATACATTGACCTAAAAAATATGGATTTGAACAATAGACAAACTAATATTATTGAGAGAATAACAACATGTAGCGCTATGTTCTAAATGACGTGAGAAGTTCAAGTTTTTAAGTATTACCATTGTTACAAGTTTAGCCTTATAATGCTCAATCTAGCCTTTTTATTTTGATTTTGGACTCAGAATTTTTATTTTAGCTTACAACTTTTTTTCTAGCCTTTTTTGATTCTTAAAATTGCCTTAAAAATGCTAACATGGTAGTAATTCAACAACGAAAGAAAATTATTTCTTATTTGCTATAAATAATTTTATTTTCACAGGTTCATCCATTAAGCATTTCTGTGCATTTATTCGGATAAAATATCGAGACTATTTATATGTAATAAAAAATTTTGTCTGAGGCGCTTAATTAATTTTTTTTTATTAATTTCCCCAGTTAAGTCCAAAGAAAACATAACTTAAAAATCAACTTTTAATTCTAAATTGGGAACAAAATTAAAATTAAATAAAATAAAAAACTATCGTTTTCGAAATATTGCCAAGGATTCGTCAGCAATATCGATATCGACCAATTATCGGTCGTACTAGATATCTAAAATAAGTTACTATCGATATTGCTAAAGATTCGATATAGATATTAGAAACAAACCTTCGATATCGATCGATTTGCTACCACAAATTGAACGAAGGGTGAGTTCGAAAGTCGTTCTCGAAAATTTTATTAGAGAAATGTTCGCAAATTACTCAAAGGCTAACCTTGTGGTCAAGCGGGATAATACAAGTTTCTCACTAATACTTAAGCAAGTTAACAAAAAGCTTTCTTATAATGAGCAGAACTCTTTTAGATAATTAAGATAAATCAGAATTAAGAGATTTTATTCAAACAAACTAGAAACTTTTGATGCGTAACAAACTTGAAACTTTTGATACGTAACAAACTGGTAAATTCAAATACGCTACAAAGTAGCAAATTCTAGAAGTCGTTATTTTAAACTTCTAAAATTAATTTTCATAACAATATGCTTACTGCACTTCATTATCTCTTATAGTTTAGAAAATAATTGACTTCGGAAATTTAATTTCTGTTTTATAACTTTTAAAATAAAAATTGCAAAATCTTCTAAAATATATGCAGAAATTTTCCATAAATTTTTAAATTAAGTTAAGGAATTCGATAAGTAGAAAAAAACTTCAAAATTTTCAAATTTTGAAACAAGTCTATAAAATTTTAATTTTTTGCCAAATTATATATTTAAAAATATTAAAAAATTTTGTAAAAAAAATTTACTAAATCTTGACATTTCCTTGGAAAATTTTGTACATCTGGTCGTGATCGAAAATTATAAATTTTTTAAAAAAAAATACACACTTTCGATTCTCTAAAAAATTTTTATTGTAGATTACGGAAATTTTTCCAACAAAAAGAATAAGGTAGAATAATATGTTTTTATAGTTTTTGCAAAAAATTCTAACTACAATGTGAGATTTTTGATTGAGTTTGATAAAAAATGGCTTGTATATTTTAAGGAACTGTCTGTAGACTACAAACACGGAAAAGTAACTGTATAACGAATCCTCAAAGTGAGATATATTTTAGGCGTAAAAAAAATCGATTAGATTTTTGAAAATTGCTTATTTTTAAAACGCCACAACATTTTACTAGAACAGAATTTTTTCATAGTTATTTTTTGCTGTTAGGCCTTTTATTTAAGTACTTTTTCCTGTTTAAGAATATAACAAAAACATTGAGGATTGAGGGCAAAAATGTAATAAAATTTAGACCTATTTACAACAGCCTAAATGTGAATTGTTTTTTTAAATGATATCCCTGCTAGCAATTGGGAGATATCTTCTTGGATGACAACATGGCATTTTTCATCCAAGAGAAAATAATCAAAGTAATATTTTGCATCTTATTATCATTTCCGAGTAATTTGCGCAATATTTGAAAAAAAGTAACAAATACTTTATTATTATTATTATTTTTTTTTTTTTTTGTAATTTTTTATATGTTTATTTTTTAAAAATTTGTTTAAAAGATTTTATAATTATATTTATCAATTTTGGATTTTTCTTTCTTTCTTAGCTTTCAAAAGTGTAAACAAAATCCTGAAGGTGAATTAAGTTGGACCTTCAGAATTGCATTCAGAAAATGTAGCAAAAACCCGGGACAACCTTAAAGATTATATTATAATTTATATAATAATGTAAAATGTATAATTTATTTATTTATTTCTTTTTTTCCCAAAATCATCTTTTTGTCTTCCGAACAACATTTTAGCGTTATCTTCTAATTATATTCAAAACGGTTATCTGGAGATATTGCTCTCGAAGAAAATTTCTTCCGCAATACGAATTCGATCATTGTCGCAATAATATTTTTCTTCCAGGCAATACGTTTGACAATTGATAATATGAAATTTGGGTCAAATATTGACTCGAAATGATATTAATCTAATAATCGTAGAGTTTCATTTCGATGCCAAATTATTACAAGAATTTGGGAGCTTTGAAGAGATTCCGTGGAAATTGATTTGTAAAAGCTGTAGGCTAAAATATGACCCGATCTTATTGCTAATTCATATACTGACTACTGTGTATAAAATTTATATTAGAGCAGTTTCTAACTTAGTGATGATAAAATTAGAATTTTGGCAAAATTACACAATGTGCGGCGACAACTAAAAATTTAAAAATAATAAAAATTAAAAAAAAAAAAAACGAAATAAAAATAGATGAGTATTCAAAAATAAAACACAAATAAAAAACAAGTAAGAGAGTAGTTATCGGTCAAGCTCAACCATATTGCGTCAAGATTTATATGCAGTATGCATAAAGTTATGTTTGTATTAAGATTTATGAACTTCACGATGAATCCCGGAAATGGTCCTTATATGGGAGCTATAA
This sequence comes from Protocalliphora azurea, assembly GCA_932274085.1. Lineage (NCBI taxonomy): Eukaryota > Metazoa > Arthropoda > Insecta > Diptera > Calliphoridae > Protocalliphora > Protocalliphora azurea. The sequence goes on along the minus strand of OW026521.1, from coordinate 19,237,775 downwards.
CAAATTATGGATATATAATTTCTCATATTGCTTTTTGATCACATAAAGATTGTTTTCAGCAAATACAACCATGAATTTTTGAAATTGCTGCCAGTACTTTGTTCAGAAGGTTTACATGGCCAGCCAGACGAACGGACATCGTTAAATCGACTTAGGAAGGGATTCTGACTCGAACGATATACTTAAAGCTGGGAGTCCGAAGATTTTTTCTGTACGTTTAAAACATCAGCACAAACGCATAATACCCTAACCATCTATGGTGGTGTAATAAATAATAAATTTTGAGAAAAATTGTACGTTTTCAAAAAATTTTAATTAAAAAAAGAATTTCTAATTGTCAACTATCAAATGCAAGGATCTCCAATTTAGAAAATTTCAAAAAAGCATACGTTTTTATTTATAATATAAATAAATAAATAACCAAATAAATAAATTCACAATAGTATTTAAAACAATTTTTGTGCCCTCAACAAACGGACACATGAACGAACATAGCAATTTCGTCTTATAATTTCATGAGGACCCATGAATTACACGAATTATGTCTTCTGTCATTCATAAATTTGTTTTAAAAATCAAATATAATTAGGTACACAAATTAAACTGAATCTCAGCCATATCATACAAATGAAGACCTTATTTAGATTTTTTTTTTTTTTGTTAGATAATGGGCGGCCATAAAATTGCAAAAAAGTTTGTATTGACTTATATTTTGGAATTCACCAAATTTAACATACTACGAGACAAAATCTGAAATGACTGTGAACAATAATCTGAAAGCTTAACATCTTCTCTATACATCTGCTGAATTTTTTTTCAATCTGGTTTTGAATATCTATTAAAATTGCTACTGAAATTCGATTAATTTTATTTGAAGCCTCCTATGCACTTCTCAAGATTATACTTAAGCGTTTAAAATAGATGCATTTTTTATAAATGAAATAATTATGAATTTTGGCACCTTCAAACATATTTACTTCGCAAACCATTTTAAAGTAAATGGGGATATTTCTTTTTTGCGAAATTGCAATTATTTTGCAAAATCTCTGAAATTTCGGGTTTTTAGAAAAATTTTCAGGTAAATTTCATTTTTTTTTTTAATTTCGAAGTTTCGAATATACTTCAATTTTTTCTTTGTAAAATTAATTAGGGGTGATTGGGGTAAAGCATACTTCAATAAAATACCAACCAATAATGTTTTGAATCCTGCAATGTAACTGTTATATAGAATAGATTATTGTCTAAAGTTATGTATACAAATAATAAGACTAATTTATTGTTTGATATTATTTTTCGGCATTTTTTCATATCAACAATTTTTGGGTACAATGAGGAATGTTGGGGTAAAGTGGAAAACAATAAAAATGTCAAATTGGAAGATATTTAATGTTTATTAAATATTTTTAAATGGTTTTGTATGTGCATAGATAATAACTAATAAAAAAATACAAAATAATAAAAAAAAGCTACAAAAATAGCCAGTTATTTCTCATATTTGAAATATCTCAACTCATAAGTTTAATAAATTGCCATAATTTTCGCACGCTTTAAGTGCACAGGGTTTTATTATACCAATTATATATATTTACAGCATCTTCTACATCCGCGATTTTTTAAATCCAGATTTTCTTTCTTTATAAAGTTAATGCAATGGTACATATTGATTCTAGGAATTTTAAGCCTAATTCCTATAGAATTTATTGAGTTATTTCAAATTTTCCTCTGTTTTATTGCTTTAGCTAAGGCACCACATTTTCATCTGTTTTATTTGATTTTCTTAAATATGTTCAAGTTATTGGTGATTAAAAAAAATTATTTATTATAATTTCTCAAAATTACAAAAACTATTGGTAAAAAATTTGTTAATTTATGTATCGCATTTTACTCCAATATATTTTTACTACAATAAACCGATTTCATAATTTTTACGTAAAGTAGATCTATTTGGAGCTGATATATGTGCTAAATAAAGTATTCAGTTACGTATTTACTGATTTAAATATGCTCGTGATTTGCATGTCTTCCTGAGAAATATAAGCACTTAGAAAAACTTTTTCAGTATATTTTATATGCTTGCGCTCGAAATGTAAGAAGATAAAACTTTTAATAGATGAAATACACTTTCCCTTAAATAAATTTTATGTTTTTTGCAAAAAAAAATTTTATTCATTTGATATTTCAATTTTTTCCTTAATCTTGTTTTTTGCTGATATTAGTCATATTATTTAATATTTAAATTTCGAATTTTCAGTAAAATCCTTTCGCAAAGGTACTAAGACAAATCAATTTATCTTATTCATAAATTTTGAAATTAAAAATCAGGACATTTCTCCATTCCATTCTCCCTTGCTTGAAATTATTAAATTATATTCCACTCAGTGACGTCAGAAGGAGGGAATTTTCCCTTTTTGAGGTAATTTTTAACGAAAATTTAAAGCAAAGGGAATAAGGGAGGGAATTTTTTATATGTTAAAATTTTTGCTCACAAAAAACGACTAAAAATAAGATTATAAAGGAAAATTGCAATATTATAGTTCACACTATAAATTAGTGTGCGAATAGATTTTGTCAATAAATACAGACATTTGATTTTCTTGCCATTCAAAAATCTTTCTCCATGTACTTATTAGCCTTTAAATATTTATTTGTATGTTTTATTGAGTTGGAAGCAAAGGCTATATATTCAATATATTTTTTTTAATGGATGTTTTATTTACATTATCAGTTAAATCTTTATAAGTATTTAGTATTTATTTATTGTATTACGTAAGATTTCCGCTTATCAATTCTCTACACAATTTATTGTCGTAATCATCTCAAACGCTACATTTTAATTTCAAGTATTTTAATTACAACTTCAGAACAATTAGTTCTATTAAAACTAAAATAATCTTAAAATTTCAACATCTTGCACTCTCAATTAAAATACCACACTATAATCATCTTGTTAACAAAATCATAAGAAATCATCACCTAATCAATTTTAACAAAAATAAAATCATTACAATATTTAAACATGTGTCGGTATGATGAAATTAGATTAAAATTGATTTTGATGGTTTTCTAGTATTTTCATATAAATTCATTGAAATTGTATCATTGAAAATCAAAACATCAAAAAAAAAAAAAAAAAAATATATAAAAAATGTTTTCTAGAATGTATGTGGTACTTTACGCAAATCAATGATTGCATTGTAAAGCAACAAGAGAAACATTTAAATTTTAAAAATTTTCAACCTCAAAAATAAAAATTAAATAAAATATTTAGAAAAACATAAAAACATTAACAACCACATAAAAAGCACTGCTTGAAGACAGCTACAAAAATAAACACACTAGCTAGCAAAAAAAAAAAAAAAATTGGCCATAAAAATTACCAGACAATTTTCAAAACTAATAATTTTCTTTTTTTTTTTTGGTTTTACAAAACAATTTTATAAATTTTTCTATTTATTGGAAAATAAATTTTGTTAAGTTTTTTGTGTGGATATTTTAAAAAATGTGTTAATGGTTGTATGGACAAATTTTTCTAACACTAGCTACACAACTTATTTTCTTAACAAGCAACAATTGCATTCACAACTCAACTTATTCAGTAAATAGTACATATGAGCAATTTTCCACACCAAGTGCTAAAATGTTGACAAACGATTATGTTAAAAACACGCAAACAGTGTAAATGGAGTATTGGCCAGTCAAAAAATTGTTCGCATTTAGAGACCATGAAAGATATTATAGATATAAAACAGATTAAAAAGCAGGAGTGTGCAAGCAAAATTTGTGAATTACAAATTAAAGCAGTAATGCAAATTTTTGCTTTAGGGCATAGTTACGTCGTAAAGAGAGAGAAAATAATGAAAACTTTTTTTATTTTACTGATTTTAGAAAATTTTATATGGTTTTCTAGATTTTTATTATGAAGATCAAAAACTTGGTCATCTGTAAGGGAAATATCTATTTCCTGTACACTAAGATATGTTAACTTAATGTGTTAACATCTTTTGCGATTTAATTTTTCGAGAAAAGCTCTATTACCAATTCAAAAAAAAAAATTAAAATTATAGTCGGGCTTAATCGACCATGCACTATGCGATAAATTTTGGGTCATCAAATAATGTCATTCGATAAACCAACCTCCAAACGGCTTGGCAAAGATTAGTTCGAATTTCAAATTTTATGGTCTCTTAAAGTTCTGAAATTTAGCACATATAATAGTGTATATAATTTTATCTCTATGGGTACAACGCCTCTTTTCGCCCACTTTTAATAATATATAAATATATATATTATTATTAAATTTCGGAACTTTAAGAGTCCATAAAATCTAAATATATATATATATATATATACATATATATATGTATGTATAAGACAATTCACATGCAATTTAACATACACATTGATCAGAAAATACTATATGATATGAATTTTATCTGTATGGGTACAACGCCCCTTTTTCGCCCACCTTTATTATAATATATATAGATGTAAAAATTTTCTCTTTGAATTATTTTTTTGCGTTCCAACAATGTTTAAATTAACTTTTTCTTCGATTATCAGGGTTTTTTTTCCATGATCATTAACCCTTTGTACTCAAGAAAATAATAATAATTATTAAAAAATAAACTTCCCTAGTAATCTGCACACCTAGTAATAATTCTGTATGGTCGACATGTGTTTTCATTATAAACTACAACCATGCGTTTTCATGATTTTTGTTTAATTTTCGTTTTAAGAAAAACTAAATAAATATACTATTTCAACAAAAATTGTCACATTGTTACTGAGAATAATAGCAAATGTAAGCGAGTTGATAATATTTAGCTTTTTACGTACAACAAAAGTTATAAGCGTTAAAGTGTGCACGGATTTTTTCGTACGCCCTGCTCAGTCCTTATATGCCAAGTTTAATTTTAATCGGTTCATTTGTTTAAAGGTAATATCTAACTAAATAAAGTTAACAAGGTATAACATCCAGTGAAAACCATATTGAAAAAAGGCCTCCAAAAAATTCGAACTTGAAGGGGACATAAAACTGAAATTCAACAATTTTGAAGATTTTTAGTGCATTATGAACATCAAAAACAAACGCATAATATAAAATCATATATAGTTGGTGCGTAGAGGAACTTATCGCAAAAAATAGGTAATAAAACTATATCTCATTATAATTATAACAGACCAGATCTAATTTAAATGTATAAGAAAATTGTAGAAGAGGACCTAAAGTTTTAGAAAAATTTCATTGCTGTCACCCTGTAGAAACTGGGTAGCAGCTACAAGGCATAAAACTTGACCAGCTTGAGCAGGAACAAGTTTGAAGAGCTCACAACTTCTACAACTTAGGACTAATTTCGATGATTCTTAAATGTGTACAAAAAGTATAGATAAGCGATTCTAAAATGATTTTTATTATTTTTTGGTTATTTTTTTTAGTTAATGGTTTCTGAGAGCATAAGTTATCTTGAAATTTTGTAAAAATGTCAAAAAAATAATGTAAAAATGTTTAAGGGATTAAATCTTACTTATCGATCTTTACACTTTGTAGAAAAGTTTACCTTTTAGTTTTAAATTCGTGATATTTTCTAAGTTCAGAGTGGAAAATAGGAAAGCCAAACCGACACTATTTTAATCACATTTTTTTACACTTGTTCTGAAATAAGTACGATTTAAATTTAAACTACTTCCCAAAAGATTGAGCATAAATAAAAACTTCGTATTCAAAAAGACATTTATTCACAAATTATTTTATTTTATTCACGAGTATATTACAATACAATTACAAATTATATTCTATCCTAATTAACCGAGCAGAGTAACCAAAATCTCTGACTGGAATTGAATTCAGAAATCCCAGGTCGACAGACTATCTCCTATATTATATATTAAAAAATTAAAAAATATATTCATTATCAAAATTGTTTCATACTAAGAATGTGGCTCTCAAACTTAAAAATATAGAACAATTAGAGTCTACTTTGTAAATCACCGACAATATAATTTAAATAACTCATCTTTGATCTGTGTTCCAAAATTCATTTTAATATCTTCAATAGATATTTAGAAGCAATTTGTTATATATCTTTAACATATTTTTAAATGGCTTTAGATTGTCAATCTCTGTTAGTTAATAATTAGTAGCTATAGAGAGTGAGAGGAATTATGTTTTGTTATCTAGAAAATTGCTCAAGCAAATAATCAGTTTACACTTGATTTTTATCTAGTATCTTAACAAAACTTTTGCGGTCAGTTCGGACGTCTAGATCATTTGTTGGTGTAATCTAATCTAACCTCAATTTATAGCAAATTTTCAGAAAACACAAAACAAGGTAGTTAATCTTTTTTTTTTTTTTAAGCGTAAACTCTAAAACATAAGTAACTAATAAATAGTTATTGTATAAAATAAATATTTGTAATATTAGGGGTAAGCACTATAAGATGAAAATCAAGGAATTATCTAAAGGAACAGAATTTATTTAAGACTTAAATCACTTTAAGAAATCAATTTTTTAAGCTTAGAAAATATTAAAGTCCCAAAAACTTGTATTACTATATTTTTCTAATAAACATACAGTAATCAACAGGACAAACAAAAATTGCATATTTTTTCTTGGGAACCAAACTATTACATATTTATCCGTTTCAGAAAATTTTAAGAATTTTTGCATTGATTTGTTATAGCATATTTTTGCATATTTTGTTCGTAACAGCCTTTTTTACATATTTTTCATATTAAATACTTGTTTTAGATAATTTTAAATTGCATATCTTCGCAAATTTTATACTTAACAGCATAATTTTGCATAGTTTACACATAAGAGAAAAATTTTGCATATTTCGGACCCAAAAGAGATTTTTACATAAATTGCCATTATCGAAAATTTGTTTTTACTGTCACATACGTTTTTCAAATCCAATTCTGTAATAATTTTCAACTTATAAATTTATAGAAATTTTGTAATTTCTTGATATCAATGTTTATAAGTGCAGAAAGAAAATATTTTTTAATAACAACAATAAAGTTATTTCTAGCATCAGTGGTAAATAATTTAAAATTTAGACAGAAATATTAATTTTTAAGAGAATATTTTTATTTTCATTTTTTTAGAGCATATTTTTGGTTGCCCTGGTGATCATTATACGTTATCTAAACTTAAAAATATTTCCTTGAATACACCAATAATATTACATATGTTTAATTCTATGTAGAAAATCTCTGAAAACTTGAATTTCAAAAATGTTTTGGATCTGAAATTTCTCTTAACTTTGAATACCTTAATACTTTAATACATCATTTATTTTGGAACAGTTTTTTAAGAATTTTTTCTCAAAGATTTTGTCTAGAAACAAAACACTTCGTTTTCCCTAAAATTTATAAAATTTTTGTTGTTTAAATTTGGTGTAGATATATGGATGGACACATTAAAATGTGATCGGTGAATTCATCATCACTAGCTCGTAAGCAACGATAGAAGCATTACAAAATTTCAATCTTTTAACACTCATCAAATATAGGCAGACAAACGGACAGACTTAATGGCTTTCCAAAAAACAGAACTATATAGGAAAGAGAGCGGCAATCAAAACTTTACAATACTTATAAAGACAAGACGGTATTTATACTTTGATGAATGACTGTTGATAGTCATCGGTAAAACGTCTTTGAGTTATTTTCATATAATTCAAATTTGTTGTTATTTTTCTGGATTTTTATTGTAAATGTTTTTGTTGTTATTTATTCTCTTTAAAGATCATTCACACATTGAGAATAAAAAACAAAAATAAGCATTGCCGCTAAAAACGTGTGAAATCTAAGTGTTCTAGTATTGTGGCACATTATTTTGTTTTGTGTTGCATGCAGCATATGTTCTACATATTTTCAATGTTTCGTTTTTTTATATTTACGTACAATTTTTGTTTAATCTGTGATTTATTTACAGCATTTAAATTGTATTTTTTTTTCTTATTTTTGTATAAAAACAAAAAATAAAAAATGTATTTATGGGTGATTTTGTTCACAAGATAATCAACCGCAACTATGCAATCGATTTGTAGTTATTTTTATATAAATGCGATTTTTCGTTTTATTTTTCATTTGCTCTTTTCCACTACTAAATCTATATAAATATATAAATAAAATAAATAGAAAAATATTTATTTTTGTATATTTTTTATAATAAATTTAATTTAATTGATATGAATACGAATTGCAGTTGATATGTCAAGGTCTATTAGCGTAGACCGAAATGAGCAAATGAAACATATTTCTCAATTTAATGCGAAATAAATCAAAGCCAGCCTGATTACTTTTTTTTAGATTTTATTTTTAAAAACCATTTAAATGTGAACGTGCTCATATTTTTTTTTTTTTAAATATGCTTTGCATTTATTTGAAAAAAAGCTACTATGATTTTTTTTAGATATTTGCTGATTTAAAATGGTTGCAATTTTTAAAATTATTTCCAGTAATTACTAGGAAAACGATCTATTGTGAGTTATAGGCCTTCATGAGAATATCACAAAACAATATGAAAAAATTTGAAACACCCACTAAGTTTAGAGGTATTGCGAAAAAAACATTTTTAGTGAAGTTCCTGCACTATATATGTTATATCTTCATAATTCTTAAGTCAATTTAAGATTCTTAAATTGATTTTGAAAGCAGAAGGACGTAGATTTTTAACTATATTACTATATTTAAATGCACTAAAACTAAATAATGAATAATTCGCCATTATTTAATTATATCACTTTCTTTTTTCGAAATTTTGATTTTAATATAAATTTTACTAAAAGATTACACATATTTGTTTACAAAGTTTGATATGCGGTTTTGTTTAGAATGAAACAAAAAATTCCAATATAAATTTTTTTAAAAACTAAAAAAGTTATTAAGCATTTTCTAAACTTTATTAAAAAGTTCCTCATATATTTTAAGACGAAATATTTTTTATATTTTTTAATTGGTTTTTACTTTTTGAGGATAAAATTACAAATGTATTGAAAGTTTTAATACGTTATTATTGATAAAATTGAGTTACACAGTTTTTGTCCAATTTGAAAATATTAAATTTGGTTATGTTCACAACATTGGTTATGTTCAAAAATTTTTGAGACTTTTTATTAAGATAGAATTTTTATAGCTTGGCTCTCGAAAATATCTCAAGTTATCTTTAAGCTAAACGTTTTTGCCCCTTATTTTATTTCAATTACACTGGTAGGCAAAAAAAAAAAAATTATCCTCCCTTAAAGACAATTAGTTGGATTATATGATTTAAAATGGATTTGGATGTGAAAATAGTGTCCGAATTTTTTTCTTGCAAAATTTTAGATTTTTTTTTCTTAAAAGTTCTTTTAAAAAGTGAAAAAGCAAAATTGTCTCTGTTCTTGATTTTATTCACATGGCATACCTACAATGAATTGGAGATATATGGCAAAAAAAATATGTTTTTTTTTTCTTCTAAACTCGAATCCGCTTTCAGATTTTTTCTACCAGGACCTGATTTATTCTTTATGGGCACGTCTAATATTTCCTCTTTAACAATGCGAATAGATGTGTATATTATATAACTCGAAAACGGGCTTTCAGATTCAGACTACAGAAACACGAAAAAGAAAAAATATCTTTAAATTATCTTAACATTTTTTTATCCAAATTTTTCACGAAAAGTTTATATTTTATATTTTATAGTATTGTTAAGATAGCTTGACTATAATTTTAATTAGCATCTACTGGAGTTTTATTTATATAAATTGGACAAACCGTTTTCGGCCGACATCTTTTACAAAAAAGTATGTACATCAACGAAATTTTGCACAAATAGTTCAAGGGCCAATATAGACTCGGAAACCAAAAATTTTTTTTTCTTAAAGTTCTTATGGAATATGGAACATGGAATTTTTAGAAATTTTTATTCGCCGAAAAATTCATTCAAATATTTTAACATTAACATTTTCATTAGAATCAAGTTTATGCCACTATACTACAATGGACCTTAATAAAGATTAAGTAAATTAGTAATACATTATTTTCCGAAGATTTATATCTAAATAAAAAAATTTTAAAAATACTGTGTCAGTTGTGGTGGATGATGTATAAGATTCGGCATAGCTGAATATAGCGTTCTCACTTGTTTTTTATTTATTTTATTTTCATTTCTAATTTGTATATTTTTAATTATTTATAGATGTCTGACATATGTCCCTCAGTTTTCGGTGGGCCTTAGGAAAGCGCAGACAAACGTATATAATTATTGGACTAGACTAATAGAAGTCATGCTAATTCTTCTTCTATAAACATCTAATCGGCTGGTTGGCGCAGCAAAGGAGTATATAATTTTAATTTTGGAAGCCCCACATATCCCATAAAAATTTTTTAAACGTTTGCCAATTTTTTGTTTCATATTCGATTTCAAATATTTTTACATCTTCTTAAAGCCCTTAATAAGGTCTATACAAACATGTTTATTTGCATTTGAAATTTTAACTACCTCAATACTGCAAGTTCTTGCTCCAGTTTTTTTCGTATATATGCCAGTATTTTTGACCGGTTTTATTAGTTTCATTTTAAGCAATTAAGGAACAAAATTATATATTGAATCAAGAAAATTTGAAATCGATATCTTAACCGAGTCTAAAGATAAACAATTTTGGAAGTGAAAATTGAAAAAATTACTGTATTTTGCATTTTTTTTTAGCAAAAAATGCGTCTACACATTTTTTTTTATCTAAAATGTAATTTTTTATAAAAACATATAATAATTTTATGCTTTTCTGAAAGGAATGTTTCCAAAATAGAAACCAATTTCAATAGCTCAATCGGTTTAAGTGCACATCTTCCTAAGTTTGAAAATTTTGACTTAAGTCAATATGTTCTAAAATACAGAATTTGCAATTGCTATCTCTGGATATCGGAAAAATATTGTCTTTATGGACGAAAAAGTGAAAATCCCATTTTTGGAATTTTTGGCATTTTTTTGGATTTGTGGCATTCCTTTTACAAAACTCTTAAAGTTTTCTATACTTTATCATTTTAAACGATAAAAAATATAATCACCGAAAATTTCTTTGAGATAGCCTAAATAACAAAGATATTATTAGGTATAAAACATTTATAGTTTCTTTAAAAACATTTTTTTTACAAAAATTTTACTTTAATTACAAAAATTTAAAAAAGCAATAACTTGATTTTTTTTTTTTCAAAAAATTATGTTGCCTAGCTGACGTAATTCTTAATAACTCTTCCTAGGTTTGATCAATTTCATATCCAACTTCTTGTTCTTGTATAATTTTTTTAACGCTTCTCTCAACACCATAAGCATTGGCTTCATCACTATTGAATACCTACCCAACAAAAAAAGAACTGAAAAAAAGATAAAAAAGTCATGATGTTAACATTGTATTGTCATTGGAAGGAAGTACTTATTGCTGAAAAAGATATGCGGAAGTTCTTTTCTTAATCCGTCGTTGGTACTGGTAGGATGTTCTTCTTTTATGCTTCTCGTTCATTTCTTTTAACATACTTAATTTAAAACTATATTCATAATTTTTTTTTATAAAAATATGGTTTTAGTTTTGTTAATAGATAATAAGAGTACTTTTCAATTTTTGAAATTTTTATTGTCTTAGATTATTCACTTTTTTTCCTGTTAAAAATACATTTATTTTCACTATTTTGGAAGTTATTTTTATTAACTTCCAAAAAAGTGCAAAATATGCACTTAGTTCTACTTTTAAAGAGGTCAAAAAGTTCTTTTTTGGAAACACTCGATATTTTTTTTGGTGGGTAGATACAGATCTTAATTTTGGCTGGGCTATTTAATTCATTTTAACTTTATGCTTGTCATTTTGGGGATCGTAGTAATTCAAATCGATTTTTAATTCGAAGGTTTATATGCACTCTCATTTAATCAATTATTGGTGGACATAATATATATAAATGAATAATAATGTAGATAATAATGTAGATTTTTTTTATTAGCAAATATATTTTTTTTTTCATTTTTTCAGATTATTTACAAGTTCTGTAAGCTTGGATCATTTTCGGCTGAGGAATGTATAGAAGATTAATATCAGTTGAGGTTATTTGTCATATTGATACATTTAGTAAAACGTTGTTGGCCCAAGACCTTTAAATAGAACTTATAAATATAACAGAATTTGCAAATTATTTCCAAAAGGTGGACTGCGAAACAACAATAGCTGCAGAATAATATTATAGCGGTTAAGTTTTCAAAAATTTTTATGATAGATATTCCGAAGTTTGGATTCCAAACCCACATAATTCGCAAACATTTTTAGTTCAATAATCTCGTTAAAACGGTCAAGGCTGTAGGTAAATGATTAATTATAAAAAATGTTTCCTAATGGGAGGAGACTAAATACGTTGCAATACGTATTATAAATTCGGTGAAATTAGAAATTAAGTGAAATTAAATTGCAGCCTTAATAAAAGTATCACCCCTCTTCAAAATATTTTATACTCGAATTTAAAACTACAGCAAAGTGTGACTTGTATTGTATACAAGATTCTATTATTTTTCTTGTAATTAATTTTCAAGACCTTATTACTTTTCTCTTTAAAAAAACCCTCCTCTGCGTTGCCACAATAATGACTTTAACATATTTTGGTTGATTTTTCAACCAAAAAAATTTGATTTGAAGATTTTTTACTTAAAAATATGATTTTTTAATCACCAACAAAAAAATTTTTTGAAGTCTCAAAAAGATTTATACAACACTTTATTTAAAAATTGTAATATCTTAATATTGATAATTATATTTAATTTTATTCAGACTCAAGTAAAATTTTTTTATATATAGAGTATACACTACAAAATTGAAATTGGAGTAGTAGCAGTATTCTTAAACAGTATATATACTTCATATACTTAGGATGTCTAGTTTATTTTAATTCGTTTTTCTGAGGAATGTTCAATCCTGTAAAAGAGCACTCCATAAGTATATCAAATTTGTATGGTAAATAGTACATTGCATGGCTTCTAAGTAGGATCATTAATTGCCCTAACATAATACTTTTTTAGATTCTAGAAATATTCGACAATTTGAGTTTTATCTTTAACCTATGCTAAATAATGAATAGTAAATAGTTTAGGGCTTTAAAAACCTTGAATTGATGTAATATTTTATGATTTTTTTATTCCATTTAGGATTCTTCGAACATGATTAATTTGAACTTCTTTTAAATTAATAAAATACAACCAAAATTAAGATGAAAATAAAATTTAAAGAAAGTTGTTCAAAGTTGTACGTTTTCTACTTTAAACCTCGAAAACTTTTTCTTTCGACGTAAAATATGTGCAAAATATTTTCTGATGTTAGTGAAAGGTTTGAGCGGGTCAGAACTAGTTATAAAGTTAAAATTAAGAAAAAATAATAACTTTGATGATTTTTACACCAAAATTATGATTTTTTTGAAATGATGATTTTTGTCCAAGATTTCTGGCAACGCTGCCTTCAAATAACCTCTCTATATATGTATTCACATAGGATGTAAAGATATTTTTTCTTCTACTGTTTTTTTCATTTAACTTTCCCCCAATAATTCAAATAGAGTATTACACTGTTCTATACTATATATATTTTTATATTTGTCCAATGGTAATAATACAAGATTAGCAATAATACTTCTGGCATATGACCGAATTCTTCTAAGACAATCAATTTCCAATGAAAAATAATTTAATGCCCATACAAGAGTACGTATTAATGATCTCAAATTTATATGATCATAATCTGTAATCCAAAAGGTATGACATCACACATTGCTTTATTGTTACTCTTGTATTGTTTATAACGTCGAGTCTAATTTTTGTCCAATATTAATTTATAATACATTTTTCTAGGGCTTTGAGAATAATAAAATCGAGACTATCCAAAAAATTATTAGTAAAAATTTATCACTCAGTTTGAATGTTGATAAGCTCCTTCATAGAGATAATGTTTTCTTTTATCCATAAAATCCATAAAAAAAACCTAGAACTTGTACCATTTATACATTTAAAAGTTTTGTTTGGAATCGATATAACAAGTTATTTTCTATTAGCAATTTCGAAAATTTTTATAGCAAAATTATGATTTTTTGGTCCAAGTTTCTGACAACGCTGGTCCTACTTGTTATCTACTTTTCATGTTCAAATTGTAAACATAATTATACGCTGCACCTCAATTTACAAATCAAAATACAAAGACCTATTACCAGATAAAAAAACTGTTACAGTTTTAATTATTTTTAAAAGGCAAAAAAATTAAAGAAGACTAAAAAAATATTCCCACCAATTCATCACCAAATAAAAAAAAACACATTTAAGTATTTTTTTGTAACTATAAATGACAGAAAACTGTCATAGAAACTTCAAATACTCTTCATTATTTAAGTTGATAATGACAACAAACAAATTATGAATAATGATGATAATTATGTGGAAAAATATTAAAAATACCAAAATAAATATTTTACCAGCCAAAAGTCAATACGAACAAAACTATCATGAATGAATTGTAGTAATATGACAGAATAAGAGGAATAGTGAAACATAGAGGAAAAAGGGGTTAAAAATGCACTTCAAAGTAATATTTCACTTATAGGTTTTACTAATATAATACACATACATACAGTTTTATTTTATGTATTTGAATTTGAAAATATTGTTAGTTTGGTGATCACAACGGAAATAAACAATAAAACCCAAATTAGTGTGTTTAGATGTGTGAAATGTTACAACACATTTTTTTTTTTTTTTTTTTTGTAAAATATATTTAGTTATAAACATTTGTTTATAAAAACATATTTTTAGCTTATTACCAGCAAGTTAACTTGACTTTTTTACTTAGGGATAAATTATAAATTTTCTTTTGTAGTTACCCGCAAAAAGAAAAAGCTTTTGCTATTTAATTTTTTTCTTTTGTTATTTATTTTATAATCATATATACGTTTTTGTTATTATTGAAGATATCATTATTTAGTTGTTAAGTTAACAGGAAAAACCTCAAACAATTATTACGTGATTTGGTTAAAATGTTTAAAGATAAACTTATTTAAGTTGGTTCATATACATATGCAAACATTTTCTTGTTTATTATTGCAAGTTAAAAAAAAAAAATTGATTAGAAAATTGTTTTTGGTATATCCAACCATAAATATTATATCCAGCCCAAACCAACCAAATAACACCGCAACAATTTCGAACACAATAACCATTATCAGCAAACAAATCAACTGCATTTATTATTTACAATGTGTGTGGTTTTTAATGAATTTCCGTTCTGAATAACTATTATTGGTTAAATTATTTTTGAGAAAAAGAAAACAAAAATATGTACACGAAAAATAAAGAACAATAAAATTTGAGAGGAATTCCAAGAAATTGCTTTGCTAGAATTTTTAGCTATTCAATAGAAGAACTCATTATTAATTTAAAATTTTTTAAAGACTTTATTGAATTTACGAAATTTTATGGGGGCTTCCTTTTAATAACAGTTATTTTTTTTTAATTGTGCTTAAGTTTTTAATTTATTAATAAAGTAATACGAAATGCGGTATAATTATATGATAGAATAGTTTAAATAAGAGATAAGATTTAAACAGCATAGTGAGGAGAATGAAATTATTTTGTAACACATAAATAAACAAATAAAATAAATCGTATGGTCCGATTTTTAAACATAAAAGCTCATACTAGCGGCGCACTCGAAGGCGGGAAATTAATATATATATATAGTGCACTGAATTAAATAAAATAAAAACATAGCATATAAAACACTTTAAAAAGTTCTAAGTGAACATAGGACATCGATAAGCTCTCTCCATGTAACTCTATCGTTGCATTTGTTTTTGCGCTATTCCAGGGCATTTGACCTAATTTTAGTTCTCTTTTGGGTCACCGTATCCAATTGTTTCTTGAACGGCCGCGTCTACGTTACCCTTTGTGTTTTTCTGTCTAACACAACTCTAGAGATATCATTGTGTGGCCGCCGTAAGATGTGACCTAATCACGTCCATTTCCTTCTACGGACTTCTACTTCGACAGGACTAGTATTTGTCTTTAGTAGGAGTTCTTCATTTTAAATTCTGTTTGGCCAGAAAATTCTCAATAACTGGCGTAAACAGCGGTTGATGAAAACTTGGATTTTGCAAGTTGTCGCTTGTGTCAAATTTCAAGTTGTGCAGCCATAAACTAAAATGGATTTGACGCTACAGTTGAAAATTTTTATTTTCGTTTTATGCGAGTTGTTGTTGCATCACCAAATTTTGTTCAATGTAAGAGAAACACTTCTAGCCTTGTTGATACTATCGCGGATATCCACTTCTGATTCGCCGACTCTCGTTATCCTACTGCCGATGTAGCAAAAGCTGTCAACGTCTTCAGTGATCTGCTCGTTCATAATAAGCAGGTTTACATTTGTTGCGCCTATTCTCGTAAGCTTGGTCTTTTCAGTATGTATTCTCAGACCGATTTTAGCAGCATTTTTTGTCAGTTGTTCCAGCATGGCTTTTATGTACCTAAAACTATGCTCGAATAAACAGATGTTGTTAGCATAGTATATGACTCCAAGGAAATCATTGGCACCCCATCGAAGGCCATAAAGTGCCTGACTATTTGCTGAATCTAAAGGAGAATCCAGGATAATTAGAAGGAGAGTGGGCGATAGAATGCATCACTGTGCTACATCTTTGTGTGTCCCGAAGGATAGACTTTCCCTTCCGTTAAAGCAAACTATAGTTTCAGCATCTCTGTACAGCTCATTGGTCAGTGTGACAACACTGTTAACAACACCGAAGATAATCTCGATAGTAATTTTAACATTTCAATAAACAAATTTTAATCAAAAAAATATGCATAAGTTTTCCCGTTTTTTAATATTATAAAATTGTTTGATATTTTTTTATTATTTGACAATGGAAAATTTTTTTAAATGATATTATTGCACAACAAATGATCGTTTATGTTATAGTAGTTAAAAATCAAAAATTTAAAAATAAAATTTAAAATTCCATTTTAACTCCGATATCAAAAATAAATGTATATTTGTAACCTACAAAAGGGTATACAAAATAAAAATTAAAGGAGAATCCATATGTTTTACAATAGCGAACTTAATCGCGACCATAATTTTGAATTAAACTAACAAGGTATGCATAGATTTTTGATATATATTTTTTTAATTGCATTTAATTCGCTGAAGTATTTATGACATCTCACCATACAAAATCCTTTAATGATGTAAATAAAAAAAATTACAAATATTAATTTTATAACTATAAAATAATTTTTTGCATTAAATTAATTTTGTTATATTATATTTTTATTATATTATATTATTAATTATTTTTGAGTGCTACTTGATTCCGATACAAGTTATAATATCAAGTACAGATTGATATATATTTTCACTAATTTCAATTAGCGACGAAATTTTTGCGTAAAAATACAATTTTTTTTTTTTAGAAAAGCTCCATTTATTAATACTGCTGAGTTAGAGGTTATATAACATTCGTCACTGCCGAATGTGTTATATTCGCTTAACTTATTTCTCCTCAAGTTATTTACATTTAACACCACATTAATTATTAATGAAATTGAATTGAAAACGGAAATAATATTTAAATTATTCTTTACAAAACAATATTCCGTTAAGATCATTAAATTAAAAAAAAAAAAAGAAAAACGCTTTAAAAATAATGTTATAATTTCAATTGAATTACCAGACACAGTGGCGACGTATTTACAGAATTTTAAATACATACATTTATTTTTAGTAATTTATTTTATTTTATTTTTTTTATTTCGCCTATATTTTTACTTCATTCACCTACCAGCTATGGCCAGATATAGAAAATAAAGTCATTAATTTATTTAGGTCAATATACATGTATATTACAGTTCTTTCTTTTTTTAATGCTTACATTTTGATTTTTATTTCACTTTAATTTTATTATTTTTTTCTCTTTTCAAATATTGATTTCTGCTGTTTATTTACTCTATGATACGTTAAATGTGTGATAGTAATAATGATGTGTTATGATTTTCAAATGGTAATTAGCCTTTTTTATTTCAAAGTTGGATTTTTTTTCTTCCCGGAAATTATTTGTAATTAATTTCCTTTTGTTTATTGCAATTTTTATGTTCGTATAAATTTTGAGTATATTTAGGAAGATTTACTATTTGGAAATTACATGCATGAATGTAGTGTATGTATTGTACATACATATAAGTGTAGGATACATAATGGCAGTTTTACTTTTACGTTTATATATATATATATATGTGTGTGTATTTATTTTTAGTTCTTTGTTTAATTGCAGGAATTTTAACATTTATTTTAAATTTTAAGTTAACAAGGCATATGATGTTTAATTAAAGTATTTTATAAAAATTATGGTAAATAATTTTATTAAGAAAATGTTTAATATAATTTTTAATGAGAACTATTGAATTGTTATTTATTTTTTTTTTTTATTTTATATTTTGTATTTAATAAATATGAGTAGTTTTACCTCAGGTTAAATTAATTAAACTTTAAATATAAATAATTAAATTGTTTGTATGAATCAATACTGTAAATCTTGAACAATTATAAACATTTTGAAACAATTGTTAATTTGAATACATAATTACCCAGCAAAAACTTGGTAATGACATGTAGCTACGGATGTAGTTTTTTTTTGTAATGCCAACATCATATTGCATTATACAGAAGTTGTTTAGTAACTACTTATTTATAACATGGTATGTAATAAATTATTTATGATCAGATTTTTGTGTATACCGCATTTTATGTTTTTTTTTAATTCTGTTACCAATTCATATATTTAAAGAAGAGACAAATTTAAAAAGGTCAAAATTAGAGTACGAATTAATTTTTAGTCTAAAATGTTTTTTTTATTTAATTTATTATAATTACATAGTTATTTTTAAGCTATTTTTAAGTTTTTAATTAAAATTTAAAGAATCTTTAAAAAAATTTTTACATGGCACACAAAGTTTTTGCTGGGTACATTACATTAAATTGTTAAATTGCTTTAAGAAAAAATTTCGAAATATTAATATTTTCAAATTTTTATACACAAAACCAAATCTTTATAATTTAAATAAAAACAATTTTACTGTGACGTTTTAGTTAATATCTTAAATTTTACATTGGTTATTAATTTATATATTTTTTACATGATGTCAACAATGTACGTAATTATAATTTCTTTATAATAATAGTTTTTTTTATTTTACTTTTTACACTTTTCTATAAAGATCATGGTTTTCGGAATTGTTTACCCTATATCAATAGTGTAAACAATTATAACTTTTATTGTCTTTTTAAATTTGTATGCATTCTACCTATTTATTATAATTGTTTATATAGTGTCCAAATAATAAGAAATTTGTTAATATAACAACTCTACAGATTTTTGAGACAGTTTTAGGTAATTAAACAAAATTTTTTACATTATGTCATCAATGAATTTTATGTAAATTTTTTCTATCACAATTTCAGCTTCACATCTTTTTAATAAAAAAATATTTTTTAAACATCTTTAATAATTTGCTAGTTGTTTACAGTATATCAACAATGTAAACAATATCAAAAATAAAAAATATATTAATACTTCAGCAAAAAATATCTTACAATTTTATAAAATAAAAATATTTAACATTATTTACCTCATGTAAATTAACGTAAATTAATCAAAATTGGCAAAAAAAAATTACTTTATTATTTTACAGTCACTAACAAATTGTTAGTGCTAATATATTTTTAGAAACATCATTTTGTTAATTATTTACATTATGTCAACAAAGTATGTAATGGAATTTTTTCTACTGTAACTTAAATATAATACTATTCTTTTTAAAATCTATTACTAACATACATACAGCTTTAATATTTCTTTAATTGCTTACATTATGTCAACAATGTCAAAAATAACAAAATATTAATATTTTACTTTATAGTTTGTAATATGTATAAAAATATGTTAACTTACATGATGTCAGCAATGTAGATAATTGAAAATTACCTTATAGAATTTATAAAAAACCAACATTTTATCCAATTTTTTACATTTTTTTAGTTAATGTCAATAATGCAAATAAAGCAAATTATTCTTCAATAATAAAATTTTTATAAGCTTATAAGTAAAATTTACAATTGTACGTATATTCCATATGTATTTACAATTGTATACTTTATGTCAGCAATGAAAATAATATGAATTTTTCTATAACTATTTAATTATATATCTTTCTTATATAATTGTTAATTATTTATACTTATTATGTCATTAATGTAAACAATGTCAAGAACAGCAACATATTAATATTTCGTTATAATTACTACATTTGAAAATTTACATGATGTCAATAATATAATTAATGGCAAATTATTTTAAAATAATTTTTTTTTTTTATAAAATCCTTAAGAAGAAAATGAATATATTTCAAATATTTACTTAACGTCACTAATGTAAATAATGCAAATTATTCTTCAATAATTAAAGTTTTTAACAAAAATATTTTATTCTACGTATATCCCATATATATTTACAATGGTTTACACTATGTAAGCAATGTATAAATAAGACAACAATAAATTTTTCTTGAGAAGTTGTTAGAAAATTGTATAATAAAACAATTTTCAATATTGTTTACATATTTTCGATAATATAAGTAATGTTTAAAAGGCTTTTTTAATAACTTTTTTTTATTAATTTTGAGTGGAATTTTGTTTCAATAATGTTAACATTGCAAATTATTTTTCAGCATTTTAGTTTGATTAAATTTTTAAGAAAATTTACAATTTTATTTATATTATGATGTCAATTATTTATTTATATGATGTCAATTTCGTAATAATAAATATTAAATGAAAATTGATATACAACTTTATGATATAAGATTGTCTGACATTGTTTACACTTAGTAAATAATGTAAGTACTATTCGAAAGGCGTCACTGAATTGTAGCTTTTGATAATTGGAATGAAATTTTACTTAATTTATACAAATATAATTTTAAATAATTTACAGCAGTGTCAACAATGTACTGTAAAATAAACAGTTTACGTTATTTACTTAATATTAACAATACAAAAAATATGTAGTTTTTATTGTAAAGAAATTTTTTTTAATTTGATTTAAAGAAGCTTAACTTCGATCATGTAAAACATATTTAAATGTTGTTTACAATCCGTAAGTGATAAAGAGTTTTATTTACAACTAATGTTTTTTACATATGTAAATAATAAAAATTTCATATATAATTATTTTATGTTATTTATTTCCTTTTTTGTTCCTCATTTTAAGCCCATAAAAGCTTTAAATTCCTGATAATTCAATTAATTACACTATTTTGTTGCTGATTTAATAGCTTTTCAGTTAGACGCCTTCATGTCTAGTATTATTAATTTGCTTCTTTTTTTTAATATTTTATTGATGATTATTTTAAAAACTATAAAATAGCAATAAAAATGTTAACGGCAAATTCACATTTCTACAAAAAAAAATAAATAAATAAATAAAAATAATTTCCGTTACACCTTAAAAAAAAGAAAAACAAACAAATTAAACAATAATATGGTTAATAATTGCTTAGATAATTTTATGTTTTCTAAGTACTTAATATAAAAAAAAAAAAACACCAGCTAACAACACTAAAAACATCACTATTAATAAACAATTAAATTTCTAAGAATTCGGTTTTTGTAAACTATCAATAAAACGCACATTTGGAAAAAAAGAAAACTTATAAGGAAACGCTTATAGAATTTTTAATTTTAAATTGTTCGTATAGTTAAAAAAAAAGAATATTTATTAATAATTTTTTTTTAGGAATAAATAACCCACTCCCAAAAATTTGTTTATTATTTTGATTTTTTTTTTTTGTTATCATATGAAAATATAAGGTGAGAAAAATGTAACGTAATTTTTAATATTATCAAGGCAGAGGCTATAAAACATAACAAAAAAAAAAAAAAATGAAGTGTAAATAATAAAAGATTTAAATGGAAAAAAACATAGTATTGCTAAACATTAAATAACGTGATAAAAAAAAACTGTAAAGCTGATGTTACTTAAGGGATTTTTATCTGAAAGACAGAAATAGTGAAACAAAAAAATCTCAGTTATCATATTTTTTTCTTGCACTTTAGGTGCCATAAAGTCTACATTATCACTAGCAACGTGCTCATAGAGTGTGCAACATCGATTTTATTTTATGACTCATAATAGAGCGTAAACACAGGAAGTGTAATGAGAAACTAAAACCAATTTTTGGGGGTCTATTTAAGGCTCAAAATAAATAAATAATTATATAAACAAATAAATAAATATATAAATTAATAAATATATAAATAAAAATATAAAAAGTAAATAAATAAATAAATACTGGAAGAGATCATAAACCAAACTAAGATAGGTTTTGAAAATATGGAAATCAAGGCAACGGAAATACTAAAAGTTTATTTTATCTCTTTTAGTATCTCGACTCAAGAAGCCGAATTTCTTTCTTACAAATAAATGATATCATGACTTCATTACAAGCCTATTAATCCCTTTAATTTTTGCACTCTTATCAGAAATACAATTTTATTTACTTTATTTTATACATAACACCTTTTAAATACATACACTGTCTGTCATTTTTAGTATATAACCTGATATTTACATTTTTTTTATGTGAAAAATCATTACATAAAAAAAAATCAAAACAAATCTGTTATCATTTTCCAACACCAAAGGTAAATATTAACCATAAAATTGATAAATATTAAACCTAATGAAAACTCAAATCCCTATCATAGCTAATAAAAATTAAAAAAGTAATAATAAAAATATTAAAAAAAATACATAATAAAAATTGCCCTTTTTTATTTCAAAAAAGAATTACTTGCACAATTTTGTTTAATATTATTTTTAATTTTTCTAAAAAAAAAACAAGTAAAAAAAATATTTTTAACTAAACATGGTTTTTGTGTCAAATGTCATATTGAGTTTGCAGATATTGGTTGGCTCTAACTGTTTAATATTTATTGACACAACAATAATAATAACAGCCAACAAGCTGTTTTAAAATAACAATGTATTCATCTTAAATGTCAAAATATTTCTACCTTGTTTATTATTTGAAATTGCCACAAATCGAAACAAAGCAAAAAATAAAATAAAATAAAAAATATCAACTAAGAAGTGCAAAAAGGCATTTTACACATAGCTGTATAAAATTTCGTTGTTACTTTTGGGAATATAAAAAATATTATGTATTAAATATCAGCAGGAGATTTCTTGTTTTGTTAAACAAAAATGTTTAAAAAATATTTTAAGTTTTTGTTAAAAAAGTGACAGATATAAAACACTTTTGATATTTAATATTTTAAGGAGTTTTTTTCTAGTAATTTTGCAGTTACTTAAATAATGAAAAGTTTAATCGATTTGGTGCAATACCGTTTACAATTGCATACTAAGATTAGCACACTGTAGACGGAAAATGGTGAAAAAATCGCTAATTGCTAATTACAATGAAAATTCCCAAATTGCAAAACGATTAAAATACATTGTATGTATGTAATAAAAGTCCATTTTTACACACAGAAAACAAATTAGCTGGAATTTGTAGTGAAATTTTATTCAAATTATTAAAAATATAAAACTGAAAAAGTTCGTTTATAAATATATCATTGGGGTTGAATTGAAAAAGTTTTAATTACAATTATTAGATGTGACAAATTCAATTAATATCAAAAAAAAAAAAAAAAAAAAAAAAAAAAATGATTTAAACTATTTTAGATTTAAAGACTTCAAAAAGACAATTTAAAACATAATCGTATTTTGTGCTAAGGTTTGTATATTTTTTGGATCAAAACAATACTAAAAATCCACGTTTTTCAATCCAGTATGAAGACGGCCTTCACTTATTTGTGCTACATAATCTACTATATGATTATGATGTGTAATATTAAATATAAATATGTAGATTTCTAAAGTAGATGAAGGATACATGAGTTAAAAAAAGAATGTTTATTGTATGCGGTTGCGTCAAAATTTAAATATATGGTCCTAGACTATGTCCATAAAGTAACGTTTAATAAAATAGTTGCGTTTTACATTCTAATACTTTTTAGAATAAGATTTTCATATTTTCTACACTTGTTTTGTATATTTTAATGGTGGAAGGCTATGGAGAAATCCACCTACATCGGAATTTTTGATAGAATTTTACGTAGTTCAACGCTACTCGAATCGAGCCCTATCGAAAACGCTATTTGTTCTAATGAACTGGCTATCGGTGGATCTTATGGCCAAACAGAACGCCATAAGTTCCAATGGTGATTAGGCTTAGAACTATAAATGCATGGAATGATAGTGGATTCGGCCATTGGACCGTTCTAGGATTCCCTAATAGCATTCCTTGAAATATTGGTTATTGTATTTCCATACCATTTCTTGGCAGAGCCTTCTCAGTATCAATCTCAACTGCTCCGGAATTCTAAATAAAGGGGGTGGTAAACTGGTTAATGTACTAAAGGATATTCGGCGCACATATCCAAAACTGTAAAGATAGCCAGACTTGACACATGAATTTCGGACATCTCTGAACGAGATAGCGAGATATTTAAATCTGGAGCTGGTCTGGCTTAGCAACTTTTCGAGGAGTGCACAAAATAGATGGATAAAAGAATCCACTTGTTCAACCTCTAGGCAAATATGACCCTATTATGATGAATGTCGATCTAACATGAGACTACCAAGGCATCGGTTACGAATTCTGGTAGCCGTCGTCACAGGGCATTGAATTACTGATGGGCATGCTAGGAGACTAGGGCTCTCTTTTAACGACTTCTGTAGCAGATATCTCGATGAGGAAGAGGAGGAAACGGTGAAGTTTATGCTACTGTCCCACTCTCATTTAGGTTAGGACTGTTAATTTTGGCGGTCCGTTTGTGAACGCTGTTATGGACACGTGAATTAATAACACAAGGTCCTTCAGGGTTTCAAAACGGGACCAAATTGGACTCAAGTGAGCTGTCTCCTATTGATTAGACAACTGCCAATGGAAGCTATAATATTAATTATTCTTTTTATAAAATAAAGTTATGGAATTAGAAGAAAAACTGTTGTCACAACCGATTCTTTCAATACCTTTCATTGAATTGCTTTTTTGAAACAGTTGTACGTATTATAAACTCAGTAATGAAATAGTACTTGTAACCGAATTTAAAATAATTCGTAGAATCGGCTAAATTTAATTGGCAAAAAATTCGGTTACAACAGCGAATCTGTATTCTGTGTGTATGATATATTTAATTCAAACTTCAGATAATTTTTTTTTTCAAAAATTAATGTTATTATTATTATTATTATTATTAAAAAATTAAAGTTAATTTCGATTTTTACAGGAAAATTAATTAAAGTGAAAGATACTTGTATATTTTTAGACTCAGCCGATTACAGCATTTTTATTGTTATAAGCAGTGTTGCCTTAAAATTTTCGTTTTAGCTTTTTGTTTTTTTGCCCTTTTTGATGGTTAAAAATGCTTCAAAAATGATAGAATTTTAGTACTTTAATAAAGAAAAAGCATTTTTATGTACTAATTAGCGCAAAAAATCGAGATAATTTATATTTAACTAAAATTTTCGCTTGCGGCGCTTCAATATCCGAGTCAAATACAACATAACTAATTTTATGAACTTACTTATTATAGGTAATTATTTTTTAATAAGCTTTATTAACCAAAGAAAATAGTTATGAATAAAATTTAAAAAAAATCTTATAAAAGCGAAAAAAAATTGAAATAATTAATTAAAAGGGAATTATAATTCAAAAATTACGAAACATCACGTCATATGTTTTTTGTTTAGTGTTTTCTTTTTATAACCGTAAACGATATTTGTGTACTTCCTTTTCTTCTAAAGACTTAGATATGCCCACTTTAATTTAAATTCTTTTGATCCTGAATTTATGATATATATACATATAAATATTTCGCAGTGGGTATTGTCTGTGTTAAATTTCTTAGTTTTTGGGGCCTACTTAGGATCCTTTGTTATAAATTTGAGGGTAATGAACAATAATTGAGAATAGGTGTTTTAATAAATTAATTTCAAGTGTGCAAAAACACTGGTGATTGATATTCCTCCTGGAGATCATTCGTCACACTGCTAGTAGGCCAGATCCAACTAATTCTCCACGAACGTCACAATTAGGTAAAAGGTACTAACATAATGTAGATTATGCATTGTACATAAATATTCTCTAGTGTATATAATTGTATATAATTAATAATTGATGTTAAATAAATTTATGGTAGTTGTGTATTTAATCAAATAATTTTTAGTAAATAATTTGCATCTAATCTGATCAGGCTTAAAATATTTTTCTTTATCAAATAAATGCGCGTAATGTGAACAAAAAATCAATTCTGTATTTAGTCTCAAAAACACGGTGAAATATCGAAATCAAATATAGAAATATGATGAAATATTATTTATGATGCAAAAATCATGGCAGCAACAAAATGCACACAAATGAAGAGGATTTTAACAGCTACAATTCTCATCTGATTTTATTAAGCAATAGCTCACTTTACTCCTAATAAAATAGGGTATTCGAGTAAAATACGAAAAATTGGGTCTCTAAAAAAGAGTGGCTAAAATACGATTGTTAAGTTCAATAAATACATATAAAAAACTAAAAATTGATTTTGTATCTATAATATCTTACACAGTTTTAATACGAATATAAAGGTGTATTTTTTAAAAAGTATAATGCAGTTTAAAAAACTTAAATCGTTTGACAAGTATTTGAGATAAATATTTTTAAAGTTGCTAAGTCCGAAAAATTGGTCTTTTGGATACAAATCCCGATTTTGGGGGTTTATCGAAAATTCTATAAATGGTATTATAATACTTACCCATACTTACAAATTACAATATGTAATTTCAAGTGTTTTCAACTTTTCTCATTTTGTAGCACCGTGTAATTTTTTTTAAAAGGACGAAGCCTACTTAAGTGGGTTATGTTTGGTTTATTACTTCACTTAGCTCCCATACAAATATCCTCCTGTAAAATGGGTCTAGCGATCAGAAATGTCTTAAATATAGCAATATTTCCAATATTTCATGCTAAATTCTAATAAGATGTGTCCATAATTGACCATATCTCCCATATAAATCCCTTTTTCGAAAAATCACTTTAACGTGCATAAATTCCTTTCTAGTATCAGGATCAAGTTATTATTTTACACAAATCGGTTGATAATTGATCATAGCTCTCACATAACTTTCACTTCCAAGAATCAACTTAAGTACATAAATCCCATATAAGTATTACTATCAACATGATATAATACGTATGTACGTTTTGTAGAAATATACATTACACTTAATACAATTATCGGTCCACAGGACCCATATAGGATCTTTCCTTAAATTTTAATGCACCTACACGATGGTGTATGGTATCATATGGACGGGTTTGACCGACTATATCTAATTAGTATTTTAACTGATACTTTATTTTTCAAAAGTTGAGTTTTTTTTTAATAAAGATTCTTTTAGAAAATATAACTTTTTATAATTGGCCTCTTTTTATAACGATGGAACTTACCTGAATCTTTATGAGGATATTAAAGCAAAAAATTAAGCTCTGAGAGTTAGTTTCTGAAAATCTCAATCTTCAAAGCGGACTGGCATAAAGGCAACTGGCAGAATAGTTTGCTTAAAGTCCACCTGTACGTAATAAATAAAAACTATCAAAATATAGCCCTAATATAAGTATATGTTTCACGGCTAGAAAATATTTATGATTTAATAATAAATTAAATTGAATACATACTGCAGTTCTATACAAAAGCGTGCTCACAAAAATGCTAAAGATTTCTTCTCCATAAAATGAAATTAAATTTCCTTATACATATTCAATAACATTTTACCTAGGCAACTTCACTTAATTTCTTTATTGCCGATGAAACAAACGTAACTAGCATCTCATTGTCACCTATCAGGATAGTTTTAAGTTAAATGTATGAAAACATTTAAATGGAAAGGGAAAAGGTTGCCACATTATCTGGTACCTCTTTTCAATGACCAAAGAAATGTTTATAATATTATAAGTCCTAGTCCTTAATCCGACATTGTCCTTTATACAGATTCCTTGATATAAGATGCGCATTTTTCAACAATTATTAATTTTGCAAATATAGCTAACAAAAAGTTTACACAGAAAAAAATATTAGCTTATTATTTTCAATAAGCATATTTTTTTCATTTTACATCGAAATTTAATTAATATATTCAATCGAAAATAAAATAAAATAAAAAGTAAAAATAATATTCAAGTAAGTTGTTTCACATTTAAATTTTTAATTAACTCAATGATTAATTAATTTACTCAATTTTTAATTGGAAAATTTTTTCCTGTGTTTAATTTTTTACTGTTATTAGTAACTGATACAAACACTTTGGTGAGAGGTGCAAATTTAAACAATTTTTAATTGAATGAATTGTTTTGGTGAATGCTGTCTATTTTCTGTACACATTTCCATAATAATTGTTGTTTGTAAAAAAATAAAAATTTAAATAAAGTTGTCTTTGTTAAAATTCCACAGCTATATCGCATCCATATGAAAGTCCCGACAAATATTTGTCTTTATGTTGGTTTAACAAGTATTAGGATATTTTGTCCATATACGGGGTATTTTTAGCAAATTGAAAGTGGTGATCATGCTCTAGTTTATGAAATATTTCGGGTAGATTTGATTCCTATAACATGTATGAAGCTAAGTTGCAGGTTTAATATTTTATACATTTATATATATACATTTGAGGTATGATGTCATACGTACAATATTTGTAATACTTTTGTTACAATTTAATTTTTTATTGAAGATATAGATATCTTTATTTCAAAGCTAAAAATATTTTCTCTGAAAAAAAAGATTCAATTGAAACGTTCATGGTCGTCTATAGTAAGTTAAGTTATATTTATTTGCCATTCACATCAATAATAAATAAAATTTTTCTGATTAATAACAACATAAATAATTTCTTAATATTTACTTAAGTTCTTCGAAACCCTGAAACTTTTATTGGATTTTTAGCGCAGAATTTTATGGCTAAGCAGCAAATAAATAATACTCTTTCTTAACCTTCTAGCGAAACAAAATTTTCATAACAAAATTACTACACAATTCAATACCTTGAAAATTATAAAGAAAACAGGGTAGAGCGCTACTTTACGCCTTAAAGTATGTTTTCATATCTTTCCACATTTCTATTTACAAAAATCATCTAAATTTTTTTCAAAGCTACAAAAATGTAAACACGAAATTAAACTATCATATCAAGCGTTGGTTCATGAATAAAAAAAAAAAAACAACACTGATAGCTCCTAACGACTACTAAATTTATATAAATATGTTTGTATGTTGATACATGCTTATACAAAAAAACAAAAACAACAATGAGTCACTACAATGCCTCTATTTACAACCAAAAAACGTCCAAACATACATGCAGAAAAAAATGTAGTTATAGTGACCATAATCTAAGAGCAACATATTATGATTGAAACATATAATCACTACAAAAAATAGAAATGTTTATAAGTAATAATTATATTGATTCCACTTTGTCATATTGTATCCGATTTTATGGTTTATATTTTCATATTATGATTATAGTTCTACATATAATTGAGCAATTGAACTATTATATCACATTTTCTTATTATGATTCCATTTTATCATATTATTACCTTATGTTACCATATAGTTTTGAAATCTTATCATATTATTATTTCATTTTGTCATATTATTTTTCCATCTTATCATATATTAATAAAAATTATTGTTATTTTTATGAAATTTTTATTGAGATATTTATATATATATATATATATATATATATATATATATATATATATATATATATATATGCAATAATATGTAGATATTTCTGGTTATATTAATTTCTACCACCTTATGTGGTTCAATTGCAAAAACAAATATTAAAAAAATTTATGTATTTAAAGACAAACAGGTATTGAAGTTTTCCACAAGTTTGTGAAAAGGATAAGTATTATATTTATCTGTAACATTTTATTGTTATAGGAATAATAATATTGAAATGGTTTCAAAACAGAATATGGTTTAAGAACAAGGAAAAAGACTGCAAATATTTAATGGTTGTAGAATTAATGATATCTTTCATATTAACAAAATTTTGTTTCTAGTAAAATATTTAAAAACAAATATTTTTTAAATGAAAAACTTGAATCAAAATCATTGTTATCATGAACACAGAGTTATTAAAATTCAACGAAATTAACAATGAGAACATAATATTGTTGTAGTGATAATGCTGTAACCATGTTTTTTATCTGCGTGTACATAACTGTATGTCTACACGAACAAATTTTTATTTCATAACATTAGAAATAACGTCGACAGAATAACGGGAAAACAATTTTATTTTAAACTTTGAGTTAAGGAATCGAGAAAACCTACATGAGAAATTTATATTTAAAATTGTCTTTCTTTAACGAAAATTCTAATTTATTTCGCAATTTCATTCTTTATAATTTTATAAATAATATATAATAAATAAAATATAATTTGTCTCCTCAAAACAAAATTAATTATTTTGCACTTTTTTTGTTAAAAAGGGTGAATTTTTAGAAGAGAACACTTTATGTTAAACATTATTGCTCAGCTTTGTGTTTCAATATTAATTGCGAAATGTATTATGCAATAGATTTCTTATTTTTCCACATGTAGCATTCTAAAGAGAGAGTAGAATTTGGCTATTGCCAATACAAAAATGTCTACGTGTAGACTAGAGGTAAAGAATGATTGTGTGTAGGTATAAACAATAAACAACTATCAGGCAAAAATAAATAGAAGTCATTTTTAAGAAAGTACTTTTTTATTTCTTCCAAAGTTTCAATAAGCAAACGGTACGCTTGAGCTTAAAAAGGTTAATAAACATTATTCAAAGATGTTATTAAAAAGCGATTCAGATGAATTTTTCTGATATAAAACATTGAGAATTTATAAATACTTCTTAATTAACAATAACTGTTCTAGTCAAATGAAAGATATTGTTATCCGTATTTTTTTAATATAAAATATTTAGTTTATATAAAAATTAAAAGTAATTTCTTTGAATTAATAAAAAAAAAGAACATCAAAAAAAAATCAAGTTTACACGACATCGTGACCATGATTTCATACTCAGTTAATAGGCATCAAAAAAGAGAACATCTTCCAATGACAAACCTATGATAAATACATTGGAAATGATCCAAATTTGCACTACTTCTGTATGACAAGTTCAGGATCTTATTGATGTCCTTTTTTATTCTTGGTACTGCCTGCTTATACAAATACAACAACACTGAAATTCATTGCAATTTATTTATTTTTATTTTTCAAAAGTTTTTTTTTATTTTTTATATGTTTGTGTGTATATTTTTAATAATTTTTTCGGAATTTTGACCGGTCTATTTAAAAGGAAAAACAAGGCTTCAAAAGTAAAAACTACTTTCTGGCCGATAACTCGGTTATTATTGGACCGATTTAGTTTATTGCTTCAGCATAAAACTTAAAAAAAAATCCAAGCTTATATAGAGGCTTCCGAAAATCGAAGGCTGATTTAAAAAACCGGTTTTTTGACATATCCCCGCTATTTATGCAATGATCTTGCTAAGTTTCAATAGCAAAATTCTAGAAAGGATTTCCGGTCATTTGATATATAATTTATATATGACAGTTAACGGCTTGCTTCATAAACGCGATTTCAGCCGACAAACGGACGGACGGCCATCAGCCTATCTTACATGGATCTAGAATATAAAAACTCTTTTGCTCTCCGATGAAAATTGTGGAAATTACAAACGGAATGACCAACTCAAATGTACCCTTTACACCTATGGTGATGGGTATAAAAAGGAAATAAACGTTTCTCAAAAAAATAAATACCACAAATACAGAAAAGAAAACAGAAAAAAATACTATTATAAAACACGTAATAACACATTGAAGTTCTTAAAAATGTATTTCCGTTGAAATACAAATACAAATTATAAACAAACATTTAACACACAAAAATAAGTAAAAAACGAACGAACTAAACTAAACAAACAAATAAACAATCAAAACAACTAAACCCAAACTGAAATTAAAAACACATACGGTAAGAATAAAACAAGAACTGAAATAATTTGAAACATTTTCATGCCAGATGAATGAGTGATTAAAAATACATACCACTTGGAAAACTTTTGCTATCCAACGAAACTAAACAACCAGGCAGCCATCTAGAGTCAACATGCGTATTCGTTCTTATGCATGCAACGACAAAAATCCAATACGTCAAGTATTCCATTTCAACAAAGAAAAAAAAAAAAAACTAACAGCACGCACATAAACAACTGTTGGCTGGAACGCGAAAAGTACGTTCATCCACCAAATTATACACACTCAGCCCAACATACTCTAACTATTAATTGCTTTCCTCGTAAATCAGCCAGCTTCAACCAAAAGTTTTAATGCAACAATTGAATTATAAGAGATCCAGTTGCATACTCGCAATATATGGTGACAATATTTTGGATTGAAATACGAGGTTGGAAAATTTAGGCTTCAAAATACAATTTAATTCTAAAAAAATAAGAGCAATTTTTCACGACAATTATTAATATTTAGATATATAAATTTTTCAGATAAAACTATACAAAAAATCTAGAGTACAGTTAGGAAATTTTATAGTAGAATTTTACTTTAGAAAAATATACTTAAAAAAGTTTCAAAAGTATGTTACAAAACTACCATATTTTCTATCTCTGATTGGGTAGTTGTGGGTTGGAGTGCGTGTCAGCATATTTTTTTTAAGTTCTTGGAGTAAAGTATGAAAATGTATCGATAAACTGGTGATAACAACTACAATTTTTTTTTTGATTATAAACCGTTGACGTTTTCAACAAGAATCAAAAAAGCGAGTGAAAAAAACTGTCAACAGAAATAATTTGAAGGGACTGACATAAATGTCAACAATGTATATGAGTTTAAATTTCATTGTTTGCTTAGTGTGTGATGAGTTTAAATAAACAGTTGAGAACAAAATAAAAGAAACTGTCTGAAAATGTTAAATATATATATATCCATATCTTGTGCTCCAGTTAGTATTTAGTAAAACACATCTTAATGAAAACTGTTTCTGTGACAGAATGTTTTTTTTTTTTTTTTTGTTTGAAGAGATCAAATTTTTCAAAAAAAAAAAATACTATAAAGAGGAAAAAATCATCAAATATTAGTTCGACTGTGCCGTATCTAATATACGCTTTATACGTGTAGAGATGTATAGCATAAAATTATATATTGGGTTTGTCATTCCGTGTATAACATGATTTAAGGTGAAATTTTAAATTAGAGTTTCATGAAAAATTGCATATGGTGGCTATACACTTTCGGCCACTTTTTTAAGGCTTTGGCATTTTTTTGGCGTTTCTGCAATTTCTCTTCGTTATGGTTATGGTGATGTCTTTGTGCATTTTTTGATTTTCCCATTATGTATTTGTTTTGTTTTTTTTTTTTTTTTTTGGTTTTGTTCATTTTTGTGTTTTTTGTTTTTACTAGACCTTTAGAAAATTATTCTGATAGATTTGTGAAAGAACAAAGTCTAGGGCAAAACAGTTGTAGCTTAAAGCTACAAATTTTCTCCAACAGTGCACAGTGGGGCAGAATCGAAATTTTTTGGAAATAAATCTGTAACTTCTGATCAGCTGGTTGGATTTTCATGAAATTTGGTATAGGCGTAGCGGAGGAGTTTACAATGTTAAGCTTGGAAGGGGGGCACAACAAACCATTCAGGGGCGGAGCTAAGAGGGCTCAAAATTAGGTACCTCTGACATAAAAAATTTGTAATCACTTGCCAAATTTTTGTTTCTCGTCCGCTTTCAAATATTTTTATATATTGTTGCAGACCCTGATAAGAACTATAAAAAACATGATTACCTCTTATAGTTTTCAAGTTATTTGCGTTTGAATTTTTAAGCACCATAATTTTATATGTTCTTAGTCCAATTTTTTTCATATATATCCTAGTATTTCCGACCGATTTTATTAGTTTTTTCCTATCTAGTTAAAGAACAAAATTATCTACTGAATAAAAAAAAATTGAAGTCGATATCTTTACCGAGTCCAAAAATAAACGATTTTGAATATGAAAATTGCAAAAAAGACGACTTTTTGTGTTTTTTAGTCGAAAAAGTATCTACACTCTTTTTCTAAATAAAATTTTCTTTAGCAACATATAATAATTTTACACTTTTCTGAAAGGCAATTTCACAGAGATGACTTTAAGATAAAAAACAAGCCCAATAACTCAATTGGTCATGGTACACACCCTCCCGAATTCGATCCATTATATATGAAAGTTTTGACTTTAGACCATTTTTTCTCAAATCCCAAAGCACGAATCAACAAGCGGAATATATTTTAAGAATCCTCAATATGTTGTTAAAAGTTTTAAATCAAAATCTACGGGCCTTCGGAAAAATGTGAATTCTTTAGCCATAAATGTAAAAATCCCATTTTTGGGAATTTTGATTAGTTTTTTTAGGAATTCAGGAAAACCCTACCCCTGATTGAAATTTGGTTAACGCGCTTTTATTTACATTAATAAGATCCACATTCTTGCAAATTTCATTAAGATATCTTTATAAACAAATATGTTATTACAATTAAAAAATTTGTATTTTCCCCAAAAACCCCAAATTGGGCCTTTTGTTTGGTTTATTTCTAAATAGCGAAAGAAATTTTAAAAATATGTATTCTAAATTAAGCTTATCCTTTAGCATATATAATTTCCGATCTTTTGCAAAAAGATTCAAGTCAATATCATGCCTCATTTCAGAAATATGCGCGTTTAAACTTTTGTATTTCCAATTTATTGTATATATGACTAACAAACTTGCAACTTTTGCCTTTAGTTTTGCGTGAATAATTACTTAGAAAATTATGAATATTTCTGTATACTTTTATTAATATCTATACACAAAATATTTTTATAAAAATAATTAATAAAAATTTTTTATTTTTAATAGCGTTGCCACATTCCCCAAATTTAAGTAAATCTTTATCCTTTTTTAAACATTCATATATTTCTATTAATGAATTTAAAATAACAAAACAAACAAAAAATGTCTATTTTAACTTAATCAATATTATTATTTTTGGTATTTATCATCTTCCTTAATAAATTTGAAAAAGTAGGTCCCATAAAATTTTAAGACACTCGCAATAGTAATTCTTAAGATATGCAATTATCAATGGACCTACGTAAGAAAGATATAGTCGGTCAATCAAGTTCTCAAATTGTGGTCCACACTAATATTTTAGTGGGGTCAAGAATATCCTTAACTTATATACAAAATTTAAAGCATTTTTTTATTTAAAGGTCAATAATACATATTTAATTCTTTTTATATTTTCATAGAATATCTTAAAAAATTTGACCAAATTTATACAGTGACAAAAAGTGACCCAAATTGTAATTGCTTGCCTTTGGGTGATTACGTAAATTACAAATCGATGTTCAAAAATGTATGGAAACGTTCCGATTTTTGATAAGTTAATTTTAAAATTGAGACCTTTTTGTTTCAAAAGGAAAACAGGGCAGGCAGACTTCTCATCTATTTCTATCTATTGTGGACAATTTTCAAATGAGCCAATTTTTAATAAAAAAAAACATCTGTTTACAGGATTCGCCGGACAAAGATAAGAAATATATATTATTTCGACGGA
This sequence comes from Protocalliphora azurea, assembly GCA_932274085.1. NCBI lineage: Eukaryota > Metazoa > Arthropoda > Insecta > Diptera > Calliphoridae > Protocalliphora > Protocalliphora azurea. The sequence goes on along the minus strand of OW026521.1, from coordinate 19,201,961 downwards.
TTTAGTTTGAAAACCAGAAATATGAAAGTTCTTTCCAGTTTAGCCTTTTTAATACTAAATCTAACTTTTTTATTTTGCTTTTAGTCTCGCTTTGGCTTCTCCCTTTTTTCTAGCTTCTTTTGATTTTTAAATTGCCTTAAAAAGGCTAAATGGTTGGTATTTGTTCAGTGAAGAAAATAATACTTTATTTGATATTAATAATTTTATTTTCACAGAATCATCCATTTAAGCATTTTTTTTTTATTTATTTGTACAAAAATGGAGATATTTTCGCCTGCGGCGCTATATTCTCCAAATCAAGTTATTTATTCATATATTTCACTAAACGTAGAAACTATTTATTAATATTACTAAAAAATTATGAAAACAAAAATCACTCAAAATTTGGAAATGCCTAATCAAAATGGAATTATACCTCAAAAATTAAGAGAAAATATTTAAAAGTATTAGTTATTCATATGAAATATAATCGAAATTTTTATGGGAGTTTTTTTGCCGATTTTTCATTGGATATTTTTGTTGGAAGTCGTTCTTTGTTTAATTTATAAATTTATTAAAAATTTGTAAAAAAAAAAAGAAAACTAATGAGAACGAGAAACATTTTTTTAATAATAAAAAAAAATAACTTTTCTGGCCTTATTTTTTGAAGCATTTTGACTTTTTTGGGCTTTTTTAAAGATCAATTTAGCCTCTTTTTTTCTCTCCTCCTGGCAAAACTATTGCTTTCCACATAAAATAACCAATAATTGGTGCGTAGGAGTACTTAAGCCACACGGTGGTTCAGAAATTAATTTCATTGACCAAAAGTACAATTTTTTTAACATCGATTTCCAAAATTTTAATGCCATATTTACTATATTGAAATTAAGGTGGCCAAAAAATTAGATCAAAATGTTGGTTATAGTGGACGTGGCATGCTGCTAAAGACAAATATTTTATGTTATTTCATAAAAAAAATTGATGTTTGTAAATTTGATCAGAAGTAAATTATCTTTACTCACAAACTATTATCGATAATTGGCTTCATTTTTTTTATGTTGGTAGGATAATAGTTTTTAAGAAATGGTATGATATGCCACTGTACCGTTTATACCTACTGTGTCATTAAATGTTTTCTCAGGTACTCTTTTTTAGCCAAATTTGAATTTTAGTGGAACATAACTTTTGAGGGTCAAAAGGGGTTAAAAAAAATTTACTACCAGAAGAAAGAATAAAATTACTCCCAATATTTGTTCATGGAACAGATTTTAAACCTACAGGATCAATAAGAAACAATGACACCAATAAGGAATTAAGAAGTTTAAAAAATAAATATGTTCAGGACGAATTTCTCAAATATGGGTTGATTATAGATCAACCAAAAGAAGGGTCAGGCATTACGAATAATGGGAACACAGCATCCGAAATAACAGGTGTTGATATATATCCTATTTCAAGATTTAAATTCTCGATGTACTTGTGTGCAATGAACAAACTGATTCTAGAAAATGTAGTAATTATGCGTATGAAACTGCATGAACATATGCAACCGATTGAGAAACCATTGAGAAATATGTCTGCAACAGCTTAGAAAACCTTTATCATGGAGAAAATGTCATTAAGCATCTCTTGGTTAATGACATGGTTCGAAAAATTCGAGATGATATCAAAGTTACTCACTTCTGAAAAGGTTTTTCTGTTTTTCTTTAAAGGTTAAATATCCTTTTTGCACTACATTTCTATTCACAACTAAAGGGTAGTCCTAAGTGCTTTTGGTCATTTTCAAAATTGAATAACTCAGAAAATAATAAATATATTTTCATAATTCTTTCACAGCCTAATTGATATAACCCCACATAATATGTTTCAAATATTAAACTGGTCAGAGTCATTTTATTAAGCTGTAACAATAGGCAGAAGGGGAAAACAATTTTTTTTACATTTTGGATAAAAAATATGGTTTAATTTGAAATGGAGCCAATTATAATCTTTATGTGCACATTTGGGAGAAATAATTATATATTTTAAATTTGCAATAAATTTGACTATTACATGGAAAAAAGTAGTTCCTTCTAACTAATTGTATATTCTACTAATTGATTATACAATTTTATAGAATTTTTTTTATTTTTTTCACCAATAATGTAAGGAAATTAAGAGTTGTGAAATATTTTTGCACAAAATTGAACTAAAATGTAATAATAATATAATAAAAATAACAGTAAATAATCTTTAAAACTGTATACACTTGTATACTAAAAAATGCCTTCTAAACATTGAACATGATTGATCAGTAAATTAAAAAGTATTGCAAAATCTGGTGCACATAAATTATTTTGACTCTTTTAGAATTACTTATGTTTCGGTATGGTATGTTACGGCTAATTTCTAAATAACGGATTGTAGAGATATCACCCTCAAATTGCAATTAATAGAGTCAGAACTAAATAAAATTGTTATTTTTGGTAATCAGTCATCGTAGTATATGTGTTATATATTCCCAAATTTTAATTAGTGAAATTTTTATACTAAAGAATTTGAGATAAGTTATCGCTATAATTAAACCATTTAATGAAATTTTATTCTCCAAATAAATCAAGGTTTAGTAGATCGAGGCTTAAAAATATTGAACAAATATTTTAAATTTAACTGAAAACATTTGTGAGGTTACGAGATAAAATCGAAAACTATTCCTAAGTGGATTAACACAACTCAACATTAATTTTATATGACTCAAAAGTATAGAAAATCACCTTTAACTGGGTGTCATTTTTCATTGTGCAAAAACTAGTCATTTTAAAGCGTTTCAAAAATGAAAAAAAAAAAACTTCGGACCACCCTTTAACTACTCATATATTGGATAAAGATCAGTCCATTATATATTTTATAAAATACTGTTTAATAAACAGAGAAAAATATATGTTTAAAAAACACATTGAAACTAGAACAAACATGCACTAAATATGTATGCGTTTTCCACTAATGGCGAAAGTATAAATTTCAACAAGTGTTTTATGTATTTTTCCAATTTTTTTTCTCTTTATTACAGCAAACTGTTTTAACAGAATTTAATCATAATTTTTTGTTTAATAAATATAAACATTTACATTTTTATACATGTTTAATTAACTGAGTTTTTCTATGCACTTGGTATCACAGTTTGTTTTTTATGTTGATATGAACTCATATCCAATTTAAACATAAACACAGGTTCTTTTCGATAAAAAAAAAAAAAACGAAAATCAATTATCTTTATACAGAACGTGATGACAGGTAATAAATGAAAGTATTTTTATTTTTGCTTTTCTTAATAGGCACTATATTAAATACAGTGAAAATCTGTTGTTGTTCTTTAGTGTATTTGTTACATTTTTATATGGCCTTAGAAAATATTCCCCCTCTAGTGATTTTTTGCCGGTATTTATTTTGTTTAATTTCTAAATGACTTTCATTTACATTTCAATCTTTTCTATATATTTTATTTGTAAACTACTGAACAATAGAAAATTTTAGTCTAAAGAAAATTTAAATCCAACATGTTAATAATAAAAATCAACATAAATTGTGGTAGACATGCAAAGTATAAAGCAATTTTCACATCATACATCTCGTTGTTGTAATCATCAGCGCTAACCAACAAACTAGCCAGCATTGCTGCCGCTGCTCCTGCTGAACATATGTGGGTTTGGACGGACATTCAATGGACAGAGGTTTTTCATGGTTTACATTTGAAACGAAAAAAAAAAGCTTTTTGTTAGAAAAAATTTCCGTATTTAACATAGTTTGTTAAATGTGCAGCAACGAACACTAGCTCTTAATAGGTATGTATGTAGATACAGTTTTTTCCAACATGAATGAATAATTATTTCTAATATTAAAGGAAAATATTGTATACGAACGAGGTATTACGAGAGTGTATATGTTGGAGTTTTCGTATAAAATAAAACCTGGGAAAATATTTCAACTATGGTTTATTTATCGTTGAATACATTTCTTTTGCACAAATACATTAGTCATAAGAAAATTTAAAGGAATTAAATTTTTTATTTTAATTTCCAAAAATGTTCTTTTTTTATAGAAAATTTTCTATCAATTTTCTTTTTGTAAAACATTTTCTATGAATTTTCTATGAATTTTCATTTTATAGCAAATTTTCTATGAATTTTGTTTTTATAGAACATTTTCTATGAATTTTTTTTACGGAAAGTTTTCTATGAATTTTCTTTTTATAAAAAAATTTTTATGAATTTTTTTATAGCAAATTTTCTATGAATTTTCTTTTTTTTACATTTTCTATGAATTTTCTTTTTATAGGAAGTTTTCTATGAATTTTCTTTTTATAGAAAATTTTCAATGATTTTTTTTTTATAGAAAATTTTTAATAAAGTTTTTACTCCTTCAAACTTCCTGCCCCTGTAACTTTGTTATGGTTACAACTACATATAAAGTGTAATAAAAAATCAGTTTATTTAAATTCTGTATCTCACTACATTTATTTTTAATTTCAATTTTTCTTTCTCTTTCCTCATTTTATCATTAGCTTCCCCCAAAAGCAAACCACAATCATGACCAACATCAACTTTTCTATACAGATAAAAGACAACAGCATGCTTCCTAGCCTGCAAACATCATTAGCATTAGATTGAAATGATCATATTGTTATTTAACTGTTTCGGCACAATATGCATTTGTACGTATTGAAATTTTTTAGATTGTTTATTTATTTTTGTGTATGTGTTTAATTTCTCTTAGTTCGTTTTTAATGTTAGTTTATATTGATGTTTTAATTAGTAAAATTTTTCAATTCATTCATACATTTAATTAGTTATACGATTATATTGACGTTGTATACAATAATTGTATTTTGTAAATATGATGCTAAATGAAATTTACAATTTTTCTAGAGGTACAGAAATGGGGAAAAAGATTTAACATTTTTAGAAATAAATTGTGGTTAAATAGATTTTAATAGTGACTGTTTTAGTTAACTAGGAAATTGTTAGCTTGACCTTAGTTTTTATTTATAGATTGTAGTTAGATTTTGAAAATATAAACAAGAAATTAAAAGCGAGTACACAAATTCGAGACAAGTGATCACTACTCCCTTTGGAAAAGAAGAACAACTCTTAAAGTAATAGTCATATCTACAGAAATTTTTAGCATTAAGTTTTAGTTTGGCAACTATTCGATGTGTAATAATTCCTGTATAAACAATTTGTGGCAGTAAAAATTTGTAACGGATCCTTCAAAAGGGTATAGCCATAAGTGTACCAACCTATTGGGCGGATTTGACGATGATTTGGACAAAAAAAAGTACATTTCGCCAATGTTCAAACATGCTTATTCGTTCGGTCAAATGTTTGTGAAGAAGCTTACAAGCTTTTCAAGTACTTCGAAGTTACGGTTAACAGTTCTGTATTACCAAACCCAAAGAGAAAACTTGAGGAGAGGAAATTTAAATTAGGAGGATAATGTTTGATAATATACAAACCCATGATTGTAACTAAAGTTTGCCTATATACATATAACTTTGACTGAATTTTGCAGTTCGACTACGTACGGAACTGTAATTACTGTTCTGTATTAACTCCATACAGATCTAGTTTTAACTACAAATTAAAGCTACAAATTAATCACATAGAGCTAAACTTTGACCACAAACAGAAGTAAGATTCAAACAGAACTACAATTGAAGCTAAATTTTGACTATTAATTTAAGTCAATCATAGTGAGGTAAACTTGATCAAGATTAAAATTTACTTACATACATGAAGAATTATGATATCATCTAAAATCTGACTACAAGCAGAACTATAATTGAACCTAAAATTTTACTACATAGAAATCAAGCTATTGTCTATCTACGAATCAAAAATAAAATTTGATCAAAATTAAAATTTACTTCCATATTGGAGCTAATATTTAAATATATAGAACTACAGATTGGAGCTAAAGTTTGATTATGGACTACGAATAAAGCTAAAGCCTGAATGCACACAGAACTTAAAGTGATACTAACATTTAACAGAACAGAAGATTATGATTAAACCTAAAATCTGACTACATATACATACTGAACTATGATTGATGGTGTGTTATAGAAACGAACCTGCTACGATTTGAAAACAATTGAAACTGCGAATTAGATTAAATTAAGTTGAATTTTTATTTTATTTGTATATTGAAATTTGACTTCATATACATTGAGATTAAATTGAGATTAATTTGAATTAAAGTTTGAGTACATTTTAAACAAAAATTATTTTGATAAAATTGGAACTAGAGGCTAAAGTTTAATTTAATCTCCGATTAAGTCATAAATTTTGCTACATTAAGATTTACGACTAAGAAAAAAGCTACTGCAAAAGACAAACTATGGCCATAAAAGAATTATACTATAAACATATCTTTACTTTAAACTTGGAATTGAAATAAATTTTTAATTTCATAAAGGCATTTGATGTGTGCCAATTTATTAAAACCCATATAGAGCATGACTGAATCAGAATCCTTGTGTTAACAGTGCACAGTGGGGCAGAATCGAATATGTTTGGAAATAAATCTGTAACTTTAAATCAGTTAGAGGGATTTACATAAAATTTCACACATGCGTAGCAGAGTAGTGTGCAATTTTAACTTTGGAAGGGGGACGACACCTACCGCCTAGGAGCGGAGCTATGAGGAATCAAATGAGGGGTACCTCTGATACAGGAAATTTTTAAACATTTGTCAATTTTTTATTTCTTATCCGATTTCAAATATTTTTAAATTTTTTTAAAGCCCTCGATAATGCATATGTCTCTTATACACCATACATCACTTATAGTTGTCGCGTCATTTCCATTTGAAATTTTAGCCACCTCAATATTCGAAGTCCTTTTTCTAGCGTTTTTATACCCTACACCACCATAGGTGGATTGGGTATTATGCGTTTGTGTTGATGTTTATAACGCACAGAACAAATCATCCAACACCCACCTTAAAGTATAAAAATCGACTCAGAATCACTTTTTGAGTCGATCTAACGATGTCCGTCCGTCTGGCTGGGTGGGCGGCTGGCTGACTGTCGATGTAAACCTTGTGCACTAAGTACAGGTCGCAGCTTTGAAGATATTTCAATGAAATTTGAAATAGGACCTTCATGACAAAAGGACGAATCCAATTGAAATTAGTTATGATCGTTCCATTATTTCACCTAGCCCCCATACAAATATCCTCCTGGAATAAGTGTTTAGCAATCATAAATGCCTTAATTATAGCAGTATTTGAATGAAGTTCGGCATAAGGAAGTTTCGTATAAGTATCAATTTTTGTGCCAAATTTCATGAAGATCGTTCCATAATTGATCATAGCTTCCGTATAAAACTCTCTTTCGAAAATCACTTTAACGTGCGTAAATCACATAAACATGTTAGTATCAAGTTTATATTTGACATAAATAAGTTATGCGTAAGTAGAAATCACAGTGACGAATTTTATGAAGATCGCTCCATAATTTGCCATAGCTCCTATATAAGCCCACTTTCGAGAATCACCCTAAAGTTCATATAAATGTAAGTATTAACGTAATATTCTGTATTCGTATATTTTGTTTTACACCTAGTAAAAGTATCGGTCTACAATTGTCCACAGGTCTAATATAAGATCCCTCCACGAATTTTCATGGACAGACACAATGGTGTGTGGTATCAAATGGTCGGCCTTGACCGATTACATCTTTCTGGTTTATATATATCAGAGTATTTCTAACCGATTTTATTAGTTTTTTCTTTAAATCCAACCAGTGGGTTAGGAGTTTCAGATTTATTTGAAAGAATTTTCAATTCTACCCCACTGTGCAGTGTGAAGAAAAATTAATATGTTCAAAATAGATTTGATTTTATAAAGATTTCCTCCAAGGACTCTCAGCAAACTATTTTAAAATATCAAATGATAATGTTTCCAAGCAAATCAAATCTGCTCCTACTTTTACCTACAACAACTACGCCTTTTGTCAAAAATATTTAAATTTATTTTAACATTATATGTACCTTTATAAAGTAGTACCATAACTGCATGATTTTAATAAATACTTAAATAAATAACAAGTAAATAATTTCAATTTACCAAAAAAGAAAAATTTATAAATTGAAGATATAACTGGCACCTGTCTCACTGCAATTGATACTCAACACATAGATAGACTGACGCCTGCCTAGTTACATAGTACTCAGTCTTCCCAATTCTTTTCCATATATTTACAAAAATTGAAATGTAAATTATTATTATTTTTTCCCAATTTCCAATCAATATTCAAGAAAAGATTGTCAAACAAAATATGTATAAATAAAATTGTGTCCGTCTGTCTGTCCGTGTGTTAAAAATTTAATTTTATTTTACCATATAAATTTAATTTATTATTAATAATTCATTCATAACAATATAAATATAATTTAAGAATACAAAACAAGTCACAAATAGATAAAGAAAACAATTGAAATGTATGGAATATAAATAAAGATAAAGTATTATTCTTCATCACAAAATTATAAGCGATTAAAAAGGGGTTGAATTTCAATTTATTTATTTTGTATATTTTGTTTGGATATTATTAATTGCAGGTACTAAATATTGAAATATTGATTAATAATAAAAAAAGCATAATTTATTATTTGTAAAACATTATCACAATTATATTTAGGGACAAAAAAAAAAAAAATAATAACAAAAAAAAAGGTAGATGGTAGAGGAAAACTGCATAAGTATTTATATGATTGAACATAGAAAATGTTTGTAGTTATTGTAATATTTATTGAGTGAATTATTTGAAATCCAAGCACGTGTCAAAAACACAAGTTTACGTAAAAAAAATTTATTTGTTATTATTTTTTTTTTTTTTTTGGTTTTTCTAGGAATTATGAAAAAAAGATTTTGTTGTTTGGTAAAAGGTATACCACATACTGGTGGTAGAGGTGTGGAGAACAAGAAATGTATTTATAATTTTTAGACCCTACAGCAGGTGCTTGGAACTGAAATTTAAATATGCCAAAGTTTCTATTGGGGAATGGAATGATAGTGGAATTATATAAATAATTAATATTCTAAATATAAATTCAAAATTATAAAAATGTTTCAGAGTGACGAGGATCCACATACAAAATTCTAAAAATTCAAGAATTAAAGACTGATTTATAAAAAATCAAAATTCACCATCACTTAGAAATTACTATGAGGTTAAATATTTTATTTTACTATTAATCCAATTATAAATTTAATCGTAGATTTCTTATAGTTTATCTTCAGCTTCAATAACAATTTTTGAATGGGTCAATAGTTACCTTCAAACGCAAATTTATATGAAGTTTAATTTAGACTTAAATTAAAGAAAATTAAATAGTTAAACTTTTATATCAATCAGAGATCACTATGAGATTCAACTTCAATCAAACAAAACATACACAGATCTTATAAGTACAAACAGAGACTTTTTTTAGTCAAACTTCATAATCTGTCAAACATCATTATCATCCAATTATATCTCTAAATGTAGACCATTTTATAGTCTAACCTCAAATTCAATCACAAATTTTAATAACCACTTTCAAACAAAGATGTATATGAAATCAAATTTAGGATTCAATTAAAGATTATTATTGTAAAATTTTAATCTCAATATGAGATTAAAATTAAACTTTAATCAAACAAAACAGGAACTGATCTTATTAAGTCAAACTATGATGCAAAATAAATATGATTTTATAGTTAAACTTCATTCAAAGATCTTTATGACGTCAAACTTCTTAAGTAACTATGACTCAATTACAGTTCTAAACATAGATAATTTTATAGCATATTTTCAGCTACAATCAAAAGTTTTTTTTTTTTTTTTAGTTCTATCTTCTTCTTCAAACATAAATTGATGTGTAGCCAAGTTTGTGGTCTAATCAAAGATACTTTTGTAGTCAAATTTTTTCATCCATTAGAGATTACTGTGAGGCTAATATTCGTAGATCATTATTGATCAATTACAGCTTTAATAGTAAACCTTTTTGTATTTTGTATTTTAACCTAAGCTTTAACCAAAAATCTTTATTGGAAAAATATTAACCTTTAAGCAAAGATTTATTTGAAGTCAAATTTAGGTTTCAATCAAAGATCTTTATGTACTAAAACTCCGATATTAATAAAATATCACTTTTTCAAAATTAGCTTCAATCAGACAGAACAAATCTTATAGACTTAACTTTCATTCCAATTAAATATGATAAATATCAGCTTCAATAGAAGAATTTTTTCTAGATCCTTATTGAGTCAAACTTGGGAAAAATTATAGCATTAGATTTTATTACAATGGCTTCAATCATGGATGTTTAGATTCAATTAGAAATTTTTGTGAAGTTAAACATTAGCTTCCACCAAAGATCTTCTTGAGGTGAATCAATACTGAGAAAAACCTGAACTAAATGTAAGTCTAACATTTAGATGTTTAATGAGTATAACTTGTGAACAATTCATCTTCAACCATAGATATTTATTTTGTCAAACATTAGTTGTAATCCTGGGTGTTATATATTGTATATTTATTTATTTTTTTATTTATTTTATAATTACAATACAATTACAAATTTTATTATAATTCTAACCGAGCGGAGTCACGAAGACCATTGCTCGTTGTAGTGAAACAGACCAGAGTATCTGGTGGAACCCACAACCCCCAGACTGACAGACTAGCTCACTACCAACTAGGCCATCGCGGCACCCATATTTTATATTTAAAATTTTTTTAACAAACATTAAAATAAATAAATAAATTTATTTAGCTTTTTTTATAGTCTCCTTATATTTATAAAATTCTTTTTCATTTTACCTACACTTTTTTCATTTCCCCTAACTATAACCCAGACACCTATGATTATCTGTATTTTATCATTTAATTGTTTAATAAGTTGAATTGCATAAACATTGATTTCTTACCAGCTTTTTATTTATTTATTTTATCTATAAAAAAGATTTTATGACTTTTTTTCTTTATGACAGGCCTTTAAAATGTCATAGCTCTAATGTTTTAGAAATATACCGCCCCGTTAGACCATAAATAGAAAAACACCCAATAACTATTGGAAATTCAAAAACCCTTAGGTTGAAAATAACAAACAAAATAGCCTGAATTTTATAGATATAAGTGAATATTTTCCAATGTTTTCTTCATACATATTTTAATGCCATATAGTATAGTACAGACTGTCATTTGTGACATGTTTATACCTCTGACTGACTGTAAATATACATATACATACGTTCATTGAAATCGAGTGTAGTGTTTTGGTTAGATTGTATGTATATTGTATGTATATTTTATGAAAATATACGATTTTTAGGAACCACAGATATGCATACACACTCGCACTTTATCTAAATTACTATTATTCAGTTTATACTCCAGTTTTAGGTCTTTCTCCTAACTATTATATATACATACTATAGCTGTATTCCTGTAATGTAGTTTTATTTTTCTGGTTGAAAGTTTAGTTGTATAGATTCTTATATTCTTATATGCACATTTCACATACTTATAAACTATTTAAATATTTATATTATTGGCATGTGAGTGAAGGTTTTTCTTTAAAAATAAGTGCAGCAAACAGCAACAAATACATCAAATACAATTTTCGTTCACATGTATATTTATGTATGTGCTTTGTGTGTTTATAGATTTTCCAACTATAAGTATATAGGTTTATTTTATATGCGTCTATAATATTGAAGTGCTGCTATATGTCATGTTTAATACGTGTAAAATTCACGTATATTTGTTTATAGACATGCTCGAGTTTTTTTTTCTGAGGTTGTGAGGTCTGCTAAAGTATTCGAAAAATTTTAGTTTAACGCAACCACTATGGGATAAGGGAAGGTAGTTTAAATTTTATTTTAATTTCAGTTTTTTCTCCACTCACTCAGTGAAAAAATATAGGCTACCATTGCTAATGGCAAACATATTATAGTCACTGGAATAATGAATATTATTACAACTACCATATTATGGTTGAAGTAATGAAATATTCGTTTCCGTAACAATTTTTCTGTGGTAAGCATACAATATTTTTGTCACAACCACTAATACAGTTCCCTTTTACCTAATTCTAAAATAAGGTAGAAGGAAACAAAAATAAGGAAATCATGTTTTTTCCCTATGTTCTCAAAGACGAATTCTAACCCCATTCCAATTTTATTTCTAGTCATATAACTTAATTCAGTAAAATTTAGATAAAGTGATCTTAAATCTTCTTCAGCAATTTTTAATTTGAAATAACTACAAGGGTTGAGGGAAGGTATTTTAAAATTTGAGTTTTTTTTTTTAATTTAGCAACTCTTAGATTATACTCAGAAATATTTAGTGCAAACTACCATTAGTCGTGCAAAACGGAAAATAAATTTGGAATTTTGTATCAGACAACTTTTGCTACTCCTCGGACATTAAAATATTTCGATTATTTCATTTAAATTGACAATGTTAATTGATATTCATTTACAAGATAATTTACTAACAACAAGTTTGTTGCCGACTTTTATTCTGCATCTGGATAATAGCTGTTATATCAAACCCTAATCAAATTGTCAATTTATACCCTCCACCAAGGGTGGCAAAATTATATAAATATTTGTCTGGAACTGCGTGTCGTCCGTCTTTTTAAAACCATCTTTTAAAGATCCACAGCTAAGGTACGAACTTTTCTTCATATATCTATCTCTTAGACTTATTTATTTTTGTACCCTACACCACCATAGGTGGTTGGGGTATTATGCGTTGTTGCTAATGTTTGAAATGCACAGAAAAAATTGTTGTATGTTACAAACCCTGAAGTCTACCAATTGACTCAGAATTGCTTTTTAAGTCAATATAAGGATGTCCGTCCATCTGTCTAGCTGGGCGGCTCTCTGTTCATGTAAACTTTGTGCACAAATTATAGGTCGTAATTTGGAAGATAATTCAATGAAATTTAGCTTATGGAACTCTTATGATACAAGGACAAATAATCTTGAAATTGGTTATAATTGGTCACCTAGCACCCATACAAATGTCCTTCCAGAATAAGGATTAAACGAACATAACTTAAATGTAGTAATATTTTGACGAAGTGCGGCACAAATAAATTTTATATAAGCACAAATTTGTGTGCTGAATTTCGTAAAGATCGGTACATAACTCACAAAAGCTCCCATATAAAGCTTTCTTCCGAAAATCACTTTATCGTAAATAAAACCTATACTAATGTTAGTATTAAGAAAATATTTTACACAAAGAAGTTTTGTATTAGTAGAAACGACAATATCAAATTTTAAGATTACGATCCATAATTGTCCATAGCTGCCATATAAGGCTCGCTTTTGGGAATCAGCATGAGAGAAAACAAAAATTTTCGAACACCCTACGAACCTGACCATCTCCGATTTCGATAAAATTCAGTATACACACTTAATACTTCAATGCAAAATTTAAAAATTCGTTGTAGTTTAGTTTTAATCGCGTTTTAAAATTCACTTTATTTAGAAATTTATTCACATGAAATAAATATTAATTTTCTCAGCATCCCCTCATGGTCCTACTTTATATGTTGCTGTCAATTCTTTAGGAACATTTTAAAGAACAATTATAAAAGATATGATTATTTAAATACTCTTGATACAAGAATGAATATTGATATTATTATCCTTTTCTCTTCAAAAATGGCGTTTTTACAAAAATAATTAGAAACTGGACTTATTTAGCATCAGTTTCAGCCAAAGTTTGTTTAAATCATATATGGATTTAAATTTCATGTATTTTGGAAAAAGTAAATTGTGAACCGCGATTTTATCAAAACCGATGGCAATGCGATTATTGTTCGAATATGTTTGTTTTCTCACTCATATAAATGTTAGTATCTTTTAAAGAAATATACAAACACAATTAGTCACGGGTACAATATAAAACACCTTTTCGATTTCAATGAAATTCACTGCAGACATTGGCTATTAGAAGTGTTTCATTTTCTTAAATCATAGACGAAAAAATAATAAAAACTTTACATTATTTTCTTAAAAATTTTAAGAATACCGTTTTTTTTTTTTGAGATATAATGGTTTGATTTTTATATATCCGACTTTGACCTTTTGATAAATATAAACTTTATACATATCGTTATAAAGGTAATATCTGTGTCTTTTATATGAGATCTACCATGTATAGTTTAGAAGTTATTAGTAACTAAACGAGTATATCTTTATGAAGTTTTTAGCTTTTTTTTCGTTTTTAAAAACATTATATTATTATATTATTGGACCGGAATGGATCATGAATTTAAAAATTTATTATTTGAAAAACACTTCCAGTAGCTAAATTCTGTAGTGAATTTCGATGAAATTGGAGATTGTATTACTGTTCATTTTAAAATGGAATCACTCCCATATTAGTTATCTTCCAAAGTTAAAATATGATGATATATATCATTTAGTACTAGTGTCCCATTGGACACTTGGTTTGCAGAAAGGACACTCAAAACTAAGCATACTGATGAGCAGAATACAAGAGAAATATTCATTCTTGATATTCCCTGCTAGCAATCGAAAATCACGGTACTAGTACATTTTTTGTTAAAAAATACTTATTTCGAAATAATACTCGAAAAATTTTTTGGAAAAATGTAATAGACACCACGATTTTCAATCGCTGGTAGGGAACTGAAGAAAATTTTTACATTTTATTGATTAGGATATATTTAGATAACATGGAGTTTTTAAAACAAAATCCTCAATTATTCTGAGTGTGTTATGTTACTTGTGATTATATTGGAAATCATTCTCTTGGCATACCTTCCCCTGTCATTTGTCTCTTCACGAATATATAGATACGTGTACATAAGTCACATTTTTGTTTTTTTTTTTTTTTAGCATGATAGAGGTGTTCTATATAAAATGCATTGATTTGTTGACTCTAGGGTTGTAAAGTTTTATTTGTAGGTTTGAATTTGTGTGATAGGTCGTATGGTTTATCTAGAACAGCGAATGATGTACAATATTTTGTGTATTTTCTGGGTTATTTGATGTGCAACAAGAAAATGTGTAAATAATTGCAGCGGATTTTTCATTACGTTAGTTTTCTTTTTTTTTTTTTTTTTTTTGTTCTATCGGAAAAACCTATAATGTTTAATAAATGTTTTGTTCTTATAAAATTATTAAAGGATATAAGAGACATGTTTTTTTTTTTAAATGTATTGGGAAAATATGAAAGTGCGAAAAAGGGTACTAATGAAGATTATATTGTATTTGCTTAAAGGTTGTATAAATTATAAAGTGATAAGTGATGGATTAGATAAAAATTGTAGTGATAAATATTATAAAGTATGCGTTCGAATAAAACATAATACAAAATTTTCATAATGACTCTTACTGCCGTTAAGTCTAAATATCTTTCTTGATCACAATATCTTCTAAGAATATGTCAAATTAAATAGCACATCAAATTCTTGAAATCCGGTTATTTGTCCGCATGCAGATAGCAATCAAAGAATAATGTACAACATAAAATTTGATTTTTTAACTTTTCTAAACTTACTACAAAGTGTTGATTGAGTAAATTTTGACAAAAGTACTACATTTCAGGGTAATAAAAAAACCTTAACAAGGACCTAATGAATGAGATAAAACTTGGTTTAGAAAAAGAAAAGGTAAAAAGAATGAATTCCAAGCTCAAAAATTAGAGAAACTGTTAGAGCTATGCCAAACATGTTCGGCCGCCTCATGCCTCATATTTGATTTCCTTAGTCAATCAAAGCTAAACAAATTTTAAATAACAAAGCTGAGAAGAACTTTAAGATAAAAAAATGATCAAAGCTCCTCAATAATAAAATAATAATAATAATAATAATAATAATAATAATAAAAATATTTTCAATATTTTGTATTAGCCTAAAGGTCATACGTTATTGCTGACATTTCTCACATTCCGAGGTACAAATTTGTATACCGAATACTCGAGAAAATGGATCGAACTAAAAACAATAAAAATTTATAAAAGAATTTGTCGTAGGACAGGTTTACACAAAATGCGACAACAGTTTAAAGTATCCATTCGAATAATGCTCGTTCGAATAATTATTCGAAGAATTTGGTTCATAAAATAAATTTGTTTCAGCTTAACGTTTTCGTTATAAATACTGAAATAACAACAAAAAAGTGCATAATAAATTTCCTCATTTATTATTATTTTTTATAATTTTCTAAGAAAACTAATGAGCTTATTTCGATTTCACAACTTTTATTGAAAACAATAAATAAATTTGAATTTATTTGATACTTTTCATATAAATTTTCAAAACGATTTTCGTTTATTTTTACAAAACCAGTCTATAAATTTAGCCTAATTTCTTTGTAATTATTTAATTTATCATTGCTTACTGAATTTAAATTGAAAATAATAAAAACGTTGAGTTGTAAAACTCGGTTTTATAAAACAAAATCTATAATTTTATTTTATTTGGTGAACTGTTTTGGAAGACCCTTTAAATATTAAACTAAAGATCTATACAAAGTTTTGAAACTAATTTTTATAAATTTAATCTTTTAAGATTCTATTCATAAGATTTTATTTATTTTTAATCGATTTGACTAATCAATAGATCAGATTTCGTTTTATTTTGTTTTAGATCCGCTAAAGCAGAGATTATCATCGTCAAATGTCTCAAATGTTCGATTTAGATCGATTATTATTTTTAATCCGGGATTTTTATCTCGATAAAAAGGCATTGATGACACTCGTGACCAGTGTTGCCGAGAGATGTGAAAAAAGAGTCTAAATTGAACTTTAAAAAAGGTCAAAAAAGGCTGCCCAAGAAATAAGGCCAGAAAAAAGTTGACATTTTGTATTTATTATTATTATTTTTTTTTTAATTTAAAAGCTTATTTTTTTAAAGAAATTATAATAAATTTATAAACAGCCCCCACCAAAATGCCACAATGCTCAAATCGACCAAAAACTTCACATACAAATTTAGATTATATTTCATGTGAAAACTTACCCAATGTTTTGAAGTGATTTTTCGTCATTTTTGAACCACAATTCTTTTTGATTAAGCATTTTCAAAGTTTTTGGTGATTTTTCGATTTTTTTTATTATTTTTTAATTATTCTCATTTACGATTTTTTTTAATTATTTTCATAAATATTTTCTATGGTATTTTAATTATAATAACTCCATAAAATTAGTTAAAGGAATTTTGTTTATAGAATAAAGCGCCACGGGCAAATTTTTTTAAATACAAGTAATCTCGATTTTTGTACAAATAAATACACAAAAATGCTTAAATGGATAATGCTGTGAAAATAACATTAGTAATAGCAAATAAGAAATTATTTTCTTTGTTGTTGAAATAATGAGGCAATTTTAAGAATAAAAAAGCTAGAAGCTAAAACGAAAATTTTGAGGCTAAAACCAAAATAAAGATTCTTGATTTAGCCTTAAAAAGGCTAAGCTGGCAACACTGCTCGTGACATACAACAGTGTTTTTAACATTTTCTGGCCATATTTAAAATTTTGTCGTTACAGTAGAAATACCCAAAATTATGAATGTTATTGTAGTCCCATTATTTAAACTAACCAGAATTTTGGCAATTCCAAAGGAATTTTAAGTCCGTATAAAGAGATACCGCGAAAAATTTCGTAAAAGTACTTAAACATTTTTTCAGAAGTCATACCTAAAAAAAATTAAAAATAATATAGTTAGCAATTAATTCTTATATAAAATGATATATGAAAAAAAAATTGGAAAAGAAATGCTACAAGATTTAGCTTTAATCCTAACTTATTCCTTTCATCTTTTATTAAAATAAAGCTTGTTGTATTTTATTTGAATGCACACCTTAATAAGTGGTTTATGTAAAATTAGAATCCAAAAGAAAATGTGCATTTTTCTCCACCTTAAGAAGGGGAATAATATTTTAAATTATGTTATCACCTGAAAGTAATGTTTGAACTTTAATAGATAAGTTTCAGCGTATTATAAACATTCGATACTTGTAATTAAATAATCTGTTCTCTAGTAATTATAGTGATAGTTGTCCGCTTGGCCTAATTAAACCTTATTACTCCAAATAAATTTAAAATAACAATTTCTAATAAAATATCTAGTAACATATGACAGCAATTTCTCTAAAATTCTTTATTACTCATTTAATTATAAACATCCATTTTATGACTATTTTTTCTAAGTTATGATTTAATTTCTAATAGCGGTATTCAAAAAATTATCATACGGCTTTACTAACCATTGTTAAGTAAAACTCCTTAAAGTTGTATTGAAAGACGAAAATTCCCTTAATATACCTTTAGCAAACCATTGTTAACTTTAAATATTTTAAAGTAGTTTCGACCCTATTTCAAAGCTATTTTAAGATTATTACCGTTACATAAATATTTCAAGAAAAACTATTTTTTTATATTCATGCATACATTTTTGACAAATAGGTCATAGTTCTTAACTTCCGAGAAAAGATTCGTTCCGAATTAAAAAAAAAAGAAAATGCGCCAAACGTATGAACTTAATTTCGGGACTGGATAATATTTTCTAAACACATACATATGTACTATTTAATAAATGTACTATTTGTAATAAAATGAAAAACATTAACAAGAGAAGGTCTATTTTTTATTTTTTTATTTTTTTTTTTGAGTTAAAACACCAATGTTCGCCAATAATCACATGTGTTCGGCTTTTTCGTTGTTTGCTATTTCCACGTAATTCAAAATAGTACATTAATATGTAAAAGTCTTAGATCAAGGTGCCATTAATCTAATGTATCAACTCCGGGTAAAAAATTACGCATTTTATCAGAAAACATTATTCAAATAGTTAAATATTAACAAAATTTTAACAAAAATAATGCAAACAAAACCAAATTTGAAATAGTAATGTTGATTTTATTATAGAATACTCATTATTCGGATACATATAATTACAACGAATAAAAATTAAATAGAAGTATTTCATTTATATGTATATAATTTTTTTTTAATAAATAAAAATTTATTCTAACTATTTACAACACTGGCAATATAAATGAGAGAGAAACTGTAATGGGTTGCCTACACAAACAAAAAGCAGTTTATTAGTTAGTGTAGACAGCAAACAGTTTCTTGAATACGATTTTAATAAAGATTTTAATTAAGAGAAAAATTGTGAATTAGCTAGTTTGTGCTTTATATATAAATTAAATTTTTATTTTGAATACGGCTGTAAATCTTTGTATTTCAATATATTGACAAAACATGTAACATGTTGCAACAATCTACAAATTAATATGAATTTTAAATATTTTATTAGCTTGTATGTAATAATGGCGCCATTTATATGCCCTAAAATTTAAAGCACTTTATTATCTCTTCATTATATTCTTTTTGCTGTAAAAATTTTAATATTCCATTATTTTTATTTAAAATATAATTATTCTACATTTTTTTTTTTCGTTCACAAATACAATTTACACAGCTACAGAGAACTGAACTATAGCTACCATTTATTACACATAATGTCCATATTTATATTATACATATAGTATTTGCTCATCATTTTTTATTATTTTTAATTTGTTTTGTAGTAATAATCATGAACTTAATTATAATAATTTTTTTCTTTTATTTTTTTCACTTACATAGACAACATATAATTTTTTGTTCTGTTTTGTTTGTTTATTTATTTTTTTTATTTTAATTGAAAGCAGAACTGAAGGAGTATATGGTAGAAAGAAGATGTATTAAGGAAGAGATGTCTATGTGAAGAGAAGTAGCCAGAATCTATAAAATGACAGTAGCATATACAGCTGTAATACTAATAATAGTTTGAAGTATATAAAAATTCATTTTAAGAATTTTCAAGTGTTTATTAAGAGTTGGTTTTTGTTTAAAGTTATATTTGCATAAAGTAGCTTAAAAGAATGAAATGATTTAATAAATTTCACAAACTAATATTAATCAGAAGTGTGATATATAATATCAGCTTATATTGGAATAGCCTCAATTGAGACTGCGATAAAGTTTAGTGACTGTTTCTAAGTTTGAAATAATTACCCTTTATATTATTTGGATACAGTAGAGTAATTAATCATCGTTGGCTGACCTAAATAGTTCTATGCGAAATGGAATCAACCAAGTTACTTTTTATTAGCATAAATTGTAGCAATCGATTTTATATCTTTATTTTTTCGATATCATGAAATGAAGTATTTTAAAATTTTGTGTCTTTCTAATAAGATTTTTTGATTTTAAAGATAAAATTCTTTCAAATTTATGTCTTGCATAGATGTATTTTAATAATTATACATTATAAACATAAATGAAAAATCATGCTATGAAGATGATGATGTCATTGAAATTGTTAGGAATTGTAATATTGAAAAAATAAAAAAGAAAGATAGTAAGGCAATTTTATGGGCACATAAAGTACGCTACATTATCTCTATTTAATATGGGTTAAAATATACGTATGCATGTAATTGTACATTCATTTTTAGAGTCTTAAATTTTAACAATTTAACTATTTCTTGTCTCTGTTTGGTGGAAACTAAGGCGGATTTTTTTGGACTATAATTAGGCAGAATGGAGAATTAAATATATATTTTTTGTTCTAAAATACACTTCATCAGCATTCATGGTGACTTTTCTTTTATTGCACCGATATTTGAAACAGGTTAGAGAATATAGCATCATCAACGTTAAGGTTATAGATGTGATTGTAGCGTCGTTAACCAGCATCCGGACATTGCGGTAAAAACGTCGAAAAGGCTCTCAATTCAAGGAAAGGTTATAGAGCTTTATTTATAATTTTATTGTAATAATAAGCTCATAAGCGCATCAACAAAAAAAAAAAAAAACAAATTAATTCTTTTTTAACATTTTTTTTTTTTTTTTTTTTTTGTTGCCTTAACCACTATCTGAACGCCTGCCCGTGCATCAAAAGCTAATATTTCAACTAATATGTAGGTCTCCGTTTTTTAGATTTTCACTTTTTATATACTTTGATTGAAAATTGCAACAAATATGTGAATTTGATGGCGCACTACATGGAAAGTGAAGAAAATCTAAGAATTTTTTTAACAGATAATATATAAAATTATGCATTTTAACAAGTTTTTATTAGAATCAAATATTTTTTAAAATATTAATTTAAAATTTTGGCGATGAACTGAAATTATTGCTGTGGGAAAATGATCTGAGAGCAGGAATCGCACATTCAAAATAACTATATCACCAAAAAGCACAATTTTGTAAAAAAGAGAAATATTTTTTTCAAATGATAAACAGATACATTCTTCGAAATGCCAAAAAGTACCATTTTTGCAAAAAAAAAAAAAAAAAACAAGCACACATATAAAAATTACAATCAATACAACTACAAACAAGTAAGAAAGATATAGTCGGTCAAGCCCGACCATACGATACCCTACACCATAGTATATGTGCATCAAAATTCTGGGGAGAGATCTTTTATGGGACCTGTGTCCAATTGTGGAGCGATATTTATATTAACTGTAACGCATTTTTCTACTGAACATGTATATGCATCATAATGTGTTGATATTAATATTTATATTGGATTTATATACTTATGGTTGATTCACGGAAAAAGGACTTGTATGAAATCTATTGTCAATTATGAAGATGACTCTTTAATATAATAAAATAGTTTTTTTTATTTCAAATACATTTTGGAGATAAAATTTGTATGGAAAATTTATTTTAAAAGACATTTTAAATTTTACAGGTGGCTATTATGAACGGTATTACGTTTTTATTGTCGATGAGGAATAACCAGATACTTAAGTAGTAAAACATTTTTAGTCTTCTTAAAAATAGATGTAGTTATGAATATACATTATACTCCTATTCACAAACAACTTTTAAATTTAAAATGCCCTTTAAAATAAATTTTCCATACAATTATTTTCAATAAAATATATTTTAAATTTAAAATTTGTTTGTGAATACGAGTATAATGTATATTTTATCTATTACCCAACAGAATTAAAAACTATTTACTTTATTATATTAAAAAGTCATCTTCATAATTGACCATAGGTTCCATACAAGTTCTTCTTAAATTTCACTTGTATTGATTTCTTAAGACTTAAAAATAATTTTTTTAGTGTTAATTTTTTTTAACATTGGCGATGTGGTTTTCAAAATTAGAAAATTTTCAAATATTTAAATAGTTCTGTTATTTCAGTATTTCTTTGTTCGGAACTTTTTTCTCTTTAAAGCAATGTTATCATCTACGTTCACCGCTTTTTCCTGGAAATAAATTCCCAGGAAATTCGTCACGGGAATTCTTGGGATAAAAATCTATATGCTCGTTAAAGTGATTTTCGGTACGTAGGTTTATATAGGAGCTATGATAAATTATGGACCCATATTCATGAGATTTGGTGAAATTTGATATTTATACTTATATGAAACTTGTTGCCGAATATCATTAAATTATTAATATATTTGAGGCATTTATGAGAGCAAAACCTCTACTCCGGGAGGATATTTGTATGAGGCAAGGTGAAATAATTTATCGATTATAACCACTTTCAATAGGCTTTGCCTATGTATTAAAATAACTATTTGTGTCATATTTCATTAAGATATCTTCAAATTTGCGGCTTCTACTTTGTTGACAATATTTAAATGATCGGACGGACAGCCAGCCAGAAGGGCGAACATCGTTAAATCAACTCAGGAAGTGAAAGATATACTTAAAGTGGCGGTCTGATGATTTTTTCTGTGCTTTACAAAACATCAGCATAAACGCATAACACCCCAATCAGCTATGATAGTGTAGGGTATATAAATATCATCTTGTGTAAACATGAAAGTTTTCTTCAAAATTTTAATTTTTCGAATAAGTACCGTTAAAAAAAAGCAAAAATTATACGTTCTGCAAAAAAATTTTTTTTTCTTTTAAAAAGAGTACCATTCAATAGAAATTATACATTAAAATAATAAATAAAAATAATTAATTTCTGTTACTATAAATAAACTGAACACTTAGTTATTCAACCCAATTACACTATTGAAATTGTTTGAAGTAGTGGAAGTCGTCATTAATTTTCTTAAAAATTGTCCCTCTATTCTTTTTAAATTTCCACCACTGCCTATTATAGGGCACTTAAAACAAAAAAAAAACAATTTAAATATGCAATCGTTTTTGAATAAGCAATAAAATCATATTTAAGTTAGAAATTCTTTAAAGTGTGCTCATTTAAAATACACACTTTGTTTCCAATTTTAGTCTCAAGTCAAGAATGGTTCTTATAAGAAAGCACTAACAGTTGCATTTCGACCAAGCAGATTTTAAACAAAAAATTCTAATTAGTTTTTTTTCACTCTTTCCTCTAGCAAACAATTTCTAATTTAAAAATTTGTAGCCCATCAATTTATTTTCGTTGATGATTTGTTTGTTTGTTTGTTTATTTGGTCAGTTAGGCAGGCTGAATGGTTGGTTGGCTGGTTTGGTTTGGTTTGAACAATTCAAGTGTTTGAATAGTTAAGTGCAGAATAAACATAAATTAAATAAAGTCATTTCTTGAAATGAAAATAAACACAATAAATATTTTACATAAATTAATAAATTTTTGCTGTTTATTCATAAATGCTTATGATTTGTAGAAATAAAATTGGAAAAAAAAAATAATAATAATAATTGACATCTGAGAAAAAGAAAAAAAATCTATTACCAAAAAATGCTTAATGCATATTAAATTTTTCGTAATGTATTTTTGGTCATACAAGAAAATATATTACTTTTTTGGGAGGTCACTTGAAACTCCCTTTCTTTCAATTTGTCTTTCATTACTCAACAATTTTTGTTGTAGCTCTATTCCTTAGTGAGTGTTGCCAAGACGTGACTTTTTTAATAAAATAATTGATATTGACTTTTTTTGGAAAATTATTATTAGAAAATTCTTGATAATTTAAGTAATAATGTTCTAAAACAGAGAAAAAATTATATTAATATGCAGTTTTGTGACTATATGCCATAAGTTGATAAGTGGACACAGGCCACTTGTGTGCCAGTTGAGTATATTGTGTTTGGACAATTAATGGTGATGATGTATGAATACGTTAATAATATAAATAGGGTTAAATTTAGTTATGTAGGAAATTCAAAATTTGATATGAATTTTATTTTTTAATAAATACTGGAATTTGTGAATCCTTAATTAAAAAATTTTTTAAAAAACGACATCATACTTTCTTATTAATAAATTTCTTTATTACCACTTCCAAACACCATAATACTAACAATTCCTTAACCAATTCCATATTTTTTTTTCCTTAAAAAAATTTCCCATAACTCATCTCATTTTCCGTTAAGTTTCCTATGTACTAATTAATAACTGTTTATCATAAAAAAGCGAAAATTTTCATGTTTTCCTTTTTTTCTATAACAAAATGTATCATATTACTCTGCCACCTTGTTACAGTTAAGGTGCAAATTTTATGTGTATATTGCAACAACATTGTACCTAAAATAGGAATTAATTTATGCCATTTATTTCACACACAATCATATACAAAACACAAACATCATCCATAACGCTGAGTAATAATTATAATAACTACTTTTAATATATTATAAATTTATTAATATTTTAAATATGAATGAAAAAGCTTATACTAACAACCACAACATTAGTTACTAAAAAAATAGAAAAAAACTTATTAAGACATGCAACATATTGTTGGTAGTTAGTAGTTGCATGGTCATTGTATAAATACTCGTAAACAAGTGAGAATATTATATTCGGCTTGGCCGAATCTATATACCCAACATCTGCAACTTTTTAAAATTTTACCTTTTACGGTTGAACGGTAAAGTGGGCGGACCACGTCTAAATTTTGTTTCCTTATTTACATTGATCCTTGGACCAATGTAGTTGATGTTTAACCTTATAGGGTGGTGGGCGGTAAAGTGGGCGAATCACGCCCAATTCTAGTTTACGACTTTACATTAGTTTTTGAACTGTATCTGGCTAAAATTTCATTGTTGTTATAAAACGCTATGTAGGAAAATGCTTTAACAAATACGAATGCTAGAAGCTTTTTTGGAAAAGATATCGGTCGAAAATTATAAACTAGAATTACCACGGACAACTAGTTTTTCTAGTATTTGGTCCATAATTTTTTTGTTTATAAACCGATTTTGCTAATTTTCAATATCAAACAATAAGGATGTCTGCCATGAGCCCTATCCTGCTTTCAACAGACAGACAGATGGACGAACATCGTTAGATCGTCTTAGATTTTCACTTGTACCCAGAATTTATAATTTATATGATTATTTCGACATGTTACACAAGGAATGATAAACCCAATATACCCTTACCATTTTTTGATGGTGGGTATAAAAATAAATTTATGAAATATTTAAAAACATTAATTCATACAAAAGTACCTAGCTAAAATTGCATTGTTGTTATAAAATTATAAATATTATGAACACAAAAAAAAAAGTGAAACAAAACAAAAACGCTATGTAGAAAAATCCCTTAACAAGTACCAATTTAGAGGCAGGAATTTTTAGGATTTTTAAACACTATGTAAGTTGACTAAAGAGGGGAAGGTGTGCCACGTGGGTTAAGCAAATAAAACTATGTGAACAGAAGTTATATATCAAATATTCTTATTATATCTTATATAAAAATTTCGCTTGAAGAATGCATTAGGTTTAACTGGATATATTATTTAAATGATCTAATTTTAATTTCCTTCATCTAAAAATCTAATTTTCTCATTACATGGCCACTATGCTATTACGTATTTCACTGATTTCTAAGTGTACCTTTTATGGGAGCTATTATTATACAAAACTTATCTGTGTCATATATTAATATGGTATAAATAAAGATTTATGTGGGATTTATATAGTCTAACGACATTTTCGGAAGTGTAAACCGATTTATGCTGATATGGAGTTTACTATATTTCTGAACTACATTTGTATGAAGCTGGGTAAAAAAAGTACACCAATTATAATTAATATCATTAGTTCGTTGTAAATGTTATTAAGATATTTTCAAAAACTGAACTTTATTCACAGGTTTTACATGGGCAAACCGATAGATGGACGTACATTTTTAAATCGACTCAGAAAATGATTCTCATGCTTTTGTGTTGGTGATCAGACAATTCCTTCTGTATATCACAATCACCACAACAAACGCAAAATTCTCCAACGAAATGTAAAACAAAATATTTCAAGTTTATATTTTCGAATATGTTGAACCATTTTAATCCATACTCAATGATAAAAACCCGTTAAGAATTTCTCTATTTTGGGGAAATTTTTATTTTATTTTATTATTATTTTTTACGAAAATTTAGATTTTTAATCGATAATTTAGTTTCTGGATGCAAATTCGATTACTACTTAAAATTATATATATATATATTTTTTTTTTAACAAAAAACTATTTTTATAAAAAAAATAAATTATTTTTGGAAAGATTTTTTGATAAAAATTCATTGATTGTATCCTTTTTATACCCACCATTTAAAAAGTTGATGGTATATTGATTTTGTCATTTCGTTTGTTTCATATCGAAATATTCGTCAAAGATAATATAAAGTATACATATTCTTGTGAAATTATAAGACAATCTAGCTATATCCGTTTTTCCTTTGGTTGAAAGCATGATAGGACTTTGAGTAGCCCACTTAAGGTGTTTGTTTCATATTGATCGGTTCATAAACAAAAAAAGTTATTGGGCAAAAAAAAAAAAAAAAAAAAAAACAGAAAATATCTGTGTCTGTCTTTACTTCCCTTAATATATTTTCGCCAATATATCGTGAACGCATTACTCTAGATGTTATAGTGTTCGATAATCTCAGTGTGGATCTAGCGTTTTCAAAGTCTATAAACCATACAAACGAAATATATAAGAATAAGAAAGAAAAAAATACTATTCAATTTTTCGACAGGAGCATGGAAAAGGGTACCCCCATATAAAGCAAATATTATTTGTCTCATATCTAAATAACTATTATAGCATACGTCTAAAGATTTTGCAAAAATGATATTCTTATCAAAGTTCAACAAGTGAGACGAACATGGAACGAATTATTTAAAATCAGGTATTTAGAAATCTATTACATTAAAGGTCTTGAGATTTTGTGAATATAATTTCCATATCAAGTCCCATAATTATGATAAAAATAGGACGGGTAGGGCTAAGAGAACTCGTAGTGCATATAAAAAGTAAATAGTTAAAATCGCATATTCATAAGAGTATTACAGCACATAGCCTCGAAATTTTCTCAAATTTATTTTTATATCAAATTCCATAGCTGAGATGAAAATAGGACGAGTAGGGCTATGGAGAGACGATGACCCCACACTAAGTAAATATTGAAAATCGCTTATTTGAAGACCTATTATAGCAAAAGTTTTAAGATTTTATGGAAATATGATTAAATTTCGGATTTTAAACAATAAATTCCGTGGAAAACGGTTTTCATTATCAAATAGCAGTTTTTTTTCAGATTTCTGATGAAAATTTGATTTTTTGTGAATGCGGTGAAACTTCTCCAGACCATAACCGGAAAAACTTTAAATTTTTGAGAAATAATATTAATATTTGGTACTAAATAAAATTTAAACAAATAGCGATATTCCAATGGAATTTAGCCATAATATAGATATAGTTGTTTTAAAATCAGGAAATTGAAAAACTCTCAACTTTTCGTACCAAAATACCCAAAATCTCAGTCCGGGGAAAACTTGTTGCAAAAAATGGCTTTTTCATTAAAATGGTCACTCAGAAGTTTTAAAGAGCGTGACTCAACATATGGGGGTATATAGCTAATATATTTTTTATTTCTTTCGGCTTTGACATTTCAGAATTTTACAAAAAAAAAAAAAAAAAAATATAATAATAATAATAAAAAATAAAAAACCTTTTTCAAAATTGATAAAGTTTCTATAGGGCTTGGGGGAAACCATAGCCCAAAGCGCCTCCGATTTTACTTCATACTCATTTACTTTAAGAATTCTTTTGAAATCTTTACAAAAATTCTGTAGTGTAGAACAAAAAAATATTTGAGAAGTGAAAGAAAAATAACCTTGAGGAAAATACCCTTGAGAAGTTTTTGGAAAATAACCTCAAAAATTTGATTTTTTTTTAAAGTTTTTTATGTAACTTTTTATCGGATAAATATATTTATATGATTCTTGTATTATCATTATTTAGAATTTTGTAAGAAATCTTGTGATTAATTTTGCATTTAAGTCATATGAATTTTTGTCGAATTAAAAAAAAAAATAAAATACGCACCGGAGGTGAAAAACTTTGGAGGCCTATTCTCTGACCTCAGCACTCAGCTCTGATCATGTAAAATTTTGTTCACATATCTCCAATGGTTCACAAGTTAAAGAATTATTTCAAAATAAAAATATCGATTTGGGACCACAGTGCATTGTCTAGATATTCTTTGATATAGTATATAGTTATATTTTTTTCAGCTACCACATCTTATTTAGTACATGATTTAAATCGGCATTGCGTTTTGGGCTACAAACTTTTGGTATGCACCGAAAATTTTATTATTCTGTACTTTTCTAACTCTTAAGCACCTGGTGTATAATGATAACATCTATTATTTTTATATTACTGATTTTCTAAGATTATCCTTAGAGTACTTTCCCAAAACAATCTCATATCAGCAGTAAGCGTTGGTGGCTGTTGGTTTATGCAACCCACTCTCTCAAAAAAAAAAAAAGAAAAACACAGTGCAACGGAAAAAGGAAAAAAAAACTAGAATAAATTAGAGAATAAAAAACCTAAAACTGTTTCCCGTTATAAAGTGCCTTGGGGATAGTTTATTTTTTTATTCTTGTTTTGCATTTTAGCATGACTATATGACAAGTCACAAACACTCACATTGACTTGAGACACAACACACTCCCAACGTTACGACAAACTAGTCTATATAGTGAAGTGTTTAACTTAGTTTATTTTAACAACACAATGCATAAACCTACATGCAACATATAGCATTTACTAAGTAACTATGTACAACAAATAACTACTAATACATTTAGAAATAAAAACATTAACAAAAATTAAATATAAATATACTCGAACTATACTATATATACGTATATCCGAGAGTGTGTTGTATTTAGATTTTTAAATGCTGTTACAATATATTTATTCCATTTTTTAATGAAATTGAATCATTAAATTAAATTTCAACCACTCTATATTATATGTTTTTTATAACATATTTTTGTGTTGTTGACTCCTTTTTTGTGCTCTATTCTCTGAACTAATCGCATGCAATTTTATTAGTAACTGAAGATAGACAAACGTATAGACCTGAAGGAAAGAATGGAAAAAACGAAAACTTGCACATTTAGCTGGAATAAAGTAAAATTAGTGTGTTGGTTATTTTTGTGTGCTTTTTCCTTGATTCTAATTTTTCTACTAATTAGCGGGAGAAAATACCATCAACTTAAGTCCCAATTGTAAATGAAATGGAAAAGAGTATAAAACAGAGACACACTCACACAGAGACAATTAAGAGTATTTGTACGTAATATCCCGCCCAACCTGAGTTTCGATATTCGCTAAAAACGAAGAATTTTCGATAGTAAACATTCGCGTAATTCTCGAGAAGAAAAAACTATCGTTTTCCAACTATGATAATAATCACAAATATTTAGTAATATAAATATCGAACAATTGTCAACATTTTTTGATATCAAAAACTAATATTTTTACGTTTCGGTATTGATATCGCTAAACGTTCACTATTAATACGATACATGCACCAAAGTGAGCGATAGGTGGGCTCAATGAGCTTATATTAGGATCGGCAAAGATAGTCATTCTCGAATATTTTGTAAAAAAAAAAATGCTCGCGAATTATTCGAAGGCGATATCATTGTCGAATTTTGTGGTCAGCTGGGATGACAAGTATTTTATATGTTATGTTTAACTGGATTGTTATGTTTATTATAACTACACTGCTAGAAATGGTTAAAAAAATAATTTGAATATTCTTTGAAGATTTTAAAGGCTCGAAACTTCATACTACATCTAGACTCAATATGCGGAATATTGACTCTCATATAAAGTCAGCAATCGTTCTTAAAATTACCACTCTATCACCTATATTTGTACTTTATGTTAATGTTTTTGTGTAAATAAATTTCTGAATACGGTGTCTAATATAAAAGTATAATTTAAAAACTTCCATTTTATATTTAAAAAAAAATAACTATATATTTACAATAAAACATCTAAATAAAACAACAAATATGAGTATCGTGAATTATGTATGTCACGTAGGTAAAATGCAATATATATAATGTAATATCTGTATGTAGAATCCCGTATCCTAATTATCTCAAAAAAAATTTTAATTTTTTTCTGAAAAAAGATCTCAAAAAATTTTTAAGTTTGAGCTTATTATGGAAAAATTTCAGCCTAGGAAATGAGCAATTCTGAGAAAAATTTTTTAATATTTTTTTTTAATTTTTAACTATTAAACAATTTTGTAATATTTTACATATTTAAAGACTTAGTAACTTTATATTTTATATATATTTTTCAAAAACCTTTTCCCAAAAACAAAAAAAAAAAAATCGGAAATCAGAAAAAGCAACACTGACAAAAAATGGAACGAAGAGACTTAGTGTGTTCGAAAGCCTTAATATTCTCATGATCGCAACGAATTTCAATTATGATCACATATCTGGGCTGTAAACTCTATCCCAATGATATCTAAAACAATATCTCAAATCTTCGTTCGCCTATCTTATTTCGAGACTTTGAATACTAATTTTTAGTATTGATCTTGATGAAATATAAGTTCTCAGTTCCAACAAAATCGCTGGTGAAGGGATGAAAAAGAGATTGTAATTGTTTACACAAAGGGGAATTAACATTCCCTTTACTTATAGGCAGTGTTGCTAGTTTAGCCGTTTTAAGTCTAAACATAGATTTTTATATAGATTTTAGCTTTTTTCTAGCCATTTTTGTTTGTCAAAACCTGCCTTAAAAAGGCTAAAATGTTATTATTATATACAGAATCAACCATTTATGCATGTTTGTGTATTTATTCGCACAAAAGATCGAGATGATTTGTATTTAATAACAAAAAATTCGATTGCGGCGCTTCATTCTCCAAATTAAAAGTACTTTAACAAATCTTGTAGAGTCGATTATTATAATTAAATAAATGTTTTAATCTACTTCATCAACAATAGAAGTTATTTATGAAAACAATAATAAAAAAATTATTAGTTTTAATTAAGCCACCGAAAAGTTTGAAAATGCTTAAAAGCAAAAAGGAATTATATTTCAGAAATGGCGAAAAATCTCTCAAAATATTGGGTAACTTTTATACGGGAGTCACTTTACTGGGTGTTATTTATAAATTTAATACAATTTCTTTAGAAAAATATCAAAAACTAATTAGAATGAAAAATAATAAGTTTCCATTTTTTAATTAATTTTAACTTTTTTTTGTCTTATCATTTGGGACATTTAGCCTTTTTTGACGTTTTTAAAGTTCAATTTAGCCTTTTTCTCATCTCCTGGCCACACTTGTTATAGGCCTTCTTGGGGACATCATAAATCAGCTTTAAAAATATTTCTTAGAATTAAAAGAATGCCATTCATTTTTCAATTAAGTTAATAGGAATTTTAAAACTCTAAATGCATTTTGTGCAATATAATTTTTGCTTTTTTAAGTTATGGCAGTCTTGAAGCAAATGAACCATTTATATATATTTTTATTTGAACGAAAACTGTAGAATTTATTCGATTTTATCTTAACCTTTCCATACGTTTTTAATTTTTTACCCAAAAGTATGCACTAAATAAAATAATACTGTAAATCTTTAAATCACATGAAAAATTTATTGACAAACTTTAGAAAAATTTTAATAAATTTTTGAATTTTTTGCGAATTAGAAGTTAGAATTTAATGTACAAATATGATCAGTCCTAAAGAAAAAAAAAGTTCAAAAAATTTACATCAAATTTGAAATTTTAAAAAGGAAAAGACATGAAATTTAAAAATTCTACATGTCATTACATACATAAAACTTTTAATATAAGTAAAAAGCTACATCCTTCTGCTTTGGAAATCATTTTGGAAATATAAAATTGACTTAACATTTAGGGAGCTACAAAATGTTTAGTACAGGTACTAACTTCAAAACAGTTTCTTCTGAATATAATAAAACTTATAGGGTATTTCGAAACTTTTAAAAATTATTATGCGATATTCTCATGAGGAGCTATAGCTTAAGAAATGTAATTTTGTAGCAGTGATATAAAAAAATGGTAATCTAGCAACCTAGAATCTTTTCTCCTTTTTAAATAAAATACATTAAAAAACTTCAAACCCAGTCATTAGTATATGTTGGATGTGACTTAGCGATATCTGTTTTCTAGTTAATGCAACCGTCGTTCATCGGTTAAATGGCTGAGGTAAGAAAATTAATTTTTGATTTCAGCTAATTTTTGTTTTCACTGTGTAATATTTAAATAGACAGAACGAAAAAAAATTCAACGCAAACAACACATACATATTTGCATTTAAGCTCATATACTTACAAAAACGCTTTACATTGTAACAAAAAAATAAGAACAGGCAACATTAACGTCAAATATGGAATATAAAACAACATATACATATGTATGTATGCAAAAATTGTTAACAAAATGCAATCGTTGATATGTAAAGCTTAATATATAGTAAAAATATATACATGCGGACATATTTACCATTCACAACAAATCGAATTGTAATGTTGCAAGTAAGTACAGTGGCAAAAATAAGTATTCAACATACCATTTCATTTCTTATAATTTTGTTATCATTTACGTGCTTATTGAATTATTTAGAATAAAATGACAAATATTTATTTGAAATATATTTTTCCTTCTAGTTTCAGTAATACTTGCGCCCAAATGTACAGAACTTTAATGAGCGCTGTCATTTTTTCAACACTACACAAATTTAAACGCAAAAAGTACTGTTTGTAATTTCATCTAAGACCCCAAAAGGTATATATTTTCTAGATCCTTATTAATATAAAAGTCTATATAACGATGTCTGTTTGTTGAAATCAGTTTTTATAAAGCCCCAGTTTTGTATAGCACATATAGTTGTATACATCAAATTATATGGAATATTCCTTAAAAAGACGCTAATAAAAATCAATAAAATTAAGTCCATGAGTGGCCGAGATATCGCCAAAAAACCGAAAAGGCCTCCAAAAATTTATTTGCTTTCGACTTTTCCAAACTCCTATATAAGCCAGCGACTTCGTTTTTTCACAGAAATTTTTTTTTTTTTATGTTTTGCGGAAGAAATGAACGAAATTGGTTCATAAGTAAGCATTTTGGGACTTTGCGAAGCTTTTATGTAAGCTTCAGAATTCGTTTTTATAAATATTTTTATAAAATGTTGTTTTTTTGAATTAATCATATCATTCCATAAAAAACCGAGTTATGAGCAAAAATTTGAAAAAAATATTAAAAATATACACACGCAAGCAAACAACGTTCTAATAACTTTTAGTGTTGTTGTTTTTTGTACAAACATGAAATAGATGTTATTCGTATATTACAGACAAACATTTTGTATATATGTTTGGACGTTTTTAGTTGGCAAGGGAAGCATTGCAATGACTCAGTGTTTTTTGTATAAGCATGTTTCCATATACAAACATATGTATATAAATATAGAAGTCAACAACAGCACTGATCAGTGCTGTTTTTTTTTTTCTTTTTTTTTTTTAATTTTGTGTTTATATTTTTGTAGTTTGGAAAAAAGTAGGGTATTTTTTATGTATAAATGTTAAAATATGTAAGCATACTTTAATGCATAAATTTCATTAAAAGGTAGTTCGAAGTGATTTTGCTATAAAATGACGAGCTTTTGCACTATGAAAAATCTAGCGATACCCAATTAAAGGAGATTATCTATACTGTTGACACGAATAAAAATTATTATTGAATTTTATCCACTTTAGAATAATTTGCAATTTTGTCTCATAATCTCACTTTTTAATTTGAAAACATACTAATTGACACGAATAATTGTGGATGTGCTATGCAGAATTTTTCAGTTAAATTCAAAATATTTGTGTAATTCCTAATTTAATCGAAGCATAAAATTTTTTTAAATAATTTAGTTATAGTGAAAAAATATCTCAATATTTTTAGTATCAACACTACACTAATTGAAATTTGGGAATTTACAAGAATGGCCAGAAATGGCCAAATAAATTAAGTACTTCATATTCTATAACACCACACAGTTTTAATTGGTTCTGATTATATTAATTTGTAAAAATTAATTAGTATCTCTAAATTGTGTCATTTACTTATTATTTGTAACATACTAGCAAATAACCAACCTAAAGGATACTAGCTTTTTAAGTAATTAATATATATATATATATATATATATATATATATATATATATATATATAAGTCTAAGTATATCTTGAGACTTTAATTGCTTTAAATAACACAAACACTTGGGCTATCATCTTTAAAATAATTTCTGTGCACCAGGTTTTGCAATACTTTATAATTTATTGAATAATTATGTTCAATATTTAGAAGGCATTCAAATTATCATTTATTTGTATACAATGGGTACAGTTGTTAAGATAATTCACTCTTATTTTTAATATAGTAATCTCGCGATTATGTTTTTGTTCAATTTTATACAAAAATATTTCGCAAATCTTAATTTCCTAACAATGTCGGTGAAAAAATATAAGAAATCTACATACATTCTATAATTTATTATAATCAATTAATAAAATATACAATTACTTATAAGGAACTACTTTTCTCTATTTAATAGTAAAATTTGTTGCAAATTCAAACTATACAATTCTTTCCCTCAAATGTACACGTAAGAATTATTAATGTCCAAAAATCGTTTCTCCATTCTTTCTATTTTTGTTATAAGTTAACAAATACGACTCCAACCAGTGTAATGTTGTGTACTCATATTATTTGGGCTTATGTCAGTTACGTTGTGAAAAAATTATGAAAATGTATTTATCGGTTTCTGAGTTATTGCATTTTGAAAACGACAAAAAACAGTCCGGACTACCCCTTATTTATCGGCAAGATGGCGAAAGGTATGAAAGATTCGACACAGCTGAATAGAGCGCTCTGGCTTGTTTTATTTTGATTTTGTGTAAACAGAGGTTGGCAGAAAAATAGAAACTTAAATTGAAGCAAAGAAATTCATAACTAATCATTTTTAACAGGGAAAATCGGAAAATTAAATTGTAGAAAAAGCATAAAACTAAGAAAAATGTCAAAATAAAAAAATTAAAAAAAACGAAACTTCACTGGAAATAAATCAGAATCAGCAGACCATTAAGATTTACAAAAGCAGGTTGAATGTAAAATTTTACGTAAATTAAACAAAATCACAAACAAAATGCATCGAACATAGCTAAAAATAGTGAAAAATTATTCTCAAAAAATATATAAAATTGAGATTAGAATTTTTAAGAGTATATGCAAAGAAGTCTAAAAAGTTCTGGAAGGAAGAAATTTTCACAGTCGCACCCTAGAATGAGAGAATAGTTAATAGTGTTTCCAAAATTTCAAGAATTTTTTTTTGCTTCGCCCCAAAACCGTCGCCATTTTAAGACCGATCGTAGCATGTGGCATATCATTATTAATGGCTTATTCCACAGCTTAATTTTTCTTTTAGTGATTTGTTGATGCAACAACAAATTCTAGATGTCACTTCTGGTATCACGGATCCCTCCCGCAAAATGTGCAATTATTTTCATAACTAATAATAGCCTTCAACTTCCTTTCGAAATAAAATAGTAATCCCGAAAAAGTAATATATAAAAAAAATTAAAAATGAGCTGTATCGTGCATAAAAAATTATACTAAATTATTCAAAACATGTTTTCCTCTAAAATCACCCTTCAACTCTAAATATATATATATATTGGCATCCTTATCGGTGCCAAAATATAAATATATAATTCACAAATTTAAGTTTAAATTTTCAAAATATGCAGAAAAAGAAAAATTCTTCCTTACAAACAAATGACTTTTTTTTAAGAGAACCAATTTGCCGATTAAGAAATTATATCTTGATTTACGTACAATTATTATTTGCATATTTACACATGTACATTTACATTTACAAATACATGACAAAATATTCAATGCGAAAAGAATCTCAAAGATAGCAGAATTAAATTTACTTTACCGTTCTCCTTTTTGGTGTTAATATACTAATATAAAATAAAATTACAAAGTATTTGTAAATATACATACATGTACAGATACGTAAGTAAAAATTGTACTTAATTTAAGACATAATTCCTTAATCAATGATATGGCTCTTAAAAAACGCAAAGAAAGCCATTTGTTCCTAAAGGAGAATTTTTTCTTTTTCTGCGTATGTTTTCTGTATGGATACCAGACAAATAAATTATTTTTGAAGATAAATTTACATACTAACTACAGTTTGATATTATTTATTGTTAACTTGTTTAATTACAATTATGTTAATAAATAACAAATTGTACTTAGAACGTAGTTTTTCAAAATACTTCATGTATTGCACATGTCCTAATTTTTTAACAATTTTAATTTGCACTTACCTTTTAAATAAACAATATGAGCTTCTAAATTAAGCATTTTAAAGTGTTGGAACAGACGTAAGTTAATTTCATTTCTTGGTCACACATTTATAAAAAAACACCGTTCAAAAAATTAAAAACAAATGCCAATGTATTTTAATGTCTCACAATCAAGGACTAATGAAAATTGCATGACGAAACTTGAATGCAAACAATGGACAAATAAAGAGTGAAGAAGAGCAGTTAGAGTGGATTTAATTCTGCTCATATTCTAAATTAAGTATTTTATGCTTAATTTTTAAATCAATCTCGTTTTATAGTTTTTGGAATGCAGTTTTTCTGAATTTTAATGTCATTATATAAATTTTTTTTTAAGTTAACTTTTATTTGTATTAACTTAAAATTTATACAGAATTGAAATCTTTATATTCTAATAAATTTTAAATCATCTTTTATTTAAAAATTCTGAGAAAATTGTATTATTTAAAAAAATAAATAAATAAATTAGTCTGGCTTATGTCGAATAATTTTTTTGGCCACTGTGTGTATCCGTGTATTTCTATAAGCCTTGTAACAAGAACGTCATCGAAAACATAACCATACTGTCAGCTAAAATATCATCTAACAATAAAAACAGAAACTGAACATAAAATTACAAAAAATTTGTGTAAAGAAATAAAACGAAAAAATACAAAAAATTAAACATAGAGGAATCGAAATTGAAAATGAAATGCGTTTATAAAACAAAACAAACTGTATGTTCATACAATTATAGCAATTAAGGGTTACCAGCAAAGAATTAGGAAAAATTCAGATGATAAAATGGTTATGAATTACAAAGTTTTCTTAGAAATTTTAACAATTTAATTGAAGCAATTTTAAATATTTTCCTTATTTTTGTTGCAAACATTGTTTACCCTGATTTTTTATTCCAATTT
This sequence comes from Protocalliphora azurea, assembly GCA_932274085.1. Lineage (NCBI taxonomy): Eukaryota > Metazoa > Arthropoda > Insecta > Diptera > Calliphoridae > Protocalliphora > Protocalliphora azurea. The sequence continues at coordinate 19,164,390 of OW026521.1, read as the reverse complement.
ATTTTACAATTCTATGCAAATTCACTCTACTTTTCTTCTGCTTTTTTGCTGCGTGTATTTAAGCTTAATTTTTTCCATTTCGTTATTAACAATTGAATTTCGTAAATATTTGTTCTACTACTATAAGTTTTGTGCACACGCACACATATATATAAACACACCAACACATGCTAACCCAGCCGGAAAAAGAAGGACTAAAGAGACATTCCAAAATGCTTTGTTCCAGAACTATTCTTTTTTACATGGCGTATCGTTGGAGGCAAACACTTCGCTTTTACCTTTCAAAAAGAATCGAGAAGGCAAGGATTCTTAAATAAATATGCTCTCTTATTTCCAATGCTATTACAAAAGAATATGAAATTGAATTAAAAAAAAAGACGTGCGGTCTACCATCATTAACAACACTTGAAGTAGAAATAATGATTTTGAGCTTTGCAAGTCTCGCGAACAAAAATATTTCTGTTTGTAATAAGAAAATTAATATGTGAGTTATATACCTTCTTTCGTATCTAATGAAAAGGAAATAAGCATTAGTACCGAATTTTTTCAAAGGAAACCGAGGCTTTCTTTATGGAATTTTCATAGAAAGCAAAGGGGAATATGTTTAAAATATGTTCGTAGAGGTGTGGAGGCATTCACAAAGACTTGCAGTGACGAAACACTAACATAATTTCCTGCTGGGAAATGTGTTTGTTTCTGTGTGTTCAGATTATATGATTGTGTGCGTGATTTTTATGAGTTTTTATTGAATATAAATTCGAAAAAAGCACAAAAAAAAAAACAAACGAATAGACTTTTTCACCAAAAGCAACAATTGACAATTGAGAAATTAAATGCAGAGAAAAAAAATAATAAAATCAAATTGCATGCACAACAAAACTGAAAATACTGCACTTTACTAACGACTTTTCAAGACACATCTGAGCCTTTAGCAAATACGACATAAAAATAGAGAGGGAGCAAAAAAGAACGTTCGGAATAATTTGGTCTTAATATTTATGCAATTATTATAGTGTAATCGTATATATTTCCTTGACGCACAGATATATGTTTTTTCTTTACATTTGTAAAATAACTCATTCTGTGTGGTTTTCTTTTTCTTTTGCGCATTTCTTTTCAATTAATTGTTTCTTACTGAATATTTGTAATATTTAAAATTCATAAGTTGTCTTGCATTTAAATATGTATATTTGTATAAAAATTAAGTTTTACACTCAAAGAAAGATACTTGGTGGAAAAGGTAGAAGATAGGAGTTTTTTCTTAACAGCAGTTTAATTTTATGGTCATTCTTAGTATTTTAACAGCTATATTAGCAGCTAAACATAACCTAATTGCTTTATACCGATTTGTTTGCATTTTTAAAATTTTGCATATGAGAAATTTTAAAAATTTTCGAAACTCTTTGAAACTGACTTTATGTGTTTTTTATTTCTAAAGCTTCTTTGGAAAACAGGAAATCCACAATTTTAGATCATTTACCTAAAATCTCAAATAAATACAGCCTTTAAAACTAAAAAAAAATATACAAAATTAAGTTGAAAATTTCAAAGAATTTTTGATTTATTTCAGTTTTGCACCAACAATTTATGTCTTTCAGATTCAAACTTTAACCAGTCGAGAGACAACACTTTGGAAATTCATTCATTCAGCGGAAGTTAAGATTTTTCATATCTTTCTATCATTTTATAAATTCTATCCCAAATAGTTTTTAACAGGTCGTACCACATGTCGACTGCATTGTCCAGATGGAAAATTATGGACCCGTTTCTGATCGCATATTTTGGCCATTTTTCATTAAATAATCTCTTTCAATGTACGTTTTCCATGTTCGTTTCACAAGGTGTTAACTGCTCATAATGGATGACATCCTTCTGATCTTACCCAACACAAAGCTTAACTTGAAGCTTTGGATATAATGTTTTGGTGTTTTTTCTTTTTCTGATTGGCCTACTTATTGTGCTCTGACTAATCAGAATGGATCCAGTTTAATTGTTTGTTAACAATTCAATGCAGAAACGACTTCATTTTTTGACGCTGAAGCAGCATTTCAGACATGTAAAATTACTTTTACAACTTCCTTACTTTTGTTAGAATCCAAGTAGGTATTTTGAAACATCTAGAAATTATTGCTTGATTTACTCCTAACGATTTTGCAAGCACTTCTTGTACTTGGCACGAGTCGTGATCGAGCAAAGTCTCAAATTCTAAATCTTAAAATTTTTCGGCTGTGCAAAACATTTCGATATTAGTCTTAACGTTAACGAATACTAACTAGTCTTCCTGTTTCTTTCAATATCACAGTGAAGCAAAATCGAAAATTATTGGAAATAAATCTGTACCTTCTAATCGGCTAACTGGATTTACATAAAATTTCAGATAAGCGTAGCAGAAGAACGACCCTATGTAGCCCTCAGGAGAGGATCTATAGGGGCTCAAAGTAGGGTACCTCTGACATAGAAAATGCTTAAACTTTTGCCATTTTTTTTTTTTTTTTGTTAATTATTCGATTTCAAATATCTTTATATCTTCTTAAAGTTATTAATAAGGCCTACAAAAGACATACTTACTTGTGATATCTATTTCTGATAATTTTCGAGTTATTTGCATATAAAATTTTAATTACCTCTATTTTGCAAGTTATTGGTCCAGTTATATATATATATATATATATATATATATATATATATATATATACATATATATATATATATATATATATATATATATATATACATATATATATATATATATATATATATATATATATATACTAGTATTTCCAAATGATTTTATTAGTTTTTGAATAAAAAAATATCAAGTCGATATATGAACCGAGTTCAAAAGTAAACAATTTAGAAATTGAAAAAAATTAAGATTTTTTTCTTTGCTGAAAAAGTGTCTAGACTCTTTTTTCTTTGCAATGTAATTTTATTTTACAGTATATAATAATTTTATACTTTTCAGAATGGTATCCTCACAGGAATGATTTTAATTTAGAAAACAGTCCCTATAGCCCAAGCGGTCTAAATACATACCCTCCCAAATTTAACCTATTTTATATGAAAATTTTGAATTTAGTCTTATGTTCTAAAATTCCAAAGCACGAATCTACAAATAGAAGACAGTTTCAGAATTCGTAATGTGTTCTTAAGAGTTTGCAATCGGTATATCTGGGACATCGGAAAAATGTAGAAAAAGTGAAAATTCCTATTTTTGTGATTTTTTATAGCCTTTTCACATCCAAAATAGTAGATTATTTTTGGAAATTTTCGTTTTAATGTAACATAATTTCGGTTTTGTAAAATATAATGACTTCAATCTTTCTCTATAGTGAAAAATTATGTCAGTTAGATAATGTAATTCAGGTGAAAAAATCGAGTTTATACTTTTTCTGATTTTTATAATTGAAGTAAAATTTTTGTAAAAAATATGGTTTTTGGAGAAACTACAAATATTTTATCTGTAACAAAATCTTAGCTATTTAAGATATTTGAACGAAATTTCCGGCAGTTGTAGACTTTATCACTTAAAATAGTGTAGATAATTTTTGACCCAAATTTTTGTGATTTTTTATTTTTTTTATAACATTTCGAGACAAAACATGAAAATGTTTTTGGGTAAAATGTTCTAGACCCGTGATTTGCAATTGTTTTTATCATTTTTGTTTTTAATATTTTTTCAACGTGACACGCTATTGTATATGCAAAAAATCCTATGTTACTTTCTTTTCAGACTCCACAAAATAATTAGTTTTGAATTAGTTTGTAAAAATTGTGATTATTTTTTTAATTAGCTCCTGATCTATATCCTTCCAAATTTGATCTATTTTGTGTCAAAATTTGTATTTCAACCTATATATTTTAAAATCCTGCAGACGGGATTACTAAAAGGTTTATCTGGTTTCACAAACCCTGATGTGTTCTTCATCTTTTATAAACATGGACTTTTGTTTTCAAATAAAATATTTTTAAAATATAGAATTCAAAAAGTTTTGTCTTATTCTAAATCCTCACAAAATTACAAGAAAGTAACCAAGCTGTCTAATACACATCTGTAATCGGTATATCCGAGTGTCTCCGAAAAGTCGCCCAACTATACGTGGTTCATTCATTTCTTCAAGTGCACTTCTCGAATATACTTCATAATAACTTAATAAGTATTTCCCATGAATTTCAAATAAAAATTTTATGCGTTTAATGACTTCAGAATTGTTTTTATTTTTCTTAATTTTTTGTTTATTTTTCTTTTTAATACAAAAATAATAAATAAAGATGAATTATATACCTTGATTTATTTATTTGCCAATGCGATATTATCATCTTCACCTAGTTTTGTGGGTATTTTTTGTTTCATATTTTTTTGTACACAATTTCAATTCAATTTAGCTGGATTTATAAATATTGCAACATGAATAGCCACGAGTACTTGTTGTATCTACAGTTTGGATGTGCTTAAAATTATAAACATTTATAAAATATGGGTGGAGTGGTGTTGAGTATGTCTGAACTAAAAAACGTTATGAATAAGAAGAAACAAATAAACAAAAAGAGAAAATGAGAAAAATATTAATTTTATGGTTTTTAATTGTAACGTGTCAGTGACACTCTTGATATTTTGCGGTTATAATTATTTTATGAATAGATACAAAAATAAAAAGAAAATATTTATTGAATTAATTTATTTGGAATTTTAAAAGGGTATAGAAAAACTGAATAGCAAGTTGAATTTTGCAAGGAATTATGAGTCAAATTTTATGAATAGATAAGTGAAATTAAAAAAAAACTAAATTGCCTTATAAAAAATAAGTGCTCTTTAAAGTTTACACTAAATTTTCATTAAAGCTTTAAGTTTACAAACTATTTTGGTAGAATTATTGAAACAAATTGACTTTATGTAACTAAACTAATCATTTCTTCGTATACAGTGATATTAAGCTATCTACCACAAAGTTCTTATATTATTCTTTAAAGTGCACTTTCTTGTTACCCCTCATCTAATTCTCAAGTATTTAAGTATTGCATTTTTTATAAATATTATTAAGTCTCTTTAAAAACCTATATCACATTTGCACCTTAACTATGCTTAAAGACTTTCGGTCATAACATGTGTTACTCTAGTGTATTTCTTTGTAATTTTTTTGCAAAATTTATCGATTATTTTTGATAACAATGGGTCATTATACTCTCTTCTGTTATTGTCGATTACGTTGCTACCAGTTTGTATGAAAGACAACTATTAAGGTAAATACTACATCGAACAAATTCTATATGTTTTGGTTTTCCACATAAAACAGCAACTAATTAAATAAATTGTTTTTTGAAAAATAATATAAGAAATTCTATGGAAAATAAAGTAACAGCTATTGTCGTAACCCAGTCAAAGAAACAAAAACATTTTCCTTTAAATCTTAATAACAAAATAACCTTTGGAATTAAAATTCTTCAAGAAAATTGTACACAGTTGAAATAAAAATTAAAAAAAAAACGAAGCGAAAATTTATAAATAATATTAAATATTCAAATTTGTTCTATTGACGAAAAAAATTGTTTAGCAATTTATGTTTTAATATTTTATTGCAGCAATTTATGTTTTAATATTTTATTGCAACTTTTAAAAAGAGTTACTTTATTCCTAATATGTGGCTCAAAAGTAAAATTTCATCTTATACTACCAAATAGTTCACATTTTTTAATCTACTCTTTTTAAAATATTAACTATTTTAAAAGACTTTTAATTATACCCTGCACCACCATAGGCGGTTGTGGTATTATGCGTTTGTGCCAATGTTTGCAACGCATAGAAAAAGTTACTCAACACCCACCTTAAATTATACCAATCGACTCAAAATCCCGTCCGTCCTTCTGGCTGGACAGCTATCTACGTGATACGTGGGACTTTTATGATACAAGGACGAAGCCTATTGATATTGGTTGCGATCGGTCTATTATCTCAGCAAGCCCCCATACAAATGACCCCCCGGAATAGAGTTTAAACACTCAAAAATACTTTAGAAATAGCAATATTTTAATGAAATTCGGTTCAAAGAAGTTCTGTGCAAGTACCAATCTTCGTACCCAATTTTTTGAAGATCGGTCCACAATTGACCATAGCTTCCATATAAACCCCTCTTCCGAAAATCACTTTAACGGTCTTGACCGACTATATCCTTCTTTCTCGTTATTATTTAAAGTATATATTTACTTATGTAAATTATTTTAGTAAACTTTATTTTATCAACTGCTCAATTTAACTAAGTTAAAAACAATGTTCTTACAAATTATTGTTATATAGTTATTGTTTTGTTTTCTAACTCAAATATTTGCCAAGGTATGTAAATATTTTATTTTTTTTTAGGAAAAAAATAAACACAAAACACTTAAAACCATTAAATGCAATTTGTTTGATTTTTGAACATATAAGGAATTTTCTTAAAAAAATACAGAGTATTGATTTTTAAAACTTTAATGAAAGAAATAATAAAATTTTATTTTATTCCAAGAATTATACAAATTAACTAATTATCAGATCTAACTACTATACTTTACATTTCATACACTAAGAACATTTAGAGTAGGTTTAAATTCTAGAGTAAAATATAATTCTATTCAAACTTAATATATTCAATCCAAAAATTTTAATTTTTGAAAGTTAATTTGTTATATCTATAGAAAACAATTAAGAACGTTATAATCAGTCAAAAATGACTACATGATTTACAGAGCGGTTCCAATATGAGAACTATGGCTAAAAGTGAACCGATTTTTGAGAAATCTGTTTATCTTATTTATAATACTATAAAACTTTCGCATTCAAAATATTAACTTGATACTAATATTCATGTCGGATTTATTTACTTACATAGACTATGGAACAAACCTCATAAGATTTGGTAGCATGATTTCTAATGTATTTAAACTATGTGTGCCAAATTTTGTACACTAGTGCAAATTCCTAAAAACGCATATATATATATTTTTTTTAATAACTTACAAAAAATGGGATTGAAAAATAATTAAGGTGCTACAAATTAGTTTTTTACATTATCTATTGAATTCACTTAAAAAATCAATAACAAAAAACTTAAAATATACTTTAAATTTTTTTCATTGTAATTTTAGTAGTTTCCTATATATGCACTTAAACTAATGTACCAATTTAGCATTATTAATAATGTGTTGATGAACATTTATTTTGGATAACTTAAAAAATTCGTTCTGGCATTGATTCGACTAATTTTTTAAGAAATCAATGTCAATTTCTTCCCAGGCTTGCTTAATTTTTAGTTTTAACTCCGTTATTATCGTTATGGCTTCATTCTGTGCATTTCATTAAACCATGATTTAGATTGGTTAGAGATATGGATTGCAGCGTTATCCTGTTAGAATATGCAATCTTCATCCATTTTTTCATCCATAAATAAAGACTATCTTCCAACAGTTCATTATGAATTTCACTGTTTATTTTAATTGGAAAAAAACATATTTTTGATTTGCCTGCAGCAAAAAAGGCTGCCCAAACCATAACACGTTTCGACATACGAATTTCGTTCGACCTCAAATCATGCCAATAGCAAGAGTACGAACCGCGACTGTCCAAATTGAATTTCTCTTCATCGGAAAAGATTATTTTAATCCACTCATCTGTTAACTTACCTCTTTTGTTAATTTTTGATTACCTCTTGTTGGTTTCTATAGTCCATATTTCTGCCCTTTCTTAAGAAACTCCTTCCGAACGGTTGATTTTTCGTCCAATTTCTCTGTTAACAGTCTTTAATATATATGTATATATAAATATATATATATATATATATATATATACATTTCTTATATAAAAATTCTCATATAAAAATTACCGTTATAGATATATATAACTCACGATATTGTAAGAATAGAACATTGGTTTTAGTTAAGAAAAACGAATATACTTCAGAGAAAAACAAATATTTTATATACGTTTAGAGGAATATGCACCAGTGTATACATACAAACATTTTTTTTCGGGTGGGAGCCTTTTCTAAGAACCATGGTCGATTATGAAGTCATTTGTTTGAAAGTTGTCACACTGTTTTACACTTAACTGAAATTTATTTCTCCAAAATTTTTACATAATGACAACTTTGCGAGATTTATACATAATTGAGTAAGTTTCATCAAATTTGGATTTTCAAGCAAATGCATATCTTTTCCCGGAACATTTAAAAGTTTCCTTATGTGGTTATCTATCTGTTTTAATGAAAAATGGCGTCAATTTTTTAGAGCATATATTTGCATATTTTCACATTTTTCATAATTATGCATATTATTAAATTTTCATTTGTTTTTTATTTTTTTGTAAAAAGAAATGGGATTAGGACTCTTCTCCTATCAATAAAATGCGATTTAAAAAAATTTAAACGAATATTTTACTAAAAGAAATTTTAATAAAATTTATTTTGTCTATAAAAATTTCTTGAATTGATTAATATTGTATATCTTAAAGTGTAAACAATAAATAAGTAAGTACGCTTATATCTATCAAGAAAAACATTTTCAATAAGAAATATATTGCTTTAGCTAATGAAAGCAATATATTGCTTACTAAACTGCATATAGCTTCCATAAAGCATGTAATAATATCCGAATTTTTTATCAAAATTATAAAATCCTAAAATACGATTTGTGCTCACATGTGCATTTAGAATTTCATAAAGTACACTATGCTGAATTTTATATAATGTTAGTAATATAAATTCTGCTTAAATAAGACTTTTGATTCACTGCATATTAGAGTATCCTGTTGCAAAAATAAAAATAATAAAAGTGTTGGTTGACCTTTGCTTCCTTTACATCCCCGCTTAATTGAACATAAGATAAAAACTTGATTTACAGCTTATATTTTAAATATTTCATATGCGGATATCTGCAAAGGGATAATAAAAAAATAGTTTATGTATATGCCGGACATTTGGACAAATGTATGTTCGTTACTAATAAATGAAAATAAAAATAATTTTTAAATTTTACCACCCTAGTTTTTTCAATCGAATAATTCCATTTCAAGAACCATTTCTCCAGTTGAGTTTGTAGTTGCAACTACTAATAAAATCAGAAATTACAACCGAATTATTTAGTACTTGAAAATGAATTTAGACGATAGAAGATACAACCGAAAAATTTCGATTGGCAAAAAATTCGCTTATCATAACGAAACTCTATTCTCTGCACTTATTATTTATTTTGGGTCATTATGTAACTATACGATTTACTTATAATGTCCCTCCGAATATCTTTTCGAAACGTCTACCTTTTGTGTTCTATTTGCTTTATTTAATTTTATTATTTTTGCAAGTCAAGAGTCCTTTTCATTTAAATTTTATAAATTTACATAAAATCAATAAAATATCGAACGGTCTGGAAAGAAAATATTCTCAAGATTGTTCGTGCAAAATTTATTTTTTTTATTTTTAAATATATTCTTTTATTTTGGAAAAATTATTGGGTGTATTTTTATTCCATTTATAAGCGCTAAAACAAAATCTGTATTATAATAAACGCAACATACAAACAAATATTTTGGAAATAAAATTTTGCTGATCTAATTTAAATAAAAATTTGAACTACCATTGCGGAACTGCATTCGAGAACATTTGAGGAAAAGAGTTAACTAGCCTCATATTAGAGCTTACAATTTTTTAGTTTTTCATTTGATTGACATATTTGTTATTATAAATATTTTTGTTTATTAAAATATTGCACAGAATTTTTTTCCATTTCTTCTAAACTTTTTTATTAGGTATAAAGTAAAATTATGATTCTTATAGAACAAAAATCTTTATCGATTACATTTCCGAACACATTTAAAAATAAGTTAAATCTAAAACTTAGACAATTATCACATCGTGGTACAGTAATTTTCACAAATGAAAAACACGATATATTTACGAAACTATGGACCACACGTAGTAACACTACGTACCCCGTTTATCACCAGGACGACAAATTGTCTCTTAGATGCATGTTAAAAATAAATAATAATAAAATATTAGACCTTTAACTAGTATGGGTACAAATATAACAGTATTTTTTATTTAAATGTTGCAGTACAAAAACTTAAGAAAATGACCTTTTGAAAATGTTACCTTTTAATATTTATGACGCTGCAACAATCAACCTCATACGTGAAAAATCCTTATAAGCATGAAACTAGAGACTATCCATGGTAAAACTCTTATCCAGGATGTCAAATTTTCTCTCAAAAAAACTTTATATTTTCGAAATATGAGCAATTTCTTATTCTTATATTATAAAAAATTTACGAAGATTTTATCAACCCAATATGGATGTAAAATGAAAGCTTCGAAACAGTGCAACAAAATAAAATTCTTTATTTAAATATTGCAATAGAAAAGGTTAAGAAAATATATTTTTGAAAATTTAACCCTTTAATATTATGTTTATTAGTTAATTATATACATAATGTAAATAATATTTTCTTAACATCTTGTTCTGCTACAGTTAAATAAAATTTTTTGGTATATTGCAAGAATTCTTAGCCTGCATTTGTCATCAACCCAGTATGATATAATTTTGGTAGGTAGGTAAAGAAGGGATGCATAGTACTCAGAAGAGTACCTGCGCATCCCTTCGGAGACCTAGAGGTCCATTGTGAGTCCCTTCGTAGATTATATAGAGAGAGTTTGTGGAAGAAATTATAAAAAAATAACAGGAAAGGAAAAAATAGAAAAAGCTAAGACCATGAAAAGTACAGAAAAGAATATAAAAACCTGGAAAGGAAAAGTGCTACCACGCTATATCGTTCGCTCTAAGCTAACGACCCCCTCTTAGCCAGCCTATTCCCATGACGAATCCTATCAATCTATGGGACAATGACCTGTCAGAATACCTATCATTGTCTTCAGGTTTTCCCTTCTCATGCCTAAATGTAGATTTGTATCTGCTATATCAAGTTTAGGCCATAGGACCCTTGATAATATGCAGTCCGTTCTGAGATTCCATGCGTGATTGGTTCTATCCCGAATCCACTCTCTAATTAACCTGAAGTAAAAGCCTAGGGGTGGTCTCACACCACTTTCACTTACAGCCCTATCCAAAGATGAGCCGTTCCTAGCTAATTCATCAGCTATCTCATTGCCAATTATCTCGCAATGACCCGGTACCCAGCAGAGTCTAATATGATAATTTCTCATCAATCTCCTCAGGGCCTTCTTATAGTCGCTAACTAACCTAGACTTGACAAAATGTCTTTTCAAGGCCTTTAGCGCCGTAGATAGCCCTACATACAGAGTTCTCCTCAACCACATACACACCTGCACCATTTTGGATCCATCAGTGAATACCGATACTCCACTGAATAGTTTCTCCGTACCTGACCATATAATTTTGGTAAATATTTTATTTTTTTTAAGTCGTATATTGTTCGAAACTTTAAAGTCCTTTTGAGAGAAAATTAGATTTCCTGGAGAAAAACTGATGGTGTTATTATGTGTGGGCTCTAGTTTGATGTATATATCGATTTTTTAATGTATGAGAAAATTTTTGGAACATTGTTACATGATGTTATCATTTTATTAATGTTTAATGGAAAAACTTGAGTTTTTCTCCTCTAAATAAAAAAAAAAAAAAAAAAAAATATTTGCATTATAATACTTTATATCTTATGTTTCTTGAATTTTGTTTTAATTTTTTTTTTTAGGAATTGTGGGATTCCCTTTATTCAAGTCAATTTTATACTTTTTTGTTTCAAATAATCAAATTTTTATTCAACAAAAACTTTGTTGTGTTCATTAAACACACGAATTTAAAAATTCAAGCATTACAAAATTTCGCAAAAATCATTTTCGAAGTCAACCAATAATACTTTAAACTCGAAAAATTAAAATTTTTAAGTTAAAGTTAATTTGACTAGAAACAAATTGAAAACATTTTAAAATATCTAATAAGTTTTGAAGGCAAATACAAATAAATTATATAAAAATAATACAGGTACACTAATTCTGCGGCAAGGAATTACTCAGTCAATTCGTATGCATGTTGTTGTAAGCCTCTAAGCCTGTTTTGAAAACGACTTGTACTGTTAGGTTAAATAAATTATTAAAAAATTCAAATTAAAATTTACTTCAAGCTGTGTACACATAAGTTATAATACTTTCAATAGTTATGGAGGTAAGCCTATTTTTGAAAAAAATAAAATTTCGTACAAAATTTCCAAAAAAAAAAAATTGTTTTGAAAAAAGTGGTAAAAATTCCTAAATGTCAAAAATGCAAAATTTTTATTCCTTAATCATAAAGATAAATTTGTTTTAAATAAAACAAATAATATTTCAATAAAATCAATGCATAAATTTTGATTTTATTCAGAAATTAGTGAAGATACTAGGGTATCCAATCGATTAACCGTCATTCGATTGTTCGATTAATTTTGGTCGATTAGCTATTCGAATAATTTAAAATTATCAATTTTCAAATAATGAATAAATTTAATAATTTGTGTCGAATAACCAGTTAATCGATTTTTTTAAGAAAAAAATATTTTAAAGACAAACTGTCCTTTTTTTTAATAAAACATGACATGAGAAGTATGTAATATTAAAACTTCATAAATACTTAAATTTTTGACAATAGAAATTATTCTAGAAGCATTGTTTAAAATAAAGCTACTTTAAATTTGAATAAGTCATTTTGTTTTACAGTAAATTACTTTTATCTTTATTACAAAAATACAACAAGGGTTCATTTATTTCTAAATAAATTTTAATTTTATCAGCAAAATGTATGTGACAATACTAACATTAATTTTGACATTAATGATTAAAAATCATTCTCACACAGAATGACTTTTAATCATTAATTAATTAAATCTAAGTCAGGAAAATATTTTGCATTAATCTGTCAAAAAATGCAATTTTTATATAAAAGAGCCAAAGAACTGATAAGATGAAGATGTTTCTAAATACCTAATTTAACTCATTAAATACTATAATAAGTAAATTACTTTAAATATTCGGTTAATCAACAATATTTTATTAATCATTTATTAACCAAACAACTTTTAACCTCGAATAATTATTTGTCGAATTAACCGATTAATATGAAAACCCGAATAATTGAATACCCTAGAAGATACTCATTAACAAATTATATAGCAATATTAAAAGAAATTATTTTGTGATTTTTTTAATATTTCTATGTAATTTGTAAGTGAGTGTCTTCACTAATTTTTAACAAACTAATTTCATTTAATTTTAGATATTCACGTATTTAAAAAAAAAAAAAATAATTTATTGTATTTTTCCTTTCAGCTAAATAAAAAAATTAAATCCACTTTAGAATTAGATCTCTATAAAATTGCTTCTATTTTTCCCATAAATTTGTTCCTAAAACTAAAAATAATACTCAGCTATTTAATTTAACTAATTAATTTTTTCCATTAGCATTTTATTTAATTATTTAAAAATTTAATTTGCAAAGAATTTTTTAAGCTTCTGTTTTCAACTCTTTTCCTCTTTTTTACTAAATCCTATTAGTCCTTTTAGCCTGTATATATGTATGTATTTTTATATAAAACACAGGAATGAGCATTCATAATAAATATTAAGCCCATAGCCCCTCATTTATACATATGAAATGTATAAATAAATAAAAAACTTTTTTATTGTTATAGTTGAAATAAAAACAAATAAAGATTTAAAATTTTTAAATAATTTAATAGCCATTTGTAGGAAAATGGCTACTTTTTTCTTTTATTTTTTGTTTGTTTGTGTGTTTTTATATTTAATATTAATATTTAGTTAACTTTTTTGTTTTACGTTTTTAAACTAGGAAATACAAATTTACATTTTTTGTTATTTTAATAAACTATAAATACATTACAACAATTTTTTTAATATTTTGCATTTTATATATATAGAACATATATATGGTTTATACAGATTTTTTTTTTTTTTTTTTCTTTAATTTTATACAATGACAAACAATAGTAATAAAATAGTATTATTTTTAATAATAATATAAAATATATAAACTAAAATATTTTTAAATATTTACATAAAGAATTATAGTTCAGTTGGTTGTTGTTTGTTTGTTTTAATATAATAGTTTAGGGTGGTTTTTTAGTTAAATATTTCGTTTTTTTAATTAAATTTAATTTAAATTACTTATTTGATAAAGTTTTTGTTTTCGTTTTTATTAACTTATGGTAAATAGAAAAAAACTTAAAAAATAAAATTTTTTATTTATTTGAATGTTTTATAATTTAGATTAACTACTTGTGTTTAGTATAATACATTTTTTTCATAAATTTATTTTGTTTTATATTTAAATAATTATTTAATATCACATTGAATTTGAAAAAAAGTGGTACGCTTTTCTGTTTCTTGTTGTTGTTGTTCAATAAATTTGTTGAAAGTATTATTTTTAATTTTCTTTTACGTCTTACCTCACATTTTTTCTTTTAACTACTATTCCTATGGAAAGTCTTTTAAATTTTATATGTATATATATATATATAGATAGTTTTGCTCTAAGGGGGATTTTTTCAAGTGTCTGGCTGAATAAAGCTTAAGATTCTGCTGTTGGCCGTAGTAGTGTCTGTCCATCCGTCTGCCTTTAACTCTTCGAGTGCTAATGCTGCGGCTGCTATGGCCCTTCTTGCTTTAATGATGCACATCATGGCTTCTTGTGTTGCTGTTGTTGTGTTTTTTTGGAATTTATAAATGGCTGCTAGAGTTTGATCCCCTTCCCTGTTTGGTTGTTGCACCTTTGTATGTTTACCCTTTTTATTTCCCTTTTTCTACACTAAGAAAGCTTGATTATTGTTTTTATTCGCTGTTGCTGGTGCAGACGTTGTTGTTGCTGCTGTTGTCGCTAATGATGTTTCTGCACTGGTGGTGGTTGAATTACTTATGCCTGTAGTCACACCTGTATTATTATTAGCAGCTGCTTGTTGTTGCTGCTGTTGTAATTGTGCCGCAGCGGAAGTAGAAGCTTGTGGTTGTGGTGTTTGCGCCAGCGCGGCTGTTGATTGTGTGCTTGTACTACACTGACTTAAATTACTACCAGTGCGTAAATGTACAGGGGCTGTGGCTAGTTGTTGTTGGCTGGCATTTTGTTGCATTAACATAGATGGTCGCCACTGCTGTTGCTGACCAGCATTAAGGGACAAACGAGGGTTGTTTGATTGACGAAAGGCAACATTAGTTGGAGGAGGAGCTAAATGCTGATGATGGGGATGATGATGATGAGCTGCGATGCCATTGGGTATCATAGACAAGGCTTCATGTTGATCATAATAATGTTCAGATTCTATGCTATGATAGATATGTTCGCTGGGTGGTCTCATGGGTATGGCATCAACAATACGTTGGCCATGGCGGGTGGGCCGTGGTGAGGGTGTGGCAGTGGTGGCTGATGAGTAATTGGCTTCCATGTCTTCTTGATAGTAGGCTGGTGGTGGTGGTGCCTGTCTGAAGAGTACACCAGGTGATACAGGCTGCTTGAAGCGTTCGTGATGATCCAAAGTATAGTTGTTGCCTCTGGGTGATAATTCAATTGGTATGGCATAACGCAATTTTTCCCAGAAGTAACGATCACAGGTAAGTAAACGATTGGAAGGCACTGATTTCAAATAAGGTGATAATTCGGCTACATCTTCAGCTTCCGTTGATACATTGGTCTCTTCAATGATTACTAATTTTTGAGCCAAACCTCTTAAAGCTTCATGGAAGGCATTACGGAATTCCAAACGATTCCATTCGGTAGACAAAAGATTTCTGGTCAAAACCAAAATGATTTTGCGTGAGGCACGGGCAGCTTCCACAATTTGCAAATGGCTCGCTTGGGGAGGCAAATCTCTTTGTTGTATACACAAACGGAAAGGAGGACGGCCATGCTCTAATTCGGTAGCAATATTTCGGCACACAAACTCGTAATCTTTTTCGGAATGCAAAATAATGGCATCATACAATTTACCAGCATCTTCAAAACGAGGCTCACATACTCTTACACCATAATGGGCAAACAACCACATCCTTACCGATTCTCTGAACACGAAGACAATAATCAATACCACAATCAGGAATATCAATACCAAAACAGCAGCCAGTAAAGGCACATAACCGCCAGAAATATCTTGTGAAGCCATATTGGCAGCATTTTCCATTAACTCACTGCAATCAACACCTTGGTGAGTAAACAAATCCAATTCACGTTTAACACCATTATCCACACAATAGATATCTTGGGTATCTCTAATGACAATGGCATTATCGGCCACAAATTGAGCCAAAGCTTGCAAGAACTGGCAGCGGCATGACCAAGCATTACGGCCCATAGTCAAACCCTGCAAATTATTGCGGTATTGCAAATTAGCCAATTGAGCAATAGGCATAGAAGTCAAACGATTATTGTCCAAACGCAATACTTTCAAAGAAACCAAAGGAGCGAAAGTACTATTGGTAATAGTAGTCAGCAAATTATTGTGCAAGTATAATTCTTTCAACAAAGACAATTGTTTGAATTCATTGCCATCCAAAGATTGCAATTTATTGTTCTCCAAATGCAGGATACGCAACATAGACAATTCACTAAAAGAGCTGTTTTGTATGGTCACCACATTCGAAGAGTTCAGGTAGAGAGCTCTTAAATTACGTTTACCCACAAACACCTGATTGTCAATAACGGGCAGATTATTACCATCCATATACAAATCGGTAACCTCCTGCGGTATACGTACTGGTAGCAAAATGCGATTTTGTTTCCCACAGTCAACAATGTTGGTCGACCAGGTAGCATCGTGGAAGCAGGTACAATTGTCAGGGCAAACCATTTCACAGTCACATTGTTCGAAGTCACAGCAGTGGCAAGTAGCTGGACAATGGCTGTCGTATTTGCACACAAAATCACTGCTGGATAGCGAAGACAATTGTCTAATCGGGGCGTTACGACTATGGGGCATTAGACATTCAATATTTGCCAAATCGATAATGCGTGGATGTTGGCGTGTAGTCATATTGTTAATTCTTTGCAGCCATTCCATAGAGCAGTCACATTCAAAGGGATTGCCGCCCAAATAGAATTCAGGTACTGGCTTATCAGCGGCTACGGGGGCTACTCGCAAAGAGTTTAATTGCAATTTTGACAAGACATTAGCATACAAATCAACTCTAGTTAATTTTGATTTATCCACAAAAGTATTAGGTTGTACTTGGCTAATGATATTGTTGTTAATAAAGATCAATTCGATAGAGTTGGGTACAGACATGGCTCCAATTTCGGTAATTCGATTATGGCTGGCATCCAAAGTGGTAACACGGATTTCTTCTTGTAATTTGTAGTAGTTGCCCAAAGCTTCAATGTAGTTGCCATGGATATCCAACCATTTGAGATTAGAGGGTATGAAGGCATAATCGAACCACACCAAATGATTTTCAGACAAATTCAACCACAATAAAGAGGCCAGTGTAGCAAAAATACCATTAATGTCGGTGAGGAAATTCTTATCCAAACGTATGGCCTCAATTTCGGTATTCTTATCGAAAGCACCACGTTCAATAGATTGTATGCGATTTTTAGCTAAATTCAAAACACTTAATCTAGGCAAGTCAGAGAACATGCCCACGGTAATATTGCCAATACGATTGTCAATTAAACGCAAGCCCGTCAATTGATTTAAATTCTTGAAGGTATTATTTTTGAAGTCAGAAATTTGATTTTCACCTAAATCCAAAGTTTTCAACATGCTTAAGTCTTGCACAGCATCAGGTACTTCAGCCAATTGGTTAGAGCTCAAATCAAGTTCTTTCAAGTCAGAACAATTTCGGAAAGCTTGGGTTTCTACAATGCTAATCAGGTTGTTATTTAAGGTCAATTTTGTAAGCACATACAAGCCATTAAAGATTTTGTTATCCAAAGTGTGTAAACGATTTTCAGCCAAGTTGAGTGTATGTAAGTTGTACAAAGGCAAAAAAGCACCATCTTCAATATGGCCTATAGAGTTGTTGCGCATATCAAGGATTTGCAAGAAATACAATTCCTTAAAGGTCTTAGAACCTATGCGAGTCAAAGCATTGTTGGATAAGTTAAGAACTATCAGACGTATTAAACCAGCGAATGTATTGTTGTCAACATGATGAGAAGTCAATTGATTACCACTTAAATCCAAAACCAATAATTGTTCTAGCCGGTGTAAAAGACCTTTGGGCAAATCATATAATTCGTTGCCTTGCAAATGAATTTCTCTTAATTCCTTATTGCCAGCAAAGGCTTCAGCGGGCAAAGTTTCCAAATGGTTGTAGGATAAATTAAGTATGCGTAAAGAAGATAAACCAGCCAAGGCATTAGCAGCCAAGGAGGAAATATTATTGTGTTGTAAATTCAATTGCTGCAAACGCCTCAATCTGGATGCACCCCAAACATCAGGCAAGGCTCTCAGTTCATTAAAGGACACATCTAAAACTTGCAATTCCGCACCACCGCTAGCGCCATTGAGGGTACATAATTTTTCCGAAAAACCGAGACTTTCCGCCGAACGTATACGGTTCGAGGTTAAATTTAAAACTTGCAAATTTTGCATAGCACACCAAACACCTTCAGGCAATTGCCGTATATTATTATCACTTAAATTTAATTCGTTTAACTCGCGCAAACCATAAAACGATTGGGGCAAAATTTCCAAAGTTTTACCGGGACCCCATACGGCATTATGGGTCTGCACCGATAAACGTTTCAACGACATTAAACCCTCAAAGACATTGGCATTTAAACGTTGCATCTTACAAGAATCTAACTGCAATTCGGATAATTTTTGTAAACGAGCAAAAGTATTGCTAGACAATTCACTGGCATAAAGAACGTCTGATGAACAGGAAATTTCCAATCTAGTGGCAGTTTCGGCTACTTGTAAGTCCAAAGATTGCGACGAATCAATGGCACGTAAATTGCACTTGATATCCATTGTAGTGCGTACAAATTCCCAAGAACATTGTGAGCAAACGCCACTAACAATGCTTAGGATCAATAAAGCGCAGGCGTTTAATGAAAATAAAGACATTTTCGTAGATATGGTGAAGACTTTTTTTAATATTCTAAGTGAATGATTTTTTATGGTTTTTTATATTTTGTGGCAATGAAAAAGAAATTTTTAAAATAAAATTTCTTTTATTTTTTAATCGATTTTTTAATAAAATTTGTTTAAGGTTTTAAGTACCACAACACTTGATTATTCTTTCATTTTAAATAGTTTTGTTAGGTTCTTTTTTTCTAAAGCAAAACAAACATTTTTTGTATTATTAGGTATTTTTAAAGTCACTTTATTTATTTTTTTTAAATATCGTCGTAACGCTTGTTAAACGCACACCGTAAACCCGTAATCCATGTATGTGAGAGATACGTAAACGTTACAAGCGTGTTTATTTTATATTTTTACTATTCGTTAATATTATATTTTTTTTTTTTTGGTAGCGAGACGTTAAGTTATATATATTTGTGTTAAGATATTAAATTCAGAATTCTTTTATATACGGAAGAGCTATTTTTCTAAAACATGTTTACCGCTTAACGTTTCAACTCAAACTGATTATGAATTTGCTACGTTGTGACTCCGTTGGCTCGTTGAAAATGTTTTTCATTACTCTGGCTGTTTGTCTGGCTATACAACTCATAAAAACTAACATTTAAACAAATATACACATATACAACTACTACAATGAACAACAAAAAAATAATAAAAACTTGTACTCATACAGTTAGCTAGCTAGCACATGCATTATAAAACAAACAAAAAACACACACACATACAATACGATACACATGTAGAATAATAAAAATACAAGAGAGAACATACACATGCAAACGTATGAGCACAATGCATGTATAGTAAATGCAACAATGCTAAAAACTATGATATGAATAGCATGCACAGTCATACACACACACATATATACATACTCAACAGCCTACTCATATACACTCTTTTTATGAAATAAACATAATATAAAACACTCTCTCAAACATACAAAATGTACTCCCAGTGATATGTAATGAATAATACTCAGAGTGCATTTTAAAGGAAATTTTTTAAATAATTTTTTAGAGGAATTTAAAAGGCATATATAAACATTTTTATAACATAATTACTAAGTTCTTTAATTTTTTATTAAATCATCATTATTATCATTCATCATTATTCCTAAAAACTTTATTTATTATCGCAGTCCAAGTTATATTGAAAGGGAGATTGTTAATATAAGATAGTGTAACAGTCACGTACCACGTACCATGTACATGTAAGTTTTTTTGTGTTGTTGTTATTGTTTTATCATCATGATTATTCATAAATACTCTCTGTTACTACTTTACTCACATAAACCATAAAAATGTTTCTTATTACAAAATCTTACTTACTCTCTTTTTTCTTCTTATATACTCTCATTTCTTCCCAACAATGCATTTAAAAGCAAAACTGCATAAACTAAATGCAGTGAGTATTTTTTAACAAAGTAGGGGAAATATAACATAGCATGCAACAAATGTTTGTTTTTACTCTCACTTGCATTTACTTACCCATACAAATAAGAGTTTTATAGCAATTATACACATAAATACAAGTAAAAAGTTTAACATGTGTGTCACTATGTTAAACTGTTGTTGCAATCTTTATAAAACACCAACTCTACCTCTCAATTTGTAATACTTTACTCTCTCACTTTTTTAATAAAAACATATTTCCTTTCAACACATACAGTGCATATTATGCACGTTTTAAAACATATGTATGTGTTTATGTTACACACATTTAATGTGTGTAATAAACCGGCCGGTTATAAAGAGTTTAAGATTACAGATTATTCTCTGTCTCTCTTTCTCGTATATGTTATTCTCTTTCGAATGTTTAATTTTCTTGTTTACAGTACGGTCAAAAAGAGGAAAAGGAAAAATGCATTTAGTATTTATTTGGTTTTATACCCAAAGGCAATAACAACATTTATAACTAGAGAATATTATGAAAAAAACAGGCAACAGGCGAAAATAGTGTTTTCTTTTTTATGTTCCTTATTTCATTTGTAAATCACTAGTCTCTACACTTGGTTGAAGGATATAACAAATTAAGGCTGCTATTTGTTACTGCGAAGAAGTAGATGAAACAAATGTGTTTCTTTTAGTTTTATGGTCAAGCACGGATTACTTTTCATGCCACTAAAAATAAACCTTTTTGCTTTAGTACACATAAATTTGGGTAAATTTTGATGTTTAATAACTTAGATAACCTTGGAACTAAATATTTCAGAATTTTTTACAAAAATAAAAGAATTTGAAGAAAATATTTTGAATATTCGTGAAAAATCAATTTAATAAAACTTTCAATTTATTTCAAATTTATAACCTCTGCAGAAAGTGATAACATTCAAACTAATTATATCATTCATTCCATGAAAGAGCGATCAAATATTTTTCTTAGGCCTTCGCAAATTTATTCACGATTTTAATTTTTGAAGAAAAGTCGAAAAAGTGTACAACTTTAAACATCAATATTTCTATGAGTTTTAAACGTATTTTAATGATTTAAATTACATTTAGAAGATGAATATACCTTCCTTAAGCACAATGATTAGTAGTAGTATAAATGCAATTTTAGAATGCATTTTTGAAAAAATCTACCGTTTCAATTTTTGTCTCCTTCTTATAAATATTATAATGTTTACTAAAAATTGTAATATAAATTGTTCTGTGATAAAATAGTCCACTATTAAAAAAATTAAAATAAAGAAAATATTCCTATTCCTAATTTCATGTAGGAATATTTTTATGTTTTTTTTTGTTTTTCGCGAGTTTATTTTACAATTAATTTTAATCATAATAATTCTTAATTTGATATTTTTGATGTATAATTTTTTGTGTCAGAATAATTACTAAAATATTGTATAATAAACATATTTGACTTCAATATTAAGCAAAAATATTTAAAATCAAAAGAGTAGAAATTTCCTAAGTTCATCTTTAGCAAAACATTATTTTTGAATTATGCAATATCATTTACAATATTTTTTGTAATAAACCCTATACTGGTTTTAAATCAATAAAATACGACATATAGTTAAAATTGCGTATTAGTGAATGAGAATAACCAAAAACTTAAAAATACAAAAAGTTAAATTTTATATGGAAAAACCGGTTGTATTTTTTCTAAAAAATATCACCTTGTCTCAGAACATATTAAAATCGAAGAGGTAGAAATTTTTGAAAAATGCATTGAAAATTTTAACAAAAATTTTAATTTCTCCAAAAATTCGAAATTTCAACAAAAAAAAAATCGAAATTTTTTTTAATAATTACAAATTTCACCAAAACTTGGAAATTCACTATTAAAAATCCACGTTTCACGAAAGATTTGAAAATTCACAAATAATTCAAAATTTCACTACCAATAATTCCAAATTTGCAGTGTTGCCAGGAGGTGGGAAAAAAGGAAGTCAGAAAAGGTTAAATGCCCCAAAAAATAAGCTATTGATATTTTTTTAAGGATATATTGTAACAAATTTATAAATAAAATACATAACCGCTATTAGCCATATATCCCAATGAAAAATCGCCCACAAAATTCCATACAAATTTTGATTATATATGGTATGAAAAGTGACCCAGTATTTTGAAGTGATTTGTCATTTTTGAATAATAAATTCAGTAAAGTATTCTGATGGCTCAATAAAAAGAAATTCGAAAATTACACACAGCGCGCCGACGATATATTTTTTATTTTTATTTATTTTTTTTTTATTTATTTCAATACATAAAAGCTTTCATGGCCATGTATTGTGAGATTATAATCTAAACTATGAATGAAAATAATTATTATTGTAAGTATAAAAAAAAAACTAAAAAAGTAGTGTACAATTGGCTCCCCAGCCACACAAATTATACTGAACATAAAATATTAATAAAAATCCTGATAACCAGTATATACATACAAAAAATTATTTAAATGCTATTCAAGTAAAGATAATCTAAAGTTTTTTTTTTTTTATATCAGAACGGAATGTGAAAATAGTTTTAGATCAATAGGTAAATGTTTCCAAATAAGAACTTTTCTAACTTTAAAAGAACATCCAATTTTGTTCAAAGAAAGTTTATTTATACGTTTTTTAAATACATTGGTAAACTTAATTAAAAAATCAACAAAAGGTACCATTTTCAAAAGTCTGATTAAAAATAAGTAATTACATACTGGATTATAAGTAGTTACTAAACTATTTCTATGTAATGCAGACAATATGTTGTTGTGACTGAAAAGTAACAACATCCGTAACTACATGCCGTTATCAAGTTTTTGCTGGATAACTGATCCAAATATTTTAAAAAGAAAATAAAAATTATATTATTGAATTGTTAAAAAAATTATCACATACACGCAGAGAAAAACATGATTACAACATTATCACTATAACAATATTACGTTCTCATTGTTAATTTTCTTGAACTTTAATAACTCTGTGTTAATAACAACAATGTTTTTGTTTAAATTTGTCATCTAATGTTAACGCTCAATACAAAATTTTAATATGTTTGACTGCAAAAATTATGTTTTTAAATATTTTTACAAGAAAAAAAATTTTTATTAATATGAAAAATATCTTTGCTTCTACAACCATTAAATATTTTCAGATTTTTCCTTGTTCTTAAGGCATATTCTTTTTAAATCATATTAATGTTACTATTATTATTATTAATATTATTATTATTATTATTATTATTATTATTATTATTATTATTCTTATTCCCATGAAATTAAAATGTTTTAAATAAATATAATACTTATCCTTTTCAGAAAGTTAGTGGAAAAAATTCAATACTTGTTTGTTTTTAAATATATTTTGTTGTTAGTGTTTGTTTTCCAACTTCATTGTAATTCTCATTTAGTTTATATATGAATAAATATAAATAGAGAAAATTTGATTATACTCGGTGTGATTCAAGAAATATAAGATATTGAAGATATTGATTAACTACCATTCAAGCGTTTAGTATATATATATATACATATATATATATGGAAGAATTAAGTACTCATCATCATGGTCTTAAATTTCAACTTTTTTATGTAAAGTCCTTATTCTAAAGCAGATCTTATTGCATTCCCCTCCATCATTTAATAATGTTTTTTTTTTTAGTATTTTCCCATTTGTGGTTAAATAAATAATTGTAAAGAACGTTTAACACATCCTATATATTTGTGTTAAAATAGAAAAAGTTTTGACTTTAAATATTTGACAGGCACTTACAATGCATGACCAGCTGAAGTCATGCTAAGTTCAACTAATTTTGTTAAAAAAAAAAATAATGTTAACATTTTTTACATGATTTTAAAACCATTTTAGAATATTTGTCACAAGAGCGTTTTTAAAGGATATAAACGAGTGACCATTCTTTTAATCAAAGATCCATTTGATCTTCTTACAAGACTAATATGGACAAAAAATCTGGTTAGATAACGAAAGATTCCTTGACTAAATCGATTTAGAGTTTTTGAAGAATCTTTAATGATTTTTAGGGTCAACAGATTATATAAAAAGTATCTCTTATAGTCTCTGCTAACTATCATTTAAAATTGTTGTTATATTTTCCAAACTCAAAAGTATGCTATGTTCTCTAACACTATTCATATGTTAACAGTGATGAAATGAGAGGACTAAGTACATACTTACATATAAGCAAAATGGAAAAGAAAGAGCCAGAGAGAGCATAAATGTAAATGTGCATAAATCTCAGGGCTGCCAGATTTGAGGTTTTAACCCCAAATTTGAGGTAGTTTTGTTGCAGAAAAGGATGGGGATTACGGAATTTGTTGGGGATATTTAAAATATTTTTGGGATTTTTTCGGGGAAATTATGTTATAATTGTATATTTTGCTTAGCTAATAAAATTTAAATTTTTGACAAAAATATATATAATTTTAAAGATGCTGCAGCTACTACAAAGAATTTTCACAAGCAGTCCCTAAAATGCTTACAATCCCTACAAACAAAGCATGTGTAGAATACACATGTGTTTCACTTCAATCTTCAAGATAACGTGCATTATGTACTTCTGGAGGCACCTTAACTTGGTTAAGTATAGCTAAATTATCGGCTCTTATTTTTGAAGTATAAAGTGTTGCGAGTTTTTTTTATTTACAAATGTATCGAGAAGTGTTTTAAAACTATTAAAAAAATTTCGGGATATTTTTTCACAAATATCAGAAAGTTAATTATGAATTTTCACTCTTTCAGGAAAAGAGCAAATCAAGTCATTCGGCAATTTTGCAAGGTTTCCTTTGTCCCAATATCAATTTCGAATATGACTTTTTTTAGTAACATGTTGATGTGTTTGTAAAATAAATTGTTTATAAATGTTCCAGAACTTATTTTTGTGAAAAAAACGTGCTGAAAAATCTCAGCTAAAAACCTGAATATGCTCCCCGCAATAGAATCTAATACATTTTTTTGAAGATTTTTAAAATTTTTATACGTAAACAATTGTAATGTTTGGCATAAGTATCTCCGCTGGATAATACTTTAGCCATTACAATCAAATTAATAAAATCTGTTGCCAAGAATTTAATCTGACATGTTGAATAAATTTAATTCTGAAGTAATATACAAAATTTATAGTTTCAATTCTTTTGATTTTCAAGATTACGAATCCGAAGTATATTATATCATATATGTTTGAAATACATTTGTAGTTCTGTAACAACCCAGTAGTCCGAGTTATGCAGACATTATCGACGATGTCTTGATGATTTCACATAGGCCTCTACAACACAAAGACGATAATTACGAACAAATATTGATGACTTTTTCGAACAAAGGACACTAAAATTCTGAAAGACAACGTGAGTGATATTGTCATGTACATTGTTGTCAATCATATTAAAAAAATGGGTTCTGCTGAGATTTGAACCCATGCCGCAAACATCACTTTCCCTCGTTGAATACTTAAGCCCACTAACCACTTCAGCTACAGCCATCTCTTTTTATTAATGGTTTTAAGAATGCTTTTACTCATCTGGTCGTAAATTATGTTTAAAAATAGATATCGATGACATTTCTCATGCAGCATGTCATGACGACGTCAAATTTAAAATTTTCCTAACGACATCCTCGATGAAAATATCGTCGATGGACATCTGGACAATTGGGAATATTCATAAAAAGAACATAAGAAAAAAATAATAATAATAATAATTATTTTGAATGATGAAACGTCTTTTTTTTGTTGAGTGAGGATTTTTTGGGGAATTCTTTTTAAATATTTCGGTTGGCCAAAAAAGTATCTGGCAGCCTTGATATAACTAGTTATGCTCCAACATTTTGCACCTTTTTTCACCATACCAATTTGGCTTTTTGGGTGATATAGTCATTCTGTAATTACAGTAGTTGCAAAATAGTTATACTGTGTGTTCTTGTTATTTTATATATATATTTTCTATAATGTTGTTATTGTTGCTTTTATTTTCAATTTGCATTGTTTTTGTTTTCAAACTCTGTAGTGTGCTGTTGAACGCGTGCATTTGTTTATGTAAATGAGTTGTAGTGTTAATTGTTGTAAAGAAGTTTAATGTTCTGTAATTTACTGTTTCTGTATTTTACATATTTTATTTCGTATTTTTTCCCGATATTACATTTTTTGTTTCTCTTAACTTTTGTTATGTTTTTGTTAACCATTACTTTTCGCTGTTATATTGTTGCTGCTGCTGTATATCTTCTTCTTTTGCCTTTCTGTTTAACATTAAGTTTCAGTTTGCATCAGTTAGAAATGATAATGGTGGTGGTAGTGTGCATCATTCTGTTTTTTAATGTTCTTAAATTGTAGTTATAAAAATTCTAAAGGTTTTTCAGTTCATTTTTTTTCTTATTGTCGTAGGTAAGGAGGAAAAAAATTGGAAATGAATGGAAAACAAACATTTAAAATTGATTAAAATATACGAGATTGTAGTTTTAATCGCTGTGTTTTAAATTAAGTTGGTATTAGTTAAGAAATGTTGTTGTCTTAATTTAGGTGTTTAATTATTGTAGTTTTATTTATTGCTTTCATTTTTTTGTGCATTTTTAGAAAGATTTTGAAAAGATAGCAAAAGTTTTGTTTAAAATGTTGTTGACTGTAATGTAGTTGTTTAAGAAGAAATAATAAATTGATTGATAATATGTTAAATATAAATTTTTTTGTTGCTCATTAAATTTTTTCCTTCAATGTTTGCAATAATTTTATTAACTCAAAAATTTTCAAGACTCTGAAATTAAAAATTAATATTTTGATAAAGTAATTGATTCTAGGTAAAAATAGATAAAATAAGGCATCATTATCAGTTAAAAAATTCCTTAATTTTTCACTCTCCGTGTAGTGCACTGCTAAAGTCACATATTGTTTGCAATTTTTAAACACAGTGGTAAAAGCTGAAAATTTTAAATGTTCAAGTTTAATTTTTGTATTTTATTTTATAAGAGGTAGTTTTTAACAATGGCGTTGTTAAGCATAGGTATTTAAAAAAATATTTTCGTATTTCTTTGTTAAAGTTAATGTTGTAAAAATATTTTTAATATTTTTTTAATCGGTCTTAAAATGGGCACTTTTTACGTTTATATAGAAATTAAAAAATCTTTTAGATGAACTTGGATGAAAATAATTTTTTTTTGTGTTTTTACTTATCTTAAAACAAGAAAAAAAAAACATTTTGAGTTTTTTTTTGCGATTTGGAAGAAAAAATTATTTTCATAACAAAAACTAAATAAAATTAAAGTAATAAAAATTTAAAATGAATATTTTAATAACTTAATTATTTGCATTAAATATAATTTTCGAAAAATACTTGAAATGAATAGAAAAGTAACAGTGGAGTAAATTTTGCCATATTAAGTCACTTTAATGCGAAAACGTAATTGAGAATTTTCGTTAACGTGACTGAGTCTTATATGGAAGCTGTGGTCATTTATAGATTGATCCTTTTGAAATTTGGCTCTAAGATTAATACTTGCTAAATTTTATATTTATTCGATCATTTATATAGGAATTATGAACGAAAAAGTAATTCTCTATGAGAGCCACGATCAATTTTAGACCGATCCTCATGAAATATTGATAGTATGATTTTTGTTTAGACAGAACTCATCTATGATGAATTTTATTTAAATGCGGATATATTTAAGGTATTTTTAAATTAGACCTATTTCTGGGAAATTTTGATATGGAGACTGAGTGAAATGATGTCCACATTTTAACCAATTGCATTGTGCTACGTTATTGGCACAAAATAGACTCTTTAAAACTGCGACCTACAGATTAGCAGAAATTATGGTCTTTTTATGTGGAGACATCCGAACGGACAGAAGTTTACGCTAAAATAATTTCAAAATTAAAAAGTATTTTTTCGATGTATTGAATGATGTAATGAAGTGATTATTGAAATAAAATTATAAATAAGGCGTTATACTCCTTTCCTTAAATAAGCGCATTTTTTGCGATTCTACCCTACTGTGTAATGCTTATATTAAATGTAATGCATTTTTTTTTATTAAACATACATATCCATTGTAATGTGCTTATAGGTGATTCCCAGAAGAGGAACTTGTATGGGACCTATGGTCAATTATGTGCCGATTATCATAAAATTTGACACTGAGGTTGCTACTTTTATAGAATTTAAATGTATTAAATATTAACTTAATACTAATATTTCTGTGGGATTTATGCATGTTAAAGTTTGTTTGGGGGCTAGGTGAAATAATGGACCGATCGTAACCAATCTCAATAGGGTTTGTGTTTGTATTAAAATAATTATTTGTCCCAAACTTCATTAAGATATCTTCAGAATTGCGACTTGTACTTTGCTCACAATGTTTATATGAGCGGATAGCCAGCCAGACGGACTTCGATAAATTGATTCAGGAAGAGATTCTGAGTCGAACGATATACTTCAAGATAGGTCCGATGATTTTTTTCTGCGCATTACAAACGCATAATACTCCAAACAACTATGGTGTTGGAACTAAATTATTATTATACGTAGGAACGAATGATTGAAGTGAGGCTATAAAAATAACTAGAAGTATTTCAAATTCATATATCTTATATTTAAAGCTTAGTTTTAGTTACCAAAGGGGTAACATTAATGCTAATTTTCAGCATCATAAAAAGATTTAATCAAAGTTAAATTAGAACTGTATGAGTACCTGAAAATGCTAGCAGTATTTTAATAAAATTCCCACGTTTGAATCAAAATTATGACTTTGTTGGGACCAAAATTACTACAAATACTCAGAGAAAATTTCGACCTATTAAAGTGCTTTCCTTTCCTGTTTTTTTTAATTAGGGGCTCACTATGACTTTTAATTACACCTATATATAATTTTATGCTTACATCATATATGGAGGCAGTGATTGAAGTTTTATTGTAGGAAAATATAGAGCTAAAATTGAAGCTTAAAATGAGACAAAGTTAAAAGCAAAAAAAAAAAATAAAATAAAATTTCGTTGAGTTGTGTTATAAACCTGAATTGTCAAACAATCGAAACTATGCAAATATTTGAGATTGTAGATTAACTTTAGCAAAAAAAGTGAGATTTTTTGAAGCTAAGTAAAAAACTTATTGAAAACAAATATTGAAGCTCAATCATTCGTGGTTGATTAAAGTTTAATTTGTTAATTTATACAGGCCAATGAAAAAGGAACAAATTACAACAAAATTCGTGATAAATATCGTGCAAAAAGATCGAAATTGTCGAATAAACTTTTGGTCTGGCTAGAAAATTGTACATATAGGAATGAAATCATTTTGTTCATAACAAATGACACTTTTAACAGAGAAATGTGCGTAAACGAGAGCCGTAAGAAATTATTCCTTACTAACATTAGAAAATACAATGAATTTAAATTTTTCTTACCTGACTTATCTTCCCATTATTACAACAGAAAATTAGCTAAGTGGTATCAAAAAAACTGGTCGGCTATGTGACAATGGAGGCCAATCCACTAAACTGTGCAGAACTCGGTCCATTTGAAATATATTAGATTATAGTAAAAAATATCTAAAGAACACTTAAAGCTGAGTAAAAAATAAAATAGAGTTTAAAAAGAATTGGGCACATTCCAGCAAAAAAGTAAAGATTTTATTTAGGGTGTTCCAGGTAATATTAAATATTTTATTTAAAAGGAAAAAAAAGTTTTTTTTCCTTTAAATATCAAACTAGAATATAACTATCTTTAAAAGGGCAAAATCTCAAAAAGATTAACCCAGTAGTTTAATTTTTATAAGCTGAATTATGTGATTGGTTATAAACTAAAATACTGATTATTACTAAAGTACTGATTATTATGGTATCGAGTATTTGCCTTTTTTTGGGTGCTCAATACTGTAAAGTAGTTATCCAACACTGAGAGTTTAAATTTTTAATAATATCGTATTAAAAATATAATGGCTAAAATACATCACTGTATAAAGATACAAATTAATATTTAAATGTATGAAAATAATTTTATTGATTTTTGTAAACTTTAAATTTAGTGTTAAAGTTTTTATTTATTTTATTTTTATATAAATAAATTTATAAAACTTCACGCTAATCGGTTAAATATATTTGTTTTATTTTTAAATAAAATAATCTTGATTAAAAATATATTTCAAATTAAAAAAACCGTCAGGTATCGAGTACCCAAATGAAAAGTATAAAGTAGTATCGAGTATCCAAAAGTAGTTTTATTTGCCAGCAATAGTCTATAAGAATAGAGGCTTAATTGGAACTGCGTAAAAATTTAAGATTGAAACTTTTAAAGCACATTAAAAATAATTAAAGATTGAAGTTAAATTATATCTAAAAGGACCTTGAAGTGGTGCTAAAGTGGTTTTATATAAAGGTTTAAAGTTAGATTTAAATTTGGAGTATATAAAAACTGGAATTGCTAACTATTACTAGCATTGATAAAAACCTAGTATAAAAATAATATCTGCATATTATTTATAGAACCCACAGCTACAGTAAAATTGTCTCTTAAAGCATGTTATTTCTAATATTTGATAATTTTCTAACAAAATTTTTCTTTTGTTTAAAAGGTGACCATTTGTATAAGACATGATTCATGGGTCAACTATTTCTTTTTTTTTTCTTATCTTGAAGTGTTGCTCTTGTTTAGTTTTTTATATAAAAATTTCAAAATTATAATTTATTGTTTTTAAACTTTTATTTAATTAATTTCGACAAATGTGAGACTCAAGGAGAAAAGTGAAAAATAAAAATTCATAGTGTATTTGTATACATTTTTGTATTATTGTGGCATTTGAGGTTGAGCTTGAGGACAACTGCTGTTGGTGTGCAATGTTTTTTTTTTCTTGCTTTTGTGGTATGTCACCAATATTGCAATGAAATTTGCAATAATTTTTGTTCAGCTAGAATTTGCTGCACAATAAAACAGCAACGCATGTTTTCCACACATGCTGAAATATGCGTTCGTACACATTTTGCAATTCTATGCCATTAGTAATACTGCACACAGTGTTTGCACAAAAAGGCAAAAGAAAATAGCATACAAGTAGTTGGGGAGACAAACGGACAGTCATACATACCCAGCAAAAAAAAGAGCTTTTTCACCACTTCAAAAGTAGAACTAAGTGTATATTTTGCACTTTTTTGGAAGTTAGTAAAAATTAATCCCAAAAAAGTGAAAATAAATGTGTTAAATGAAAATTTCACAAATTGAAAAGTATTTTTGTTATCTATTAACAAAGCTAAAAACATATTTTTATTAAGAAATTTTTTAAATATAGTTTTAAAAGAATTATTTCAAAAGTAATGGACAAGAAGCATAAAAGAAGAACTTCCTATCAATGGCAACAATGGATTAAACAAAGAATTTTTGCAGCTCCTTTTCAGCATTAAGTACTTCATTCTAATGATAACACAATGACAAAATCATGATTTTTTCAGCTCTTTCTCAGTTCGTTTTTTGCTGGGTACATGTATCTAAATAGATAGACAGACAGTTAGTTATAGCAATGGGACACATATTACCATAACTTGGGCTTTTTAGAGAAATAGTTGTCGTTGTTGCTTTCGCTGTTTTACTTTTTTTTTATTGCTCCACTATTGTTTGGTGTTTGCTATTGGGATTGGTTTGCTATTTTATTCCGACTATATGTCTATCTATACTATTTGTATCATGCTTAAAATTGCAAATGCATTGCGTTATATGCATCAATAAATCGTTCGGATCAACAGGAATAAAAGTTTTTCCTTTTCTTTATATATATATATATATATATTTTTTTTTTAATCCACTCTAGAAGTTGGAGAGTTATATTAAGAGAAAATAAAACAGATACAAAAATTATAACAGCACTCTAAAATAAAAACAAAGAAAGTAACAATGCCAAGTGTATTCATAAGATGTATACTTAAACAATCAAATTGTATAACTACATACAAATCAACGTACTATACAACAAAATAGTAAAGTTTTTAATATACAAGTTTATATATGAATATATATGAATAAATATAAAACAATAAAAATAAAAAAACTTAAAAAAACCGTTGAAAGATTTTTGTTTATTATATTAAAGAAAATATTCTTTAGTTTTCATTTTTATTTATTTTATTAAAAAAAGTATGATTTTCTTCTTGCTACTACTATTTCATTTTAATAAAAACTAAAAAATGAGTAAAAATAATATATATAAAATAATAAAACTATGCGGGTTCAGTCACTTGCAAAGTATCTTCTACTTATAAGATTCTTTCCATCTATCTTTACGATTACAAGTATCTCTACTCTGAATATATGCGAATATTAAGAAAATCATAAATACCAAGATGAAGGGGTACGTAAATACATATAGATTGTTTTTGCTTTCTTTTCTTTTACTATCAGTATATCTGTAGTGCTTGTAAGTTGGTTTCTTTGGTTTTGGTTTCATTATTATTGTTGCTGTTTTAGTTTTTTTTTTTCTTCTTATAAAAACGAAACAATAATGCTTGGTATTTTCTTATTAAAAGAAACAAAAAATATATACAAATGTATATAAGACGTAAACCTTGGTTGAGATTTCGTTTTATATACTTATTTTAAGATTTTTTTTTTTTTTTTTGCTGGCAAGTAATTTTTGTTTGTCTTGCATATTAATATGAATAATGTACGCTTAATATATATATAAAGCATCTTAGACATTGAGCCCCTTTTGAGCGGAGGTTTAGTTAAACCAAAATATAAGTTGGTAAATAGTGTTGCCAGGAGCTTTATACTAAAAAGGCTAAATCGAACTTTAAAAAAAAGCCAGAAAATACTAAATGCCCTAAAAGATAAAGTCTGAAGAAAGCTAACATTATTTTTAATTTCCAAACTTATTTTTTCTAGTTCCCATTAGATTTTTATATCTTTTAAAGAAATTGTAATAAATTTATAAACAAAACAAAGAAAAATCGCCCAAAAAATTCTGCTGCCAGCGAAATAACTTAAACCAAAATCGCCCAAAGCAAATATAGAAAAATCTTCCAAATAAAAAATTACCCAAAAGAAATGAAAAATTGGCCAAAAATTAAAAATGGAAATGTTTGTCCAAAAAGTGAAGAAACGCCCAAATATTTGCAAATGTTCTAATGTCCATGGACATTAGGACATTTGCAAATATTATATTATGTCGCTTTCTGGTATGAATATTAATACATTATATGATAAAATTTCTAAACAAAATCAGCCATCTTCAGAATGAAAATGGTTCTAACTTTAGCTTAGGTAGAATTCTGGTGTGGATCCAAACGATTTTCCAGACTGCTGAACGCGTTTTCTACTCAAGCGTATTTCAAACACCGGCTTTCCTAAGCCAAAGTTATTCTAAATAGGATAATGGTTTACTTTACTTTCTCAAGCATAAAAGCGAAAATCACCCAAACTGCGGAAATACTTTATCAAAAACGAATTATAGCACAAAAAATGAGGAACGTTCAAAGCAAATATAGAAAAATTGCATAAAACAAACTGAAATTTACTGTGACTTTATGTCATTCTTGTGGAATACAAGAGAAAAAATAATATATATATATATATATATATATATATATATATGTGTGTGTGTGTGTGTGTGTGTGTGTGTATGTGTGTGTGCTGCTTCGGATTCAATTTGGCATTGGACAATTAAAACAATTTGATAAAAAATATTAAATCATCAAATGAATAAATTTTCAATAATTATTGAAATTGATAAAATTGATTTCGTCCACTATATTCATTGATTTACATAATTACAACTCTATTAGTAAAAAAAAAAAGAAAAAACACACTTTTAATGCCGAATCACCATTACCTTTTAATGATATTTTATTTAACAATATATTTGTTTTCCTTTAGTTAAAAATAAATTCCATTTTATTTAATAGAAAATAATTATTTTTTATATCTGTTTTAGACCCAAATATATTGTTAATTTTAAAACCAACATTAAGTATTACTATACTCCTAAAGACTGATTTCAATTTCCTTTCTATTGATATATAATATGTGGTATCGGAGATTTTCTCACACTTGAAAATAATACCTTTAAAAACATCCCTTTGGGAAAAATCTTTTATACTTTATTCGTGCATAATGATGCTTACTATGCGCTTCTCATAAATTTATGCATTATCAGATTCTTGCTTTCGCTTGGGCTATTTTGTTGCTTTCGTGGTTAACCAATATTGGTCGTTTTTATGCGAATGACTATGAAGTTAGTTATCTTAAGCAGCGTGACCATTTCAGCATTTTGCAGTTAAATTTAGCGAAAAATAAATAAATTAAAAAAGGGAATGAATAAAATCAATTTTCAAGATAAGTATAATTATTTGAAAAAAAAAAATTAGAAAATTTTAATAAATAGAAATTCAAAAAAGGACTAATTAAAAAAAGTAGTTTTCAAAAAAGGAATATCAAAAAAAAGAGCGACATATACACCGTAAAAAAAAAATAAATAATTATAATAAGTGCCATTTTAGAGCAAAAGACGATTCTGATTAAGGCTCGGCACAGCTGAATACCGCACTCTAAGCTGTTTCTATCTAAGGTTTTTCGTCAATACATTTTCATAAATTTTTTTTAATTAAAATAATTATTATAGTTAAAATTTAATAAATTTGTTCACTAAATATTTTAAATGAATTTTATAATTAATAATTTTTACAAACATTTTTTTTTTTTTTTCATGAAACTATCATTACATCCTTTTATCTGCCTTTCAAGTAATCGGTGTACTTACTACTACTATTCATACTTTTATATCATTGATAATAGTAGCAATAGTTTGATACAACAAGCTCTTCAAAGTACACTGTATAGGTTTTTTTCCTGTGTTCGAGATTTTTTTCCTCTCCTTCTCATTTGCTATTATTATATAGAACTTCCACTCGTTTATAGATGGTATTGTGTTTAATAAATTGGTACAAGTAGCTATTGTTTTTATTAAAATAGATAATAAAGAAATTTATCATTAAGATGAAAGAACAAACCAAACTAAAGAACTACAACCAGAACAAAAACACAACAAAAACTTAATAAAAAAAAAGAAAAACAGATTGAGGATAATCTGTTAATAAAGTACCAAGAATATAATATATGAATAATAAATTAACTCTTTAGGGGGGTAAATGGTTCAACAAAAAGAAAATAAAAAAATAAAAAGAAAAGTCTCAACAATAATAAAGTTAAACGTTTTGAATTGTTGTTAAGTTTAAAAATAAAAGCAAGAAGTGTACCAGGAAATTAAGAGTTAAAGGTTAAAATTATGGAATTTTATAATTTATGTCTAGTAAGCAATTTTTTGTCAGAAATAACAATTAATGGAAGTTAAGATTGATGAAAAGTTTTGCAACTTTGTAGATAAAATTAAATATTTTGTAGTTTTTAATGTAAACCAAAAAATTCCTTGCAACTTTCTTTTTAACCTCATTCCCATTAAAACCAAATAAAATCTAATAATCATAATTTTCCTAACAAAAATTCAAATCTGCAAGTCTTCTTTCTTCTTTCCTTTTATTATTTTTTTGTGCTTTTAAATGAAAATATTTTGGTTTTTTTCACGAATGTGTGTTTTTATTACAAACTTCGAATCCAAGCCACCGACTTAAATACTAGCCAAAAAATTATGATAATCTTAACCTCAAAATATCATTTGGAATAATAAAAAAAGTAGCATCATTGCTGGTCTTAAACTCCAAAATAAAAAAAATAATAATAAAATACTTAAAACAACAAGTAAAAACGCTTTACAGACAAACTCCCATAACAAAAGTACAATAACAACTAGTTTTTCAAAATTTATTATTACAATAATAAAAAATTGAAATCCAAAATTGGTTAGAGTCTTTAACAATTTATAATTGCCATATTGCAAAACTAACCCAAAAACAACCAACAAACTAACATCTAAAACCCAAATGGAAAAATCTCTCAAAATACATTAAATATACATACGTATTGAATTCAATTAAAACGCATTTGAATTCAAATTTTTTAGCTTTGTTTTTAACTACCATTCATATACGCAGTTGACATTAACATTGAAATAGCAATAGACAAAACAAAATTGCTTGTAGTTAAAAGTTTAAGGCAGGACAAAAAAATCTAATGAAAAAAGTTTCAATGCATAATTTAAGATTACCAAAAATGGCCAGGATTGGTTAATATGCAAAAGAGTTGAATTTTTTATGCTATTTTTAGTTAAGTTTTAAAATGATGATGCCTCAAATGTAGCTTACAACATAGTATGACAGTGTTATGTTTGAAGGAGGTTTTACAGAATAAAATTGAAGTTTAGAAAGTTTCTTTATAATTTAAATAATAGAGTTTTTAATTAGGAATATTTCAAAGCAACAGTTAAACAAAATCCCACATGATTTTGTTTGCCTTAAAGCAGTGTTTTAAAATATATAGTTTTTCAATAGCTTAACGAGTTTAGTCGCCAATTGCCCCTTTTTCAACCTCTTATCCACTCTTTTGACCACGTGCTAAAAGACGAGAAACTAAGTTATTTGAAACATCTCTATCCATTATATATTAACTGCAATGAAGAAATTCATTATTTTGAGATTGTTTGACAATATAGTGATGTAAAATAGAATTTATAAATGAACTGAAACTGTTAAACACTAGGTATTAAAGCAGTTGGCCCCTTTTTCCAAAAATACTTTTTTGGAGACTTTATTTTTTGGAGTCCATTGTTTTTCACACTTTTTAAAAATTCTCAAATGCTGATGCCGCGTAATTGAACGTTGTATTCATTTATTTAAAATCAAGTATGAGCTATGTTAATACCATGTCTAAACTTTAGTCAATCAAAGCTAAAAAAAAATTAAATAACAAAGCTTATAAGAACTCTGAAGCAAAGAATGATCAAAGGTCCTCAATAATAAAGAAAAAATAAAATTAAAATATTTTCAATATTTTGTATTAGCATAGAAAACATAAGTTTTTGCTAACTTTTTTCATGTTCCAAGTTACAAGTTTTGTATACCGTGTAATCGAACTAAACACAATAAAAACTTACAAAATAATTTGTCGTATGACAAGTTTACTTAAAATTCAACAAGATATGTGATTGGTCTGAATATACTCAAATAATCACAACAGAGTATCATAAAATGTTATTGATGGCACTCGTGATATGCAACAGTGTTTTTAACATTTTCTGACCAGATTTATAATTTTGTCGCTACAGCAGAAGCACCCAGAATTGGTAGTGTTATTTTAATTATTTGAATTACCCAGAATATTGGTAATTGTAAAGGAGTTGGATTTAAGATAAAAGCGAATTTAAGAAGGTCCCAGCTATGTTCAATTGTGGTTATTAATTTTAAATTCTTATAGAGATATATCGCGAAAAATTTCAGAAAAGTACTTTAAAATTTTTTTCAGCAGTAATGCCTAAAAAATTAAAAATAATCTAGTTAGAAACTAATTTTTATACAAAACGATTTATCAGACAAATTAAAATTTGTTTCAGAAATCATGGATAAAAAAATTAAAAATAATCTAGTTAGAAATTAATTTTTATATGAAATGATTTATCAGACAAATTAAATTTTTTGTCAGAAGTCATGCCAAAAAAATAAAAATAATCTAGTCAGAAATTAACTTTTATATAAAATGAGAAAAATGGAGAAAAAATTCTACAAGTAGTTGATTTAGTTTTAATTCTAACTTATGGGGTTCAACTTTTATTAAAAAAAACATGTTACGTTTTATTTTAAGGCACATCT
This sequence comes from Protocalliphora azurea, assembly GCA_932274085.1. Classification (NCBI taxonomy): domain Eukaryota; kingdom Metazoa; phylum Arthropoda; class Insecta; order Diptera; family Calliphoridae; genus Protocalliphora; species Protocalliphora azurea. The sequence goes on along the minus strand of OW026521.1, from coordinate 19,126,150 downwards.
TAAATTATTAAAAGTTATTAAAAATGAGGATTATTAAGTTTCTTATTAATCATCTTTATTTTAATTGTAGACAAATTTAAATTTTCACCTTATAAACTCAACTACAGACCAACTCCTTATTAGTATTTCTCCTTCAGTGTTGAATATATGTTTCTTTATTTTCAAATTAAATGTATTTTAATTAAATTTTGATCTTAAACCATAAATCAATAAATTAATGAATCTATATTTGTTCATTACAATTTGCTAAAGACAACCTATAATTTATAACTAAATATGTAGTAAATTTACTTTGAATATAGAATAATTGCTAAATTTTTTTATAAATTTCTAGCTTGGTCATGTTTGTAAATTATTTGAGATCTCTTTTCTGTATTTCTAGTTAAGTTAGGCTGTTGTTTGGTTAAACATGTTATTACAGCCACGGTTTAATAAGCTGGAAACTGAAATAATAAAATTAAAGAAACTGGCATTTTTACATTGCTGAAATTGTTTGCCGCTAAATTGTTATTTTTTGCTTTTAAATTATGTTATTTTTAGAGATTTATTTTTTGGCCTTTTTTTTAATATTTTGAAAATGTTTGGCATTTATGAGCAAAAATCTTTATTTTGTTGTTTTCTTTTTATTTTTTTTATTATTTTAACACTTTTAATAAGGGTTCAACAAAAATCTATTCGCCTTTTAATCGTCTTTAATTTGTGTTTTTTCAAGTGATTTGTTTAAAAAAATCTTAGGTGTTTTATTTTTTCATTTTTTTTTTTTTTTGCTTTATAAAAGGTCCATCCATTCATGTTGTGTAGGTTAAGGTTTTAGCTAAAATGAGTTTTGTAATAATATTTTTCTAAGGCTGTAAAATGCCTAAGCCTCTGTTTAAGCCCTTTTTGTGGACAATAAAAACAAAACAATAAAAACACCCCGATTTTATAAGGAAAACAACAAAAGTACTTTGTTATTTTATTTGTTAAAAATATTGTATCTTGTCCTATCTAGCTGTCAGGTAGTTAAATAGATTTTTATTGATTTGAAATAGAAAAAAAGAGCAATGAACTAATCTCTGTTTATATTAAAGAAATGATCTAAAAACTCTCAATTGAGAGAGATTTTACTCTCTTCAAAATAAGGGGAAATTACCAATACTAAAACAATTACCACTACATCAACAAACTCTCACTAATACTACTAAACCAAAGAGATTTTCATTTTCTGGCTCTCTTTTCAAAAAACTCTCCTTCTCTTTTTTGGTTTTTATCAAGATCTTGTTGTTATTTTTGCATAGAAATTTTATATGAATTTTTACAAAATGTTTTTTCTCCCTCTCTCTGCTGCTCTCTGTTTGAATTAAATTATGAGAATTCTTTAGCTCTTTTTAGAGAGCCTTTATTTTTTTGCTTTATAAATCTTGTTTGTTGTCTTTTATGTTATTGTTGTAAGTATTTAGTTGATTTTTCGTATTGTTTTGGTTGAAAATTTCAAATATCTTGTATCTGCCAGTTTTCAACAGCATTACTCAAACATGTTTAGCCTGCATTTTTGTCATTTTAAAATATCACTTGCAACTTCTTTGCTTTACTTGCCTGGCTTGACTGAATATATTGGCCTGGGCATGATTGACTAACTGCGCCTGCCTGGCTTAAAATTTCGTGAGGCACTAGATGGCGTTGTCGGTTTTAAATTAGTTTATTTTTTTTTATTGTATTTTACTTGTATTTTTCTTTTAAAATCTCTGCTGTCGTTTTAAGACATAAAAACATTTAAAATATTTGCGGTTTAATTTAAATTTAACTGATTTAATTTTCTTATGGTTGATTTTTTTCGCTCGATCACTTGTTTAAGATTGAATTTGTTTTCGTATTTTAGTGTTTTTATCATGTTTTGTATTTTAGCTGTTTTTTGTTGTCCAATTTAAGTGTAAAACTCAGATTGTCATCGAATGTGTAACTGTAAAAGTTTTTAATTTAATTTCAAATTAAGTTGTTTTTCTTGTCGTTTCTTTTTTAAGGATTTATATTTTAATCGGAGGTTTTACAAAATAAGACGTTTTACAAGAAACAGTTTAATAGTTTTTAAATGTTTATGACCAAATTAATAATTTCAATAAATAATACAATTAAGGGATTATAAACATTATTAAATTCTTAAGTTTAAAATTATAGAAATTCAGAAAAAAATCTTTATTTTTATATAAAATATTAAAATTTCTTTTGGGAAAATTATTTACGGTAACATAGTTAATTTCTATTTTCTACCTGTTTTAGTCAAAATCCTTGAAATATAATCTTATTATAACGATTCATCATAACTTTACATTTAGTTTTAAAAATTAAAAACTAGTTAAATAACAAAACCCTCTACCAAAAGGCACGATTTTTCCTTGAATCTAAAACATAATTTTTAATAATTCTTTTTGGAGTATAGCGCAATCTTTTACTTTTTGCAACAAATAACAAAATGTTTTGCTTTTGTAAACTTGAGTAAAAAAACATAAAAATCATGTTGTTTTTTTAAGTTCTTTTGTTCACTTAAGATGCTGCTATGATGATTTGCCAGAAAAGGTGTGAAGTTATCAGCTTAAAACAATATTCCACTAAAAATGGCAAAACAGAAAAAATGGCAAATTAATGTTCATAAATTAACAACAATCAAAAACGGCAAGGACAAAATATTAAATTTAAAAAGTTTTTTTTATTTTTATTTATTTTTTTTTATAACTTAATTAAGCAATCACCTAAATAAGGTTTTGTTTTAACTAAAAGAGGAAATGTTAAATTAAAAATTACTTTTTGTTAAAATCTAAAATTATATATACATAATGATTTAATAAGAGGAAATAGGGGAATTATATTAATTCTTTTAAAAATAAAAATAAAATAAAATTTTTTAACGTTTGTCAAAAATTGTAGCTATTTAAAACCTTATGTAATACATCTCAAATATTTTGTTTATCTAATAAAATATTTAAATGTATCTAAACTTAATATAAAGTTTGTCCATTAGAAATTTCATTAATACAAATTTTATAAATTTAAAATTTTTACTACACTCAACCAAAAAAAGAGTAGTAAATACGGCAAAAAAATGGGTATAGGATTGAAGAAAAGTACGTTAAATATTAACCAACAAAATCATAAGTCAATTTAAATTTAATTAAATTTTAGTTAATTTTTCGTAAATCAGTTAAATCGTCAATATTATTATTGAATTAGTTAAATAAAAGGTAGTTAATTTGACAAATTTTTAGTCAAATTGAATAAACTATTATTAAAATTAACTTAATTCTTTCTTCTCATTGAAGATTATTTTCAATTTAACTACACTATTCCGTTTATTTCTACTACATTTTAGTTGAATTGAATAAAAATTTGTTCTAATGAAATAATTATTTTCTTCAAATTGAAGAATTTTTATTCATTTTAACTACTGATTTTTTTTTTACTATTTGACAAAATTTTTTCAAAATAATTTTAAACCCCGGTATGAAAAATTACGTTTATATATTATTGTATTATTTTATTCAACTAATACAGAATACAGATTATGGTTATATGCATATATGATTGTATAAATTGTTTTAGAGAATAATACATTAATACATAAAAGACTATTTACAATCATTAAAATTAAACTAAATGAAAAATATTAAACATATTAATAATACTTATGGTATAAGAAATATATTTAATATTATAAATAAGTAAATGAGTAGATCAGCAAATTTTTTTAGAAATTATTAAGCATTTTCCTGCTAAAAATACATTTATTTTTACTTTTTTTGAAGTACTTATTAATAACTTGCAAATAACCACAAAATATGTTTTTAGTTCTACTTTCGAAGTTGTGAAAAAGTTCTGTTTTGGAATTACTTAATCGTTTTTTGCTGAGTATATATATATATATAACAATAAATAAAAACAAATTTGTAATGTAAGTAGTTAATTTAAGAAAAAAAAAATTCTTCAATTTTACATACCTTTAGTCAAATTAATTAAATTTGTTATTCATATTGAAGAATTTTTATCAAATTTAACTACTCCATTTAATATAATTCTACTAAATTTTAGTTAAAGTAAATTCGTTTACGTATTAATACATTTCATCAAATTTTTATAAATATTGTTTACGTTCATATATAAAAAACTTTGTCTTTTAAAAACTAAAAAATTAATAAAATTATGAGACATGTATGTATGAATGTGTGTATGTATGTATGTATGTATGTATGTATGTATGTATGTATATATGTATATATGTATGTATGTATGTATATTTTTTAAATATTATCAAAAAATCTAATTGTATTTTGAAGAATATTTTTCAATTTTACATGTCTTTAGTCTATTCTAAGATATTTATTCAAGTTGAAGAATTTCATTCAATTTGAACACAATAAGTTAGCTAATTGAATTTATGCATCTTTAATCAAAGATATGGTTATACTAACAGATAATTCTTTTAAATTAGCTTCTTTTAAGGATTTTTAAATTAAAAGAATTTATGTGATGTTTTACTTACGAAGACTTACTACCATCTTAGCTAAATTTTAATTGATTTAAAAGATTTTTCGTTATTGTTTTAACGAAATTTTATTGAAATTGACATATTTTACAAAAAAAAAATATTTTTAACAGAAATCTTTTAGTTGATTATAAGAACAACTGTATTGATTTGAAGAAAAAATCTGTTAATTTAAATACTTTTTTCGTTAAAATTCTACGAAAATTTTCATTCAATTTGAACACAATAAGTTAGCTAATTGAATTTATGCATCTTTAATCAAAGATATGGTTATACTAACAGATAATTCTTTTAAATTAGCTTCTTTTAAGGATTTTTAAATTAAAAGAATTTATGTGATGTTTTACTTACGAAGACTTACTACCATCTTAGCTAAATTTTAATTGATTTAAAAGATTTTTCGTTATTGTTTTAACGAAATTTTATTGAAATTGACATATTTTACAAAAAAAAAATATTTTTAACAGAAATCTTTTAGTTGATTATAAGAACAACTGTATTGATTTGAAGAAAAAATCTGTTAATTTAAATACTTTTTTCGTTAAAATTCTACGAAAATTCAATATTGCCTACGTGATTTGGTTCAGTGTATGAATAAAACATATAAAAAGCATATAGATATCCTGTTTTATGGATTTAAAGAAAATTTGTCTTGAGACAACATAAAGTAAAAAATAACCTAAAATCAGCTCAGTTTTTGTTGATCTAAATGATTTTTCATTTAAGCTATATTTAGCTATAAACGAGTCTTGCAGATTATAGAAACAATAAAATAGTTAAAATAAATATGTGTATTTTTAAAAACTTTATTTTGACGCAAACTATGTAAGAATTATTTTTATTGATTGTTATATCTAATATAACAATAACTATCATATTATTTTTTTTTTATTTTTTTTATTTTATGTATTGAATTTCCGATATTATTATATTCGCTACAATAACCTCATTTTTAATCTGATCAATGGAATTTCTTTACAAATAATAGAATTATAACTATTTTCTGAGACCATTCCAAATAATATTTGAATCAAATGCACATTTTAGATCTTAGTTAGATGTTAAAGCGACTTTTGGAAATAAAAGCAAAATTTTATATGCCCTACAATATCAGTATTACTCTCTGAGTCGATTTAACCATGTCTGGCCGTCCGTCGGGTTGCTTGCCAATGTTAACCTTTTGAACAAAATACAGCTCGCAATTTTGTAGATATCTTGATTACATTTGTCTTTTCTTACTAGTTTTAAAATAATTTGGTTTTTAAGATACTTATTATATTCTATTTATAAAAGCATTTTTGTTAATTAAGATATCCCAAAGAAATTTTCATTGGCAGTCTACTTTACTATCCGAATTGAAAAAGAGCAAATATATTTGCAATTTGTATCAAGCAAATTCCATAATTCTTAAAAGAAACTTTTCTTATGTTCTTTAAGAAATTATAATTTATAAGTTATGAAGATTTTTTTTATAAAAAAATCCAAGAAATTATAATTTAAATTCAAAATTATTCTCTTTTGAATTCGGAAAAAATTACAAGAGGTTTTCTTTATGTGAATAATCATATATCTGTTAAATTAAGGGAAATACATTGGAAGAAATCATATGAAAATTATCTTCGTTATATCATGAATTCCATAATGAACCTAAGTCTTCTGATTTGGTTCATATTTGGTATACACAGAATTTATACAACCACTTAAACATAATTGCTTTAATTTTTTGAAATGATAAAAAATTCGCAGTTTTATTTACGATTCTAATCCTATAAAAAATCTAAATATTTCAAAAAATCGTATTTTTAATTATTCATAACTTTCGAAGCTGAAATCAGATTTCATTTTTATGGCATTAAAGAGGAAACATAGCCCACTTAATACACTGTGCGACAAATGGTAGGGGTCCGTGATCGGGAAGGGTTCAAACTACCGGGGAAAGTTTCGCTGGGTCACGTCTAGGAATCGAGATATATCGATTTGAAGTTAGTAACTATCATATAGGGGAAATTGTGACCTTTGCTGGTCTTTTTTTTTTTTTTTGACATAACTCGAGAACCACCAGTCCGATTTTGGTGAAACCAATTTAAAAAAATTAGGAATTACAATTCCTTTATTCTGTTCATACAACGTTTCGCTACATAAAGAACAGTTTCGCAGTTATAAATAAATATATGAAAAAAAAACTATTTTTTGCCTAAAAAATTGAATTTTTTTATTTTTAATTCATAAAAAATCCAAAACGGTAAAAAAAGTGTCAAGTTCTATTACTTTCACGTAAAGTCACATAACCTTTAAACAAAATGAGACATAGATCATGAAAATCGATGGACGCGTTTCGCTTTTATTCACAATTAAGTGAAGGTATGAATTTCAAAAATTTGCTCGAGATATGCTCAAAATTCCTTGGAAAAAACATTGATAACTTTTTTTATGATTGTCAGAATTAAAAAAAAAGTAATAAACAAAAGGTTATTTGATTTTTATGGTAGCGGTAACAAACTAAAAAACGGTCATAAATTTGCGTGGACAATTAAAAGGAAAAAACGAAAGTGCACTTTTTTAATTATTTGGGTTTTTTCCGTTGGCAATTTGTGTAAAAAAATCATGCAGGTGATTTTTTTACACAAATTGCACCCAAATTTATGAGTGCTCATGCGCGAATTCATAAGTACCTCTCAGTAAAATAATGATACTTACGTATTATTTATAGGTGTTCACTGATCGATTTTTGTCATTCAACAAGTGTCTCCGAACGCGTAAAGTACGGTTTTTTTAAAGTGACGAAAAAGTAATAAAAGTATAAAACCGAAATGAGTGCAAATTGTCCAGAAAATATCAATTTATTTTGTTACATTTGTGGCAAAAGAGCTTTTTCAACAAATGCTGCATTACTCACTGAGCAAGTGGAGCGCGCTTTTAAACTTTATTTTGATTGCGAAATAATTCGCGGCGTTTCGTGGGTCCTAGATAAAATTTGTAAAATGTGCTACAATGGCCTTAACATGTGGATCCAAGGGAAACGCAGTTCACTTCGTTTTGGTGTACCAATGATTTGGACTGATCCAGGAGAGCACAATTCCGACAACTGTTACGCTTGCGCAAACAAAATATGTGAAGTAAATCGTAAAGGCCTTAACCGAAGAGTTTACATATCTGTTAAAAGTGCACAAATACCTCTACCGCATTCGGATGAAATACCAATTCCAGCGCTTCCAAGTCCTGACAGAGAAACTTCTTTTTCTATTGAAACAATGGATCAATCGGATTTTACCTATAAACCAACACCAGAAGCCGGCACATCGAACAAAATAATTCCAATATCATAAGCAAGAACGGACAAGATTGTTGCAGAATTAAACCTCAACGTGAAGCAGAAAAACTTCCCATCTTTTGAAAGAAGGCAACAATTTGGAGCCTAATTTCAAAGTCACCGGATATCGAAGACGACAATTGCTATTCCAACGGTACTACACTCTCAACGAAGGGAACACATTTGTGATCTGAAAGTCGTGGCGATGCTAAGAGGTCTCCAAGGAGGCTATACGAAAAACATGTGTTTCTTGTGTCTTTGGGATACCCGATTTAAAGGAAACCAATACGAAACGCATGAGTGGCTTGTTCGAGATCCTACGAAGAAAGGACACAACTGCGTAAATGATCTACTGGTGCCAATGGAGAACGTCCTCATGCCCCTCTCCATATCAAACTAGGAATCGTAAAAAATTTCATCAAGGCCATTGTGAAGCAACTGAAAATTCTTGATTGTTTGGAAAATATTTTCCCACGAATCAGGTGGACCGCTACTAGTAAGAGATACGTGATGGATCAACTTTACAGGATACAAAGATCCGCTTCCATTGGCATTGCAGGTGCATTACGTACTAGTCCATCAGAGGCTCTGAACACTATATTGCATCTAACACCTATAGACCTATACATAATGGAATCATCAGTTAATAGTGCGATAAGATTATCTGCAACGAAAAGCTGGAGATCAAGAACGTATGGGCACGCGAGGATATTAAATTTATTACCCCCGCAATACAATAAAGTTACCGACTATATGATTCCCCACTTGGACTTCGGAAGTCCTATTCCCCACCAGGAGTGAATGGAGAAGGGGCAATCTTCTTGAACAATTTAGAACTAGGATATACACTGACGGCTCAAAGATGAACTGCGGTGTCGGCTCTGGTGTCTTCTCTGATGATCTTGGAATTAGACACTCATGTAGACTCCCTGACGAGGCAAGCGTATTCCAAGCGGAGATACTAGCGGTCAGGGAAGCGTGTAAACTAATTTGCGATAGGAATATTCAAGGGAATATTGGTTTATTTGTCGACAGTCAAGCGGCAATACTATCGCTTAAATCACCGAAAACTACCTCTATTCTAGTCAGACAGTGTAAAGAGGAACTGCTTGGACTAAGTCGACTGTATGACATTACTATAATCTGGGTTCCTGCGCATAGGGACTACTATGGTAATGAACAGGCAGACGAATTAGCCCGGGCAGGCTCTGCTATGAATGCCTCCTTAGCGGTTTCTGTCGCAATCCCGTTAGGAACAGTCAAAAGCAGAATCCGAAAACACTTTCTAGAAAAGGCGGAAAATAGATGGCGAAATCTGGACAAATGTAGAGTCGCGAAAGAAACGTGGCCTACCTACAACGAGAAACGCTCATTGCAACTCATTGGCTACAAACGCAAGGACATCTCGAGACTAATAGCAGTGTTTACAGGTCACTGGACGATCGGTAAACATGCAAGTAGACTTAGTCTCCCTTACAATGAATATTGTCGTAGTTGTGGCAACAGCGAGAAGGAGGAGACGGTTTTCCATCTTCTATGTGAATGCCCAGTCTTGAACGCAAACAGACATAAATTTCTGGGAGGGCACCAATTAGACAACCTCTCTGAGATATCGGACACTAGACTCAGTGACATCATTAAATATCTCAATGCTACAGGCTGGATCTAATTAATTTATGTTCTCATTGTTTCTTCCCTACATTTCTATCTCATTACAGACTCAATACAACTAATTCACCTGGCGAGTAGTGTGGTTCCATCAAAATGTTTTCTAACGAGTCTAATTGATTGCCCGTAGATTACGGGCTACTACGGAAACCAACCAGATATCAGAATAAAAAGAAAAAAATATATATTTTTTTTAGAAAAATCCATTTCTAATGCAGATTTATTTTTTGATGCACTTTTGAAGGCATTCTTCTCTACGATTTCTTATTTTTCTAAAAATAACTGAAAAATAGTTAAATTGAATGAATAATACAGTTTAAATATTTTTGTGGCGGAAACTTCTCGTATTTTTAATTAAAAAAATCAATCATCATGACTTAAAATAGAAAAATTTTGTAGTGTTTATTTTTTGGTTTAATTTTATGTGGAATGTGTTCCGAAATGAAATTAAATGAGTTATTACAAAAACTATCATTCTACAAAAAAAACACTTAGAAATATGTAAATGCATTAATGCATCGTATGCAATTTCTAAAAAATATTGCATTTTTTTCTACCTTAGCTTAAATTGTATAAAATCTCAGTTTAAATGTTGTTTAAATCAATAAAATCGATTAGCTACGTAATGAGATTTATATGAAAACTTAGATATTAAAAGAAAATAATATTTTTTATGGGAATAAAAGGTGTTATTAAAAAAAATAGTTAACATAAAACCGAAATTGAATTATTGAACAAATAATTACTTTTTAAGATGAAATGAAAAAATAAAAATCTAAGGGAGAGAACGTTTTCCAAATTGTATCTGAAAAATGCAGTTGCATCTAAAATGCACTTAGTAATAAACTAAAAATACTTAATAAATTTATCATAAAAAAGACAAATGTAGAAATCTAATTCATTTTAAATAATGAAAATCCGATGAGAAATGTTTAAAATGGGTAAATATTTTTAGCTTCATAGATAACATATTTAGTGAATATAAAGAAAACTGAAAGGTATGAGGTCAAAAATTGTACTTTTTTATGTATTGTTTCATAGAATTCATGATATTGATATTCAAATATAATATTTTTTTCAAAGGACTTAATGAGAGCTTTGAGATAATAAATCTTTGCAATCAGATTGGGAAAAAAATTGGCAAGCGTTTTTTACGCATCTCATACATACAGGGTGTGCTATTTTGGGATTTCATAACTCCACTCTTGAGGGTTCTGAGGGATCTGCCTTCAATCTTAAGCTCGAGTGCTCATCTGCTATATTTCCGTAAATTTTTATGCAAGTTATAATAACTAGTTAGAAATTACAGTTTTAAGTTGAAAATATTTTAATTCTACCCCATTGTGCACTAAAACCTCATAGACAATTTTACCGATGACACATTGCAAAAACACTCTGTATTTTTTAAAACAATAATGCCTAAATTTATACACATCGAGTATAGTGTGCATATACCGGCCATGCACAGTGGACAATTTTTGTAATTTTCTACCATAAGTACTTTCAAACATAAATTCAATTAATCTGGTACAATTTTGTGAACATTTTATATTAATTGGATCAGCCAATTAGAAATTACAGATTAATTTACAATATATTTCTTGATTCTATATCAACTATGCACCAAAATCTTATAGGTCATTTTAGCAGAATTATATTCCAAATATATTTTCCGGAGCGTTATATCCCAAGCCTGTGACTATTTATTTTTTGATAGAAATTTAACAAACTTTTACAAAAACAATTCTGAGTATATTTTTCATAATATTGCTTAACATGATCTAAATACATTCGCTGATTCTTTCCAAATTTTCACTAAAACTGATTTTAATATTCATTTAATTACAAAAGCTAAAATTACTTTAAAAATTTCTCAAGAATCTCCACCAAAGGTAACATTTGACGGGTTTCTCAGAAGGACAATCAGAGTATCTAGATCTGAGATAATATCTTCTTTTAAATACTGCGACAAGCGGATATGACTCTACTTAGCTATGAATGTTTTGGTATATTGCAAAAGTTCTTTGGGGCAGATGCAGGTTATATGATCTTTTCACTAAATTACTTTAAAAGGCAAAATTCCAGCGGATGTTTCCTTTAAACAAAAACTTCAAATTCACATGGCTAATTTAAATTTAAGTGATCATTAAAATACTATTTCTCTATGACATCTATATGATTTTTTCTTTTTTCCTTAAAATATATATTTGTAATTTAATATTTTGTACCACCCAAAAACCTGTAAGGAAAAATTATACGCATCCTTGATTAAAAATAAATAAATATATAAAATGCATCATTGCCATACAATACAAATAACGCTGGAAATATATATTTTCTTAAATGTCCTTATAAAGAAAATAAGAATACTTTTATTGTGGTGTTTTGTTGTTTTCTTAAGGAAAAACTATGTTGGTTTTTCTATTAAAAATATCTAAAGAAAATAAAGACATTTCATTTTAGTTTTCTAGAGCAATCCAATAGTAAGAAACAAATAATATGGCACAAGTAGAAAAAAACTTGTTGTTTTTCCCAAACAAATAAAGAAATTGAAATGATTTTATGGCTCATTTCTTGGAGTAACTTAAGAGGAAAATTTCAAGTGGTTTCTGTTTAACATATAAAAATATTTGATGCTGCTGCTATAGTTGCTGTGGTAGTTTTTAGTATGAATATAAGAAAACAGAATATTTGCTTAAATATTCTACAAGTAAATTTTACAATATGGAAATCAGCCAGACATGCATAAAATGAGTTGAAGAAAACACAAAAATAATAACAAAATGGAAAATAAACCTGCCGGATATAAACACAAACAAATTCGTATACACATACGCTAGTACAAAAAAAATTCTAAGATACACTTACTATATGAATGTATGTAAATATCTGAGAAGACACATCTAAGCAAGTGCAGCTGCTGGAAAATTAAAGGCGTCTAACTATAATGGTGGAATCTAAGGAAGAAAAAAATATGCTTAAAATAAACAAATAAGCAATTTAAAATTTCAATGAATTTCTCTTACAGTTTACGTTGTACATACAGATAAGTGTGTATGTGTATATCTTGAGAGAAATTAACTCTTAAGCAGTAGCCGTAAAAATCCTCTTGACACCGACACTTTTTTGTTTTAAAATGTTTTTACTTATATATGTGCACGTATAGGTTTCAACTGACTAAAATAAAAGAAATTAAGTTATCAGAAAAAGATAAAATTTAGGTCACACTTATAGGGGCTACTACCAGTTTTTTTTACACTTACATATACTATTTTACACAGACCTTATGATCATTTACTCCAGCAATTTTTTCAGAGTGTGTATGTCAAGAAAAACCCCTATAATGGGTTTTCATATTCTTGTCCTTTATATTTTTTATAAATGAAGTACATATATATTTTTATTTTATATATTTTTTGTTAAAGATAATAACATTGTCCTTTTTTTATCCTTTTAACATAAAATATTAAATGCTACCACGCACAAGTAAACCATAACCGAGAAATCTATAGTTACATTAAATACACCTGAAAAATGAATGATAGTAAAGAGGGTAAAGGAAGTAAATTAATAATATTTTTTGTACCAGTTTTAGAGTTTAACCTGAAGATTATTCTGGTGATTTTTACTAAATATCGAGATCGCAAGTATGACAAAATTAAATCAATGAGAGGACCAGAAACGCAGCAGCTAATATTGTGATAAGAATATGAAGAAATTACCCATAATAAATGAAAATTTTTCTAAATAAAATTTTTAGTTAATGATAACTATAAAATTTGTATATGAAATTTCAAGTTATCGTTAGCGATAGGTATCACATTTTGTCTAAAAATATAGATGTCGTTCACTAACGTTTTTTCTTGGCTGTTCCTGTCGCTTCTATAAGTGTCTGCAGACATTCCAACCATTTATCGATATTTGCTCTCTTTTACTTGGTTTGCTTTAAGAGGGAGAGTTTTTAAGATAGTTTTGTTATTTTTTCATGTAAAACTTTTTGTATTTAATTTTTTTATTATTTTTTATATGGCCAATAAATGTATGTAAACTTTATGCTTGATCACGCAGAAAGCAGGGTAAAAACTGTTATGTCCTTTTGCTGCAAATAGTTGAAAGAAATTGTGTATATAATAATGTTTTATAAAACTGAGTCGTAACTTAATAATTGTTTAAAAACATAAGAACAACGTTGAACAGCTTTCAAGTAAATCCCAGGATATTCCTTAGAATAGTTTTATATAACAGTAGATATCATATAAATTAATAAATCCACTTGATGCCTAAAAAAGTAACATTTATTATTCTGTTTTAGCTTTGAAAATCCAGTCTATTAAATATTTTATTTATTTGTCTTATTTCCTCATAAATTTTGGATTTCTAACAGATCTTTTCTTGTTATAAAATGTTTTCCCTGCCCGGCTCTTAAAATAGCTTTTAGCGAAAATAACTATTAAATAACGTAAGCTAAGGTAAAGTAAAAATGCGCTACTAAAGCAGATGAATTACATCTAACTACAACTATATTAACGGACTGCATTCATATAAATAGTTACTTATAAACACCTACACTTACTCACTCATTCCCATAAAATTTCATATCAATTGCCATTTTGGTGGTCGTAAAAACCAAAATTACCCTCTTAAAAGAACACATACACATTTAGTCGTAAAAAAAGACAACATTCCTTTTTTCTCCTTGTTCATATCTCCTGCACTCTACTCAATGAAATTATTACCGGCTAAAAAGGATTTTTACCTTTTTACATTCATAGATTTGATAAAAACAGAAAAAAAAATGTTAAAAAAAGAAATGTAATATTACTTAAGGAGTAAAACAAGAGAATGAAATGAAAATGTGGAAGTAGTAGCCAGACATTTTTCTTAATATCTACAAGATACTTTAATCCATAACATGTCCAAAGCCTTTGATTATTTAATCTAAAATATTGAAATTTTTTTATCTGCAGTTTTGGTATAGTAGTAGTTTTGGTTTTTAAAAGGGTTTGAAATTGATTTTCTTATACTTGACTCTTTAATATTTAAATGGGTGTAGATAAAGTTGAAATTTGATAAAAGGTGTCTTTTTTGAAGTTGTCGGAACAAACGTGGTAGTAAAAATAAAATCTTATCGAAATATGAGGGTTTCTGGGAAAATATATATATATTATTAAAATATTTTAAAAATTTAGCTGGTAGAGAAATATTTGAAAACTGAAAAATTTTGTTTATATTTTAAATTATAATTATTTTGGATCATAACTGATAGAAAGAGAACAAGTAAAAAAGTACAGAAAGTCAATTTCTATATGCTTTGTGATCACGCAAGGCAAAACTATAGCAAATCTGTCTTCACACAAATATTTTACAATAATTATTAATAATTAGTAATAAATTATCACCAGATTCGCAGACTTCATCATTAGTCTCTGACATTTAGGTTCTAGGTTGTCGAAATCTCATAATAAGATAAGACACATTTTTCCACTATTTTACACTAGTGATCTGGGTATGAAAAATACTTTCAGCAACTAAAAAAGATTAGTGTTTTTAGCACAGCTTATAGTGCTTTTTAAAAAATTTTAGTGACTCCAAATTTTGACATTTTTAATAGTTCATACATTTATGATTAGGCGAAAAAAAATAATTTTACATTTTTTTGTAAAATTAATTTTCATTAAAAGATAACGCTCGTTAGAGAACAACCGATAAAATAGATTGAGGATATAATTTTAGTTTATTTCGGTACTACATCGGAATTCAATGAAAGACCCAAGTATGTTTATTTAAATTGATTAGCTTTAAATAACAGCATTGTACGTTGGGGGCAAAAAAGGGGATTTTGCGGCATTAAATTAACCGTAAGTTTTTATAATAAGATATCGGTATCAATGAAAAGAGAAAGATTTCAGCTTCTTAAAAATAATTGAAAAACCGAAATAAAAAGTAAAAATATACTAATATTATTTTTAATTTTAAATTGCATCACTGTAAGATGCGTAGTTTTATGGAATTTTCAGTAGTACTTATAATGCGTAAAAGTGGTGTTATTTAGCCAATTTTGAGTGTTTTATTTGGCACGATATAATTTACTAATGCGATTTAGCTATATCTGTCAGACAGTCCGTCTGTTATTGATATAAACGTTCTGATCAAACTATAGTTTACAATTTGCAAGATATTAATGAAATTTAATACATAGCTTCTTTTTTTCAATTGTTTTTAACATAATTAAATAGTATAAAATTATAATTATAAATAAAAACCAGTGACGAACAATTAACTTTAGAAATAATTTTGTACAGAGATATGTATACAAATTTCATTAATAATTAAATCTTTTCAGTGAAACCAAGTTAGAAAATTAAAAATACTGTTCAACAGCGCAGGCCAGGGCAGAAAAATTTTATCATATTTTCAGTCCCTGGAATACTGGCTATACCCTGTATATGAATTTATGTTCTTCAACCTATGCCTTATATAACTAATACACCTTGAAACTTAACATTTACATAATTTTTTTAGTTAAAAAAAATATTCATTTTAAAATAGATATTTATCATTGTCTATTAACAAACAGACATTAGAAATATATGATTCTGTATTGTAAGATATCAATAATTTATGATAATTACCATATATATAATTTCAGTGTTTAAATTTGTTACTATATTCCAATTGATTAAAATAATTAAGTTATGTTTGACAAAACTTTAAACTGTTCATAAACTTTTTTATTTAGAGACAAAAAATTTTGAATTTTAGAGACAAAAAAAAAATCAAATTTTCACCAAGATTTTAAACTATAATAAAATACTGTGATTTTACAAAAAATGGAATCGAAATAAGCAGAAACCAATTTTGCAAAAAAAGCAAGTTTCAACAGAGATCCGAATTTTTAGCAAGAAAAAAAAAAATAAGAAAACTATCATCTGTAAAATAATTTTGGAATTATTATTTATATTTTTATAAAACTTGTTAGTACAAAATAGTACCATCATACTAACATTTATGTAAGATTTATACAATTAAATGTACTTTTCGGAAGTAAACTTTATATAGTAGTCGTGGTCAATAATGGACCGAACCATATAAAATTTGGTACTGTCCTCTCCGCTTATATAAAACATTTTTGTACCAAATCTTATCTATTTGCCAGTTTTTAGCATTTTTGAGGCTAAATCTAGTCTTTTTATTATGCTTTTAGCATCAAAATTTTTGTTTTAGCTTCCAGCTTTTTTCCAGCCTCTTATTGAATCTTAAAATTGCATTAATAAGGCCAAAGCAATGAAGAAAATACATAACTAACTGATAATTTTATTTTTATAGAATCATCCAATTAGGCATTTTTGTGCATTTATTCGGACAAAAATCGAAATTATTTATATTTAATAAAAATTTTCGCCAGTGCCACTTCACTCTCCAAATCAAAACTAACTTAACTAAATCTATTATTACCTTATTACCTTTAACAAAATCCTATAAAAGAGAAAAATCAAAAAAAAATTGGATATATATATATATATATATATATATATATATATATATATATATATATATATATATATATATATATATTAATTTTTTTCTCACTTCTTTGCAACACTGCTATTTACTAACATGTGTGTAGTATTTTTGCTAGTTTAAGCAATTTTCAAGAGGAGCCTATAGCTAATTATGGAATTTTTGGAAGTAGGACTAGAAGTAGGGATCAAAGAGTACAAAACATTTTGTGTAGCAAATAGATAAGTTTTTTTTGCTAACATTTATTTAGTATCTTTTGCTATTTTAAAAAATTTTCGGGATGGGCCTTATATGGAAACCATGGTCAATTGTGGGCCGATCCTACTGAAAATATATGGAGTTATCTAAAGCTGAAAAAACATTTTGTATTAAATTATGTATGCATATAATCATATTTAGGAAATTTATGACCGTCAAATTCCTATTCCGGCGGTATAGGCTAGGTGAAATAGGGGACCGATTCCAACCAATTATTAAAAATGTTCTTTTTTTGCTCTTCCATAGAAGGCTTATGTGCCAAATTTCATCAAACTATCTTCAAAATTACTGTAGTTAAAAAAAAGGGATACATGGACGGATTGACATCAATAAATTAAATCAGCTAGTGATTCTTAGCCGACTGGTATATATTAAGGTGGATCTTGCAACAATAAATCTTCAGCTAGTGTACAGCGAGATCAACATCAAATATTTTCACAAAAAACGAATTTTTAGCAAACAGTGTTTCAGATTTAAAAATAATTAAATTCGAATTTTCACCAAAAATCGAGTTAAAAGAAATAAATAAAAACTTTTACAAGAAAAGCAAGTTTTAGCAAATACGCTAATTTTAAGAAGAGAAAAACATCATAAAAATGAGAAAGAAAGATTCAGTTGGCCAAGACTATATAATATCCTACACCATTGTATACGAGCATAAAAATTCGGGAAGGGGTCAATTTTACTAAATGTAAAACAAAATATGCTAATACAGAATAAAGCGTTGATACTAACATCTAGATAATTTTATGCACTTTAGGGCGATTCCTGCAAATGGGTTTATATGGGAGCTATGGTAAATTATGGACCGATTCTCATAAAATTTGGCAATGTTGTTTCTGCTTATATAAAACTTCTTTGAGTCGAATCTCGTATGGGATTTATGCAAAATAAAGTGATTTTCGAAAGAGGTGTTTATGGTCAATTGTGGACCGATCTTCATAAAATTTGGACAAGGATTAATACTTGTATTTTTGAGTATTTGAACTTTATTCTGGGGGGACATTTGTATTGGGCTAGGTGAAATAATGGACCGATCACAAACAATTTCAATAGGGTTCGTCCTTGTATCATAAAAGTCCCACGTGCCAAATTTCATTGCAATATCTTTAAAATTGAGACCCGTACCTTATGCAAAATGTTTACATGGACAGCCAGCCAGCTGTCCAACTAGTCAGACGGACGGACGGACATCGTTAGATCGATTTAAAAAGCGATTCTTTGTCGATTTGTATACTTAAAGGTATGCGTTGGATAGCTTCTTCTATGCGTTGTAAACATCAGTACAAACGCTTAGTACCCCAACACCTATGGTGGTGTAGGGTATAATAACAGTTTATCCTCAAAGATGGCATTACAACATGCGACAGTATTTTTCACATATGAAAACGTAGACACTCAGTTTTTCACAAGGACGTAAAATTATCTGTATCGTTTTTGAAAAGATTTATAAAATATTTACTAATAAAGCTAAGTGAAAGCTAGGAGTCCCTGCAATATAAAAATATTTTTTATTTTAATGTTACAGTACAAAAACTAAGGAAAATATCCTTTTAAAAATGTAGCCTTCTAATATTTATTTTCAAATATATATCCACCTGCAGCAATCATTCTAACACATGAAAAAATTGTTACATGGATAAAACTGGAGAACATCCATGAAAAAACTGTGTACCCAGTTTTTTCCAGGATGTAAAATTTCCCTTCAAAAGGAATTAAAATGTTGCAGCGTAAGAAATTATCCTTTTGAAAATGTTTCTTTTAATATTTGTTTTCAAATATACGCAAAAAAAATATTATGTGCATGAAACTAGAGATCATCCATATTAAAACAGTCCACTTTTTTTCTAGGATGTCAAATATTCTCTCAAAAAGACTTCAAACTTTCAAAGGATACACAACTTTTAAGAAAAATAATTACGAGGATTATATCGATTCAATATAGACTTCAATTAAAATATACGAATCTCTGCAACACAATAATATTTTTTACTTAAATGTTTCTGTGAAAATGTTTAGAAAATATCCTTTTAAAAACTTTGACATTTAATATTTATTTTTAAATAAATAAATATCTATAGGATGTTTTCTCGTGTTTTTACTGCAATATTTAAATAAGAAAATTGTTTATACAGCAGGGACTCATAGATTTAATTTGGCACCCATATTGAATCGATGTAATCTTCGTAAATATTTTACAATTTTCTTAAAAGTTGCATAACTTTCAAAAATTTCAAGTCATTTTGAAAGAACATCTTAGGTCCTGGAGAATAACTGAGTACGCAATTTTATTATCTGAGGTCTCTAGTTTCATGCGTATATACAATTTTAGGGATATTGTTGCAAAGTGTTATCTCCAAAAATTTTATTTCCAACAATCCATTGCTTAGCATTACTCTAAATAACTTTAGATGAGACTATTTTTCCAAAATTTCTATAGGAATCGCTTGTATAAGGCTCAGAATGTTTTAACATTTAAAACCTATTATAGTCAAAAGCATTAGTATTTCTTGAAAATAAAGGGTTTTTTTACATAAATAACACTATGCGACAGTCAAAATCAGGATGGGATGAAACCAACGGGAAATGTTATAACGATAAAAAAGAAGTGTCCCGGCGTTTCGCTGGGTCACGTCTAGGAATCGAGATATATCGATTTGAAGTTAGTAACTATCATATAGGGGAAATTGTGACCTTTGGTGGTCTTTTTTTTTTGACATAACTCGAGAACCAACAGTCCGATTTTGCTGAAACAAATTTAAAATAATTAGGAATTACAATTCCTTTAATCTGTTCATACAACGTTTCGCTACATAAGCAACAGTTTCGCAGTTATAAATAAATGTATGAAAAAAAACTATTTTTTGCCTAAAAAAATGATTTTTTTTATTTTTAATTCATAAAAAATCCAAAACGGTAAAAAAAGTATCAAGTCCTATTACTTTCACGTAAAGCTACATAACCTTTAAACAAAATGACACATAGATCATGAAAATCGATGGACGCGTTTCGCTTTTATTCACAATTAAGTGAAGGTATTTCATTTTGACAAGAATATTGATTTTATGTTTCAATGAATTTGGATAATATTTATTATATATTATTTATTATAATTATTAACACGTAAAATTAAAAATTATTACAGGTAATTATTAGGTTATTACATAGATACATAGGTTATAAAAATCGATGAACGCAAAACTTATTTTCATATGTTTGCGCCCTTTACTTTCTTGCGTGGTGGTTCAGAATCTGTATCGGATGAGGATCTGTCTTCATCTGGAAAAAATCAATTGTTTTTAATCAGTCAGTTAACTTAATTTTTGTGACTTACCCTCGGAGGAAACTCCCATTCTATATTCTTCTTCTTCATCTTCATTGTCGGGATCGTACGTCTTTTGCGACCACCAACAAATTTCAGCCACCAGCGAATTGAGCCTTTTGCCTTAATGTCGCGTTTCCATTGGCATTGCCACTTGATGGAAGCGCTCGCCATGTTCATCCGACTCTGAGGCTAGATACTTGCTGAAATATTCGAGATGGTGATGCAAGAAGTGAATTTTGAGGGACATATTCACTCCAATTTTCTGAAAGTAGTGCAACATCTTGGTCACAAGAGCGGGGTAATTGTGTGCTCGCGTACTTCCCAAAAAAATATCGTATGACTTTCTTCACTGCTCTCCACGCAAAGTAATCATTACCGTCTAAAGCACCTTTAAATTTCTTTGATTTCATGAGTTTTCGTATATCCGGCCCATTCAGAACACCTTCCTTCAATTTTGCTTCACTGATTCGTGGGAAAATATTTTCCAAACAATCAAGAATTTTCGGTTGCTTCACAATGGCCCTGATGAAATTTTTTACGATTCCTAGTTTGATATGGAGAGGGGGCATGAGGACGTTCTCCATTGGCACCAGTAGATCTGCCAATGAATCTGCCACATGTGATCAGTTTAGCAAACTTTATTCAAAATTATTTTCATGGAATCGTATGTTTCGCTCATGTCTGTGCTGTAGCCAATGGGAATGCTTGGTTTTTTATTATATTTATGTAGCAAAACGAATTTCAGGCTTGATTTCGAAGAATCGATGAACATTCGCCAATCAGCTGCGACATAATTAATGGCCATCGCCTTCATCAGTCCCTTTATATCATGGCCCTTCGTTGAGTGTATAGTACCGTTGGAATAGCAATTGTCGTGTTCGATATCCGGTGACTTTGACATTAGGCTCCAAATTGTTGCCTTCTTTCAAAAGCTGGGCAAGTTTTTCTGCTTCACGTTGAGAAAGGTTTAATTCTGCAACAATCTTGTCCATTCTTGCTTATGATATTGGAATTATTTTATTCGATGGGCCGGCTTCTGGTGTTGGTTTATAGGTAAAATCCGATTGATCCATTGTTTCAATAGAAAAAGAAGTTTCTCTGTCAGGACTTGGAAGCGCTGGAATTGGTATTTTATCCGAATGTGGTAGAGGTATTTGTGCACTTTTAACAGATATGTAAACTCTTCGTTTAAGGCCTTTACGATTTACTCCACATATTTTGTTTGCGCAAGCGTAACAGTTGTCGGAATTGTGCTCTCCTGGATCAGTCCAAATCATTGGTACACCAAAACGAAGTGAACTGCGTTTCCCTTGGATCCACATGTTAAGACCATTGCAGCACTTGCTCAGTGAGTAATGCAGCATTTGTTGAAAAAGCTCTTTTGCCACAAACGTAACAAAATAAATTGTTATTTTCTGGACAATTTGCACTCATTTCGGTTTTATACTTTTATTACTTTTTCGTCACTTTTAAAAAACCGTACTTTACGCGTTCGGAGACACTTGTTGAATGACAAAAATCGATCAGTGAACACCTATAAATAATACGTAAGTATCATTATTTTACTGAGAGCTACTTATGAATTCGCGCATCTTTTAAGGGTGGCTATAAACCTGATTCGTGTGGGTTTTAAATTTTTCGAAACGTTCTAAAACATGACCACTCTTAAATGTGGGTGCAATTTGTGTAAAAAAATCATGCAGGTAGCCAACGGAAAAACCCAAATAATTGAAGAAGTGCACTTTCCTTTTTTCCTTTTAATTGTCCACGCACATTTATGAGCGTTTTTTAGTTTGTTACTGTTACCACAAAAATCAAATAAACTTTTGTTTATTACTTTTTTTTTAATTCTGACAATCATAGTAAAAGTCATCAATGTTTTTTCCAAGGAATTTTGAGCATATCTCGAGCAAATTTTTGAAATTCATACCTTCACTTAATTGTGCATAAAAGCGAAACGCGTCCATCGATTTTCATGATCTATGTCTCCTTTTGTTTAAAGGTTATGTTACTTTACGTGAAAGTAATAGGACTTGACACTTTTTTACCGTTTTGGATTTTTTATGAATTAAAAATAAAAAAAATTCTATCTTTTAGGCAAAAAATAGTTTTTTTCTTCATACATTTATTTATAACTGCGAAACTGTTGCTTATATAGCGAAAAGTTGTATGAACAGATTAAAGGAATTGTAATTCCTATTTTTTTTTTTTAAATTTGTTTCAGCAAAATCGGACTGGTAGTTCTCGAGTTATGTCAAAAGAAGAACACCAAAGGTCACAATTTCCTCTATATGATAGTTACTAACTTCAAATCGATATATCTCCATTCCTAGACGTGACCCAGCGAAACGCCGGGACACGTATAACTTCTTTTTTAACGATATAACTTTCCCCGCTAGTTTGAACCCTTCCCGATCACTGACCCCTACCATTTGTCGCACAGTGTAATCAGTACTTTTTCAACAAACACTATAATCTCCTTGAGAAATATATTCTCCGATTTCTAGTTTTAAAGTCAAAGAAAAAGATACTCTTTGCACTAAAAAAAGACAGCTCTGCGATTTAAAAAATTTTCAAAAAAAAAAAACACCTTTATTTACGTTTATTATGCTCCTCTCATACATTTACTTTAATTAATGTTTCTTTCAAATTTTATGTTTTAAAACATTGTTTATATTTTAGATGCTGTTGTGTTTGGTTGTTTGTCTCATTTACTAACAAATTTATTTATTTTAAACGAATATCTTCAAAAATATTTTCTTTTTCTTTTACATGGTAGATTTGCATCCCATATATACATTCAAATATACGAGACGGACAGACAGAGAAAGGTTGTTGTCGTTGTAGTACATTGTTGACATTTATTTGTCCACATTTTAACAGGCTGTTTATCACTGTCTTGTATAAAGTTTTTCCGCTTTAGTGGAAGTTACAGCAAGTGTTTGTTTGTGTATAAAGTTCTGTTTTCATGCTATATCTAGATACAACTACATGTTAAAGATACGATTTAGTTTTTCAGTTTTTCCCTAAGGTTTTGTCCCATTCTAAACTGATTGTTGGTTGATGCTGGTCGGTTTGGTTGTTTGGTGGGTTAGGGTATTCATCTTTTTCGTCTTGTAAATATATGAGCTGTTACTATAAGATATATTATTTTATTTTAAAATTTGTATAAAAAAATAAATAAAAACAATCACACCATTTTTATTTTTTTTTTTTTTATTTTTATGAAATCAAAAACTATGTAGATATGTTAAATATATAACTGAAATTTATTTAACTTTAAACGGAAATGTAATGACAACAAAATTTGAAATATTTATCTAATAAAGACTAAAAAACATGTAAAAATTTAAATTTTATTACATGTTTTGATTATGGAAAACATATATTTATTTTGAATATATACGAAAATATATATACGAAAAAACGTGCTGTATAAAAAATAAAAAAAAAAAAAATGAAATTTCAAAAATTCACCTGTTACCAATACAATAACAATTTTTCTAAAGATTGGCTTTTTAAATTTATAACTTTGTATTCAAAATATTAAAAAAAAAAATACTTAATTTTGTTTATTCGAGCAAACAAAATTATTTTTATTAAATTGTAATATAGTTTTTATCTTTTAACCATTTATCCATATTTTCTCATTTTATAAAAATCTCCAGATACTAAAATACTAAGAGATCATATTATCTCTACGTCTGGAGTTAAAAAAATCTTTATTTTATTTTTTCTTCTTTTTAAAAAAGTATCTTTAAAAATTCAGATTAAATTACATTTTTATTTTTATAAACGAGTGTAAGTTTTTATAATTTTTTTTCCTTCCCGCACCGGCTCTTATTCAACTTCCACTATGATATCAATTTTCAACACATGGTCAATATGAAGAAAAAATTAAAAAAAAAAACAAAAATATCTTAAAATATTTATTAAAGTCTAACAAAAAAAAAGTAAAAATCTCATGCTTTTAAGGCTCTAAACTTGACACTACTTTTTTTAAGTTCCAACTATATATTTTAGTTCACTCATCTTTTTTTTCATTCTTTCTCTGGCTCCTACTCAATTTTTTGTTTATAATACAAAAAAAATTTACATAATGTTCATTTATGTTTGTAAAAATCCCTAGATTTAAAGAAAAAAAGTTATTACTAAAAGGAAGAAGTATTTAAAAAATATTACAAAAAAAAAAAAAAAAGAGGAACAATTTATAAGTAACTTTATATCTTTACACTACAACAAACAACCACTTTTAAAAACTGTGAAATAAAGCATAAAAACATTAAAAAATATATATGAAAAATATGTTTAAAAACTGAACTCGAATTGAAAAAATATGCTTCAGTTTTGCTGTTCACTTAAGTGGAATGATTGACTTCAATGATTTTTTTTATGGTTTATATCTATAATATAACAATTTTGTGGTCTTTTATAGTTTGTGTGTTATTTTATGAATTTTTGCAAAAATATAAAGTTTATGACTAAAAACAGAAGAATTTGTGGAAGTTTATTTTTTGTTGGAGATATTTTTTTCCCAGACTGACCACACGGAGATAGTAAAAGTAAAATTTATTTTTTTTACTTGATTTTTAGATTTTATTTTATAGATAAGAGTAAAAAGAAAATTATATGAAAGTGAAGAAAAAGTTCTTTTTGGTTTAAATTCATAAATTCAATAACCTTAATTCAGTATTTTTTACTCAGTTTAGTTGTTTAGTCTATTTCTTTAAGTAAAAATTTTAAACATAATATGTTCTTATATATTTCCTAAGCCTGTCTTATACTTAAAATACTTATACTCTAAACATCATAATCTCGTACTCTTATATCCCGAATAATGGATTATATTTACCAACTAGTCTTATACCATTCATATACTCTTATACTCAGTACTATACTCTGACTACGTTTAACTCTCACTGCCGTCTTATACACAGATTACCAGCTCATGTTCAGTTTACTTTTATTTAGTATAACTATAGCATATTACAATCGACTCAAGTTTTCTAGCTAAAATTCTGATCGTCTAAGAGATAGGAAGGATTTAAGAATACTAAGCTTTAATATTCCCCTTATATCTAACGCCTACGAAGTCAGAATTGCGCAAGAAATATTACTGTATGTGAACCTCGACATTCACACTACCACCTTATACACATTAATATAATATATTCGGTCTTCATCTTCATTCGGCCGTCATCATATACCCGCACTACTAAATTATACATAGACTACATATTTGTATTATATTACCTTATATTCTAAATATGTATTATTTAACTTAAAATGATAAATTTGATTTATATTCAGAATACAGTTTTATACTCAAGATATCTACTTATACTCCGACTAAAGTTTTATAAACCAGATATTTTTTGATTTTTATTAGGTGGTGTCATCAGAGATTGGAAAGGATAAGAAAATATTTAACAAAAATAATGTAACTGGTTTTCGAATAGTTCAAATATTTGGTAATTTAAAAAAACGGCTGCATTTTTTTAAATCCTAAAAAAAACTTGTTAACCAATTTTTGCAGAAGTTAATATTTCTATAAAAATTTTATATTTCTTTAAAAAATAATTCAATAAATTTTATAATGTTCAAGTTAACTATTATTATATATAATTATTTTGGGAAGAAACTATTATTTAAAGTAAGAAAATAATCATCAAAATTAGATCAAGTTTTATATTGTATAAACAGAAAATAGGGCTATGGAAACTATGGACAAAGCGTGTTTCAATTCTTTTAAAATTGGTTGCGCAGACCACTTTCAAATACAAATCCTTTAAAAATAAGTAAGTATTATTCAAAATATTTAATTAAAAAAATCCTAAAAGTATTTAAATTGTTTGTGAAAATATTGCAGTTGTTACAGGAGAAAAAAAGAATGAATTCCATTAATATGTGTATTTTATTCAATACAACACTGGTCGGCAGAAAAAAATCCTCCCATAAGCTAAAAAAAACTGAAAGCAGATTCTTATTCAACACGTCAAATTCCATCCATTTTTAATTAAACAAGAGTAAGAAAAATATTTTATTGCCCACCGGTGTGTCTCCACTTAACTGTTGGTACATACACATGTACCATCTTTTGGTATTTGACCTATCTAAATCGGGCAATCGAGTTATGGAAAAATATTTTCGTGTAATCGCCTTATTAAGGGGGAAATATTAGAATGCTCATAAAAAAAAATCAAGAATTGATAGAAAAAAACTGAAAGCAGATTCGTGTTCAGCACGTCAAATTCCATCTAGTTCACCTATTTTTGTTTAAGGTGGACAAAAAATGTTTTTTGGCAACTATTATTACATAATTGTTTATTTAAACTTACAGAATTAATTTCATTCTGTTAAATTATATTTATAAAATAAGACATTCTACTTTATAAATATTAATCAGAGTAAAAAGTATTCCTAAATTTCTAGTCAAATATTATTTTCTAGTAGATGTTTTTAAAAATTAAGATATTTTAAAAAGCGTTTTTTTTTTGTATTAAAAAAAGCGATGTATTCGACATTCGGAAAATGCACATTTTGAAAAGACCAATTTTAAAAAACACAGTGTGCGATCCAAAAAATTAAATGCTAATAATTATGCAATTTTCAAACTGCTGTCCGATTTCAATGACATTTCACACTGCAATAGTAGAGGTGCAGGCAAGCTTAAGTTTTGAGCTTGGACCATAAAAACTTATCGGGGGCAGATCCACAGGGTTCTAAAGTTTGGCACCTTGATTATGAGCATTTTTGAAAACGATAAAATGTATGTATCTTTATTCCTTTATTATTATATTTATGTATAAATACTTATATATTTTTTTATTTCGATGATGATAAGTAGTTCCTGCAAGATACATTTAAGATAAGAGTTCACGCATTTTTTATCAAATATTAGCCTAGTGTGACCATAGCTTTAGCGTCATAAAAAAGTTAAGAACTTTAGAAAAGCATTATAGTCTTTGAATCGTAATTTTAGTAAAAATAGTTTTTAAAGCTTTTCGGTATAAAGTTATTCACGCTCCGACCTCAAATATTGTGTCAAATATTAATTTTATATAATATAGTATTAACATTTATATGAGATTTATGCACGTTAAAATGATCTCCAGAAGAGAGTGTGCTATGGTCAGGAATGGGCCGATTTTATGAAATGAGCCATAAGAGACATTTGTACCAAATTTAATTGAATTATTTTTAAAATTGAAACCTGTAGTTTTGTTACAAGATTTATATGACTAGACAGACGGATACAGTGTACTACCAATATTTTTGGGTGTTACAAACATCAGTACAAATATATAATGTCTTCCCCCAATGTTGGTGACTACCCAGCAAAAACTTTGCTTTCTGGTGAGCTAGCAGGTATAATTAGAAATGAACCTAATCTACTTACAGTTTTCCTAAATAACTAATTATTTTTGTTCGAGTTCACAAGCTCACGTACCTACACGAATTTAAAAAAAATAAAAAATTGTTCATCGTAATTGAGATTTGAAATTAGGCAAAAATTAAACATTATACTATTGAATACTTATTTATGTAATATAGAGTAGACAAATTATAATGACGCCACATTACCAAGAAACTACTTTAATAAGTAGTTGCCATTACCGAGAACCAAAAAGTTTTTGTTGGGGAGTTTTAAAGTATAGGAATTGGTTCTGGTTATAAAATTGTACATCAGTCTGATGTATCACTTCAGAAATATAGCTAAACATTTATTGGTGACAAAGCAAATAGCTTTGCAGTAATTTATTTTTTACAGGAAAGTGTGAGTATAGCTATTTTATGACTTGCTACTCTATAAGAATGTCATACTAAATGGACTAAATATATTGGGATTCCTATATACCTTTAATAAAATTTTCCTCAATATAATTTTGAATTTTAAACGCTTATTGTTTTAATAAATTTAAAAAAGAACACCTTAAAAATAAGTATTTTTCACAAATCCCTTAAGTAAATAACCATTAGACCTTCCCTCTCTTCCTTCTGTAGTTACGTGTTAAAGTGTTGAAACAATTTTTTTCTATTACTACATAAGTACTTTATTTTTATTAAACCAATTTCTTTTCTTCGTTTCTATTGTTAATGTTTTTGACATTTTAATAAAATCTGACGTTTATGAATCGTTTCATACTAGTATGATGTTATAGCGTTTCATTGTTGTTTTTGTTTGGTTTTTGAAGTGTCAGTAAAGTGAATGTATTTGGATACGAACTTAAACATTTGGAGTGCATGTTGCATGTTTTATGGTGATTTAAATCATAAAATAGAGTATAAAAGAAAATATTAGAAAAACACTTTTTCTAGGAAAACAGCTACAAGTTCTAAATTTAAATGTTTAGTTTTGCAAATATGACCATTTCTCAGAGGATTAACACAAATTAATTAAGATTCCGGTTTAGGCACCTTTTTCATTGTCATAGAGGTAAAGTTAAATAAATTATAACGGTAACTAGGGGGTTTTTTCAACGGTAGTATAGAGATGTGACTGTAAGGCGGAAAAGTGTTAGTTGAAGGAGGGAAATTTAAAAGGAAGTGAAATATATTTTCTGGTAATTTAAAAGGCCATCTAAAAAAACATTTTATTTTAATTTGAACATAAATGAAGTTTTAAAAAAATATAATGAGAATTAGGTGGTAATTGTATGTGCTTAAATAAGGTTAGAGAATATAATGATTTTTAACTAAACTTAAATAAAAATTTTAGTCTTTCATGAATATTTAAATACATTTTTAAAATTTCACTTTAAAATTAATTTATCTTAAAACAAAAATTGTTTTAATTTTACTTTTCCCAAATGCTTGTTTGATATATTTATTCCATTATCACTGTCTCAGTTTGTTTAATTATTTTATTTTATTTAAATAATGTCTAATACTTTCCAAAAACGATTCCAATTGTCTTTTCTTACTCCTTCCCAGGTTGACTAAACTTTTTTTAGAGCATTTAAGATAAAAAGAAGCATGCAACAGCTTCCTTAAATCTTGGCAAATATTTACCTACAGCAAGTGTTTTCAATATGCTACTGTAAGATTTAAAAGATAATTTATTATTTACCAACAAACTATATTTTCTTCCCCAAATGCGTCTTGATAATCTAATCTCTAGACCATGTGCATGTTTGGCCAGACAACCCTTAGAACAAATAAGAGAAAGAAAAAGAATAAAACTGTCACAAAAATTTAAATATTAAAGAAAATATAAACAATAAATTTAAAACAATAAACACAAATTTATTGTCAAAAACGGTAACATATTTGTTCCTGTCTTAGATAACATATCCCCTATTTGAGTTAGGAAAAAATAATAAAAGACCAGATAAAAAGCTTTTATTTATTTTTCAATTACTCCCCCTCCCCACACAAAAAGGGTTTCTATGACAATTTTACTGCTGTATTCCTTATTTATGAGAAGTTGCATGTGCTTGCAAGTATAGTTGCATGCGTGACAATTTCTTTAAAAAGAATAAATAAATAGACAAATGGAATGTAACAAAATTTTTGTTGAGTTTAATTGTAGCTTCCAATTTTTAATACTTAAATAAAAAGAAGAAATAATGAAAACAAAAAAACAACATCATTTTATTTTAAAATTGGGATTTCGATAGGGCACGCTACATCAGGTTATGGGTGAAATATTGAAGAAAAAATAATTCTTTTTTAATATTTTCCTGTAACCAACAATTACAAATAATGTCCATTTTCTCGAAATTTCATAACTGCTTTTGTTTACGAAATGTTGGCTGAAACTCCAGTAATATTTTGTTTATAAATTGATTTTGCTCTTTTTCAATACTAATTAATACTTATCGAAGAGGAATATTATAACTAAATTTCCTCTCTCTAATAAATCGCCTCAAGTTTTATCGTGCCTTCAACAAATAGACAAATTCGCTTGTCTAGCTAACGTAATTTTCTATTATATACAAAAAACGGAAGTCAATATTATTTGTGGCCTTAAAACTACGCTACTTTAAATTTTAATAAGAATAAATGTAAATACGCAAACCACGTACGGTTCCCCCATACATTGCAAATGAATTCAATCGAATATCTAAGGATTTACAACTCCAATTTTCTGGAAGTAGTGCAACATCTTGGTCACAAGAGCGGGGTAATTGTGTGCTCGCGTATTTCCCAAAAAATATCGTATGGCTTTCTTCACTGCCCTCCACGCAAAGTAATAATTACCGTCTAAAGCACCTTTAAATTCCTTCGATTTCATGAGCTTTCGTATATCCGGCCCATTCAGAACACCTTCCTTTAATTTTGCTTCGCTGATTCGTGGGAAGATATTTTCAAAACAATCAAGAATTTTCGGTTGCTTCACAATGGCCTTGATGAAATTTTTTACGATTCCTAGTTTGATATAGAGAGGGGCATGAGGACGTTCTCCATTGGCACCAGTAGATCAGTAGAACCAGTAGTTGTGTCCTTTCTTCGTAGGATCTCGAACAAGCCACTCATGCGTTTCGTATTGGTTTCCTTTAAATCGGGTATCCCAAAGACACAAGAAACACATGTTTTTCGTATAGTCTCCTTGGAGACCTCTTAGCATCGCCATGACTTTCAGATCACAACTGATCTGCCACATGCGATCAGTGTAGCAAACTTTATCCAAAATTATTTTCATGGAATCGAATGTTTCGCTCACGTCTGTGCTGTAGCCAATGGGAATGCTGTAGCAAAACGACTTTCAGGCTTGATTTCGAAGAATCGATGAACATTCGCCAATCAGCTGCGACATAATTAATGGCCATCGCCTCCATCAGTCCCTTTATATCGTGGCAGTAAACAAATGTGTTCTCTTCGTTGAGTGTGTAGTACCGTTGGAATAGCAATTGTCGTGTTCGATATCCGGTGACTTTGACATTAGGCTCCAAATTGTTGCCTTCTTTCAAAAGCTGGGCAATTTTTTCTGCTTCACGTTGAGAAAGGTTTAATTCTGCAACAATCTTGTCCATTCTTGCTTATGATATTGGAATTATTTTGGTCGATGGGCCGGCTTCTGGTGTTGGTTTATAGGTGAAATCCGATTGATCCATTGTTTCAATAGAAAAAGAAGTTTCTCTGTCAGGACTTGGAAGCGGTGGAATTGGTATTTCATCCGAATGCGGTAGAGGTATTTGTGCACTTTTAATAGATATGTAAACCCTTCGTTTAAGGCCTTTTCGATTTACTCCACATATTTTGTTTACGCAAGCGTAACAGTTGTCGAAATTGTGCTCTCCTGGATCAGTCCAAATCATTGGTACATCAAAACGAAGTGAACTGCGTTTCCCTTGGATGCACATGTTAAGACCATTGTAGCACGTTTTACAAACGTGGGACCCACGAAACGCCGCGAATTATTTCGCAATCAAAATAAAGTTTAAAAGCGCCACTTGCTCAGTGAGTAATGCAGCATTTGTTGAAAAAGCTCTTTTGCCACAAACGTAACAAAATAAATTGATATTTTCTGGACAATCTGCACTCATTTCGGTTTTATACTTTTATTACTTTTTCGTCACTTTAAAAAAAACCGTACTTTACGCGTTCGGAGACACTTGTTGAATGACAAAAATCGATCAGTGAACACCTATAAATAATACGTAAGTATCATTATTTTACTGAGAGGTACTTATGAATTCGCGCATCTTTTAAGGGTGGCTATAAGCCTGATTCGTGTGGGTTTTAAATTTTTCGAAACGTTCTAAAACATGACGACTCTTAAATGTGGGTGCAATTTGTGTAAAAAAATCATGCAGGTAGCCAACGGAAAAAACCCAAATAATTAAAAAAGTGCACTTTCCTTTTTTCCTTTTAATTGTCCACGCACATTTATGACCGTTTTTTAGTTTGTTGCCGCTACCAGAAAAATCAAATAACCTTTTGTTTATTACTTTTTTTTAAATTCTGACAATCATAAAAAAAGTCATCAATGTTTTTTCCAAGGAATGTTGAGCATATCTCGAGCAAATTTTTGAAATTCATACCTTCACTTAATTGTGAATAAAAGCGAAACGCGTCCATCGATTTTCATGATCTATGTCTCATTTTGTTTAAAGGTTATGTTACTTGACACTTTTTTTACCGTTTTGGAGTTTTTTTGAATTAAAAATAAGAAAATTCAATTTTTTAGGAAAAAAATTATTTTTTTCTTCATACATTTATTTATAACTGCGAAACTGTTGCTTATGTAGCGAAACGTTGTATGAACAGATTAAAGGAATTGTAATTCCTAATTTTTTTAAATTTGTTTCAGCAAAATCGGACTGGTGGTTCTCGAGTTATGACAAAAAAAAAAGACCACCAAAGGTCACAATTTCCCCTATATGATAGTTACTAACTTCAAATCGATATATCTCGATTCCTAGACGTGACCCAGCGAAACACTGGGACACGTATAACTTCTTTTTTACCGATATAACATTTCCCTTTGGTTTCATCCCATCCCAATTTTGACTGTCGCATAGTGTAATCTTTGTTCCCATACAAAATAATTGATATTAGTATGTCTAAAGAACCACGTAAAAGTTAGGGTTTCGTTTATTTCTTTCTTCTTTTTTAATTTTTTGAAAAAAGTGCGACAAAATTTTTAATTTTTTTGTGGTAACCTGATTTCTCGAGAATATTAGAATTTTTTTTTTAATTTCTGGTGTTTGACGATTTTTGATTTTTTAGAGAGCTTTTTTTATGAACCGATTTTAATACAATTGTGGCGCTGTAGCTTCCGTTTATTTAAAACTTATTTATGTCAAATATTTACTTGATACTAATATTTATATGGGATTCATGCACTTTAAAGTGATTTTCGGAAGAAGGGGAGCTATAATCAATTCATAAAACTTGGCACAGAGATTTGTATTTATATAAAACTCACTTGGGATGAATTTTATTAAAATATAGTTATGTTAAAGCACTTATTATTGTTGAATCCCTATTCCAAGTTACATGGATAGCCATCCACACGGACAGACGTACATCGTTAAATCGACTCAGAAAGTGATTCTGTGTCGAACGCTGTACCTTTATACTTGCAATCTAAAGATTTTTTCTGTGCGTTCCAAACATCAGCTTATGAAAAGCTAATTTGATATATATAAATATTTTTCTACAACTATCGATGCTGATTTTTAAATGAAAATTAAGTTTTTTGCCAGAATTCGTTTTTTTATAAAATGTTGGTTCCTTTGATGAAATGAAAATTCAGTTTTAAGAAAAATTCTATTTTTTAATTACCTATTTTGTGATTGATTGATGTTTAATTACATGATATATTTAGAAAAATATGTTCAACTGACGCACATTAGAGTAATATGTGTCAAAAGTGGCGATTAATTGAATTTTGAAAATTAAGAATTTGTAATAAAAACGGGTACGCAATAAATACAGACAAAATTATGTGTCAATAGCAATCAAAAGTCATTGACCTAGGATGAGTTACGAGTACCATAAATACTGAGCTGTCAAAATTAAAAATTTGCTTTAAATATTGGAAAAAAACAAAGAAAAAAATCAAATTTCATTAATTAGGTGTGCTTTTTTTTCTCAAGTATTTGAACATTTTATTTTCTTTTTCAAATACTTTATTAACTTAAAATGAAACAGATTGTTTGCTCTCATATTTTTCTGAGAAATAATACATATTGTCATTTTTAATATCCTAGAAAAAAATCGTGCGCATATATAGGTCGATTTAGAAATTAAAATTTTCCAGTTTCTCTCATACAAAAAAACACATTAAGTGCAGACTTATTTTCTTTATTGGTTTTTCAATCAAATATTAAATAGTGGGGCAGAATTGAAAATTTTGGAAATAAAGAGATCAAAGTAGGGTACCTCTGATAAAATGTTTAACCTCTAACTCAATTTTTTTCCTTACTTAATCTAAAAAAATTTTATATCTCCTAAAAGCCCTTGAGAAACCCTTTTAAAAACATGCTTCCATGTACTATTTATCTCCTATATTTTCGAGTTATATGCATTTAAATTACCAACTATCTTAATTTTGCAAGATCTTGGTACATTTTTTTATATGTATAACCCAACATTTTCGATTGATTTTTTTTTTTTTTTTTTTTCTCTTTTGCAATTAGTTAAAAAATACAATTAGCTATCGAATAAGGGAAACTTGAAGCCAATATTTTGATTGGATCGAAAATTAAACGATTTTTAATTTCAAAATTGTAAAAATTAATAAAGAGACGAACGAACGACATCTTAGCTCTATCAAAAAATCTTAAAATTCCAAGAATGGATTTTTTTACTTATTAATCAATATAAAAACAAAATGTAAACATTAAATTATCGATATCACCTTTCCCTAAATTAATCGCCGCCCCTTTTCTATTCTCGTGCATATAAAAATTTAGAATTCATTCATTTTGTCAAGTTCTAGATCACTATTGCTGGAAAAGAAATTGTAAACTTTTAAGAAGTGTGAAATTGTAAATATG
Organism: Protocalliphora azurea; assembly: GCA_932274085.1. Classification (NCBI taxonomy): domain Eukaryota; kingdom Metazoa; phylum Arthropoda; class Insecta; order Diptera; family Calliphoridae; genus Protocalliphora; species Protocalliphora azurea. The sequence continues at coordinate 19,091,105 of OW026521.1, read as the reverse complement.
CAAAAAGCAATGCTCTTAAGTGTAAATGATAAAAGGCATATAATAATAAAAATGTTTCCTTTAAAATTAAGATTTTACTTAAAAATATATCAGAATTAAAAGCAAAAACGGTCGGAGCAAAAATTCATAAAATCAATTTACATATTAAAAATATAATTAGGGTAAATTTTTTTTGAGAATTTAAAATCTAGATATTTACTTTATAATATGATTATAATACGAAAAGAAGTTAAAATATAAATTATTTTCAAAAAAAAAAAATAATAATAATAATAATAATAATAAGTAGGAAATGATGCCCTTAGGTAGCCTTGACCGTTAGAGGGTTAAGACTATAATATGCAAAAATAAGCCTAAAATATCCAAAAATATACTATAACAAACCGATGACAAATTTCTTTACATTTTTAAACAAAATCAATGAGAAACTTATAGACATGTTCACAAGAAATATTGTACTTCATATTTTTGGTTACCCTGGTGTTTTCCTGTGGCAATCGATTAAGCTAAAATTTAGGTTTTGAAACTAATAATTTTTTCATTTTACAAAGTGAGCACCTTACTTTTGGAGTATTTTTTTTTCTCCAACTAATTCGCTTTTAAAAATCATTTACAAGACAAGAAAAATATTTAGAAATAGTCATGAAAATTACCGTAACAAAATTTCATCAAAACAACTTAGTTTGTAATTTTTGTTGAACTTTTTATAAAGTTATTTTAGAATTTTGTAAATTTATTCGGGCTCAAGTTTATTGAAAAATTGTAGAATTCTAAAAAAATAAAAACAAATTTTTAATTAAAAATTTTTTAACTAACTTCTTTTTATTTAGTGTAGGGTACCACTACTTACCTCTTCAATTAAATTATTCTTTATTCTAAATATTATTGTTTTTATCGCCATATACAAAAATGATTTTGTTTTTATTTCGTCTAAAATCTATTGTTTGTACCAGTATTTAGGTTTTGGTACTTGTCATTTGTTTATATTGCATTAAAGAAAAGGGAACAAACAGTATAGAAGTTATTCTATGATAGTTGTAGTTGTTGTTCTTGTCGTTTTTGTTGTAAAACGCAAAAACAAATAATGAATTATGTTTTTGAGTTTAATAAAACCAAATTAGTTCAAGATATGAAAACATTTTATTAATTTGTAAACAGCTCTTATTACTATTAACTCAAGAGGGGAAGAAATTGTTTGTTATTTTTTATCTTAAGCAATGAAAAAATTGTAAATGTTTATACAATGACAGCCGAAATTTTTTACATTAAAAACCAGAAGGCGTATTTTTACAACAAAGGCGACTTTAATTATTGTTTATTTTCTTTATATAACGGAAAAAGTACCAAAAATAAAAATTTTTGAAAAAAGATGCATTTAGTTAAAAAAATATTACTTAAAAACTGTTAAATGTTTTCTTATATATTTTTTTACTATTTCACCTGTTTTCTTAAGGTTTTATTTTTTCCAAAAAATTAAACACCTCCTTCACTTGTCGTGCTTATTTTTTAGTGTTTTGGTTTCTTTTTGTTTTATTTATAAAAAAATAAGTACTAGCGTGTTTGTTATCTTCCGATATAATATCATGGCTTAAAACTAAAGTTCGTTAGTAAATTTTTTTGTTTCTTAAAAAGAAAAGCTTTTTGTTGTTGTTCCTTTTAGTAGGTGTTTTATTGAATTCGTTTGTTAGTATAGTTTTTTCTATAACCAGGCCTTTTCATTATTAGTTGACAATTTTTTATACTACTTGTTTTTGCATGTTTTCAATTATTTATAAAATGTAAGTATGCTCGTTTTCTACGAATTTTTAATGGCTAAGAAGTAAGAAGTTGTTAGAAAGATATGTTATATATGAATATGCATTTTCATATTAAATGTAAAAACTATTTTTGGCTTATAAGCTTTTGCTAGCAAAAGTTATAATCACAGAAATCACAAATATGAAAATCATATTTTTCCTGGCCTTAAAATTATCCAATTTGTTAGTTATTTATCCGTTTCAGATAATTTTAAGAATTTTAGTATCGATTTGTTACAGCATATTTTTACATACTTTGGTTCTAACAACATATTTTTTTTATATATTTTGGGCTTAGTAGTATATTTTCCATAGAAAATCTTTATTAGAAACCATGTTTTAGGAATTCAAATGGCATATTTTTGCACATTTGCTACTTAAGAGCATAATTTTATATATTTTATGCTTAAGAGAAAAATTCTTCATATTTGCAACCAGTAGAAATGTTTACATAATTCGCATTTGGTGAAACTTATGTTTTTCAAATCCGCTTATGTAATAATTTTCATATTATAAATTGATAGGCATTTTATAATTTCCTTATACAATATATAAGCTATGAATGTTTTTAAGTTTAAAAATACAACATTTTTAGAAATTGCTAATAAAAATCATTACTAATTTTTAGCATGAATAGAAGATATTTTAAAATGTTGCAAGAAGGAATAATATTTTGTGAGCATATTTTTTTAATTTTAAGAGCATAATTTTCGATTTCAAGAGCTCTTTTTATGCGCAAACACTTTTTTGGAGCACACTTTTGGTTGCCCTGGTTATAGTAAACAAAATATTTTAAAAATGTATAAGGTGTCAGTAAAAGTCAAGTCATTTTTATTTAGATACTTCTTCCGTTTCATGTTTAAAATCATTTTATAACAAGTGAGAATGATATATATATATGATAGAAAAGTATGAAAATAGTCTTTCCGAGCCCTATTATATTTTCAACAGACATATGGAAAGACAGACGGACATAGCTAGATTGGCTCAGAATATATATACTTTATCCAGAATATATATATATATATATATATATATATATATAACAAATGATTTTTTCGACATACATGACAAAACCCAATATATCCCCTATCGTTGATATTGGGTATAATAAAAGTTTGTAAACTGTTAAAGTTTTTTTCTTATGCAAGTTTTATTAAAATTTTTTCAATAAATTGACTACCAAGAGGTTTTTCTTTATATTTCATAATATTCACTATTTCATCAATATTTTTGCCTGCAAGGTTTTACTAAAAAACTTCAAAATAAATTTTACTTAAATTTGTTATTAAGTTTAATTTAAAGAATTCTATCAAAATTCAAAATTATGCAAAAACGGGTGAGAATGTTATATTCGGCTTGACCGAAAATATATACCTACTATCTGGAACATTTCAAATTTCACCAATAAGGTCATCATTTTTTCTCGCTTGTTAGTTTACATTGGGCCTTGAACTATTTTTGCAAAATTTTCGTTGATGTATATGTTTCGGCCGGAAAGTATAAACTGGAGTTGCGACAGACACCCTGTTTTTCAAATACTAACTTTTCTAACTTTTTTGTTTTTGAACCGATTTTGCTTATTTTCAATACCGGACAAACTTTATATAAGAAAAATATTTGAGCTATATTTCGTCACTTCAGGATGTCCGCTCCGAGTAGGATAACTGCTTTAAACAAACAAATCGAAGAACGGACATCCTTAGATCATGTAAAATTTTACGAGAATCCAGAATATATATACTTAGATGATTATTTTATCATGTTACACACGGAATGATAAATCCAATACACTCCCCGTCTTTTTGATGGTAGGTATTAAAATAAGAGTTAAAAAAATGTATTTATTCACAAAATAATATCATCTAAATTTTTTTACAATTTTTCCTAAAAAAACATTAGAATTTTAAAAAGCAAAAAATGTTTTTAAATATTTTTCTAAAATTATTTACTTTTTTTTAATTTCTTTTTCTAGGAAGTCCTTTGGGAATCAGTAATTTATTCTAGATGCTATTTAGAAGTAATAGGGAACTAGCACTAACTATCAAAAAATTCCTTAAAACCAATTTAGAATCGCAGTGCGGTTCCACAACATGAATGCCTGAGAATTTTATTAAAAAGTGTTAAGTGGTTTCGATTACATCGTTTCCAGAACTAATGATTTCAGTACAAATTCTAAATTTTTTTCTAATATTATATATTTTTCAAGGCCTTTTTCTTAAATTTAACTTTTTTTAAGTATATTTTTTTAAGTTTTTATTTTATTAAATTGTTTTCGAAAATTATGTTTCTTTTTTTTTTTTTTGTTATTTGTATTATTATAAATATTTTTACTATTATTATAAATATTTTTACTACATTTTTTTGTAAAGAAAATTTTATGCTTTTTTATTTTTTTAATATTAATTAACATTTGTTATACAAAAATTTCAATTTAAATTAAATTTATTTAATTTTTATATCCTACACCATCATAAGTGACATCGAGTCTATGCAAGGGAAAGTTTTATCAACACAAATGTCAAATGGTTGTCTGAATTTCAGATAATTTTTAAAAAGTATCAACAATACTCGTAATCAAAATGGCATCTTTTATGAAGTAACGTCTCTCGAGCGTTGATAATTTTGTTTTAACGCTGCAACAATACTGACAAATTTAGTCTATATTAGGCAAATTTTTTCCTGGTAAAAACTTGTCGTTTTTCTTAATAAAAATTTGTCTATGTTCGTCCGTCCGTCTGGCTGGACATGTAAATCTTTTGCATAACATATTGGCTAACATATAAGGCTCACTTCCGGGAATAACCTTAAAGTGCATAAATAACGTAATATATTATGCATGCGAATGTTTCATAGAAATATACACTATGCTTAATATAACTATATATGACCCCTCCCCGAATTTTATTGCACATATCATATGGTCGGGCTTTTTGTATGAAAATTCATTAAAGTTTTTTGTACAAAAATTTATTAACATTTCTTTGCAAAGAAATGATTAATTTTTTTCCTGAACACTGATTTACGCTTCTGTGATATTCGAGGCGAATTTTGTAAAAACCGTGACGTATATAAGGCATTGATTACAACACTATTTTGTAAAGAAATTTGTGGGAGGGCTAGATGAAATAATGAATCGATTATATTTTATATTAAATTGCGGTCTATACTTTGCGCACAAGTTTCACATAGAAAATCCGTCCAGACTGGATATCGTCTAGATTGATATCATTAAGTCGATTCAGAAAGTGGTACTTAGTCTAGGAATGGTTTATTTTAAGGCGGGGGTCCGAAAACTTTTTCTGTTTATTATAAACGTCGGAA